>OY992537.1:221615763-222000958 GCA_963921195.1 Pegoplata infirma
GGAAATTTTTTTTTTTTTTAAATTTCAAGAAAAAATTTTGAAAACCATATTTGAATGTCCTTTTATCCTGGGAAGGACACCAAAAGCAAAATTTTTTACTAAAGTTTAGAATGTCATTTTAACGCAGTTAAAATTTCAGAGCGGTGTTTTTACGCATTTTTGAGTAATAAATTTTTAAAGTTTGATAGATAGCCAAATATTTGATTTTTTTCAAAATTTTGGCAAAAAATCAAAAATTGAGCAATATTACTTACTTTAAAAATTGATTGCTCGACAACACGAAAAAACCACCCTAAAATTTTAACAGCGTTAAAAGAATATTCTAGACGTTAATAAAAAATTTTGGTTTTGGATATGTATGGTGTCGTTGACAGGAGAAGAGGACATTCCAATATTGTTTTAAACATTTTATTTTGAATTTTTTTTTTTTTAATTTTTTTGTTTCTAAATTTTAAATCTCCATAATTTTATTAACAAAATTGTCACAGAAAGTTTTTTCGTACAACTTTCGGTTTCCGAGCAAAGAAACACAAAATAACTGTCTAAAGCCAACAATTTGATTTTTTGCCAAAATATTGAAAAAAATCAAATATGTCAAACTTTTGCTCAACAATACGAAAAACCACCCCTCTGAAATTTTAATAGTGTCAAAAGAACATTCTAAACTTTAATTCAAAATTTTGTTTGTGGAAAAAAGGACATTCAAATATGGTTTCAAAATTTTTTCTTGAAACTTTTTTAATTTTTTTTTTCTAAATTTTAAGTCTTTATAATTTTATAAACAATATTTTTTTTACGGTTTTCGACACAAAAATATTAAAAATCTGTCTAAAAGTCAATAGTGTCAAAAAAAGCGTTTTTTAAACGCCCATAAACATCAGTTAATTTTCCCATGGATTTGCTCGTTCAAGAAATGAAAATAAAAATCTCTTTCCCTTGACCGCTTTATAGAGCTTGAGATGATATTTAGTTTTATCTTAATCCGATTGTTTAGATGTTTTAGATTTCGATGTTTTAGATTTGTGGAAAACTTTTAGGAAATTTAAAATGTTGATCGAAAGGCTGAATGGGTTAAAATTAGGGTTGCCAGACGGCCTGGAATGGCCTCGATTTTCCAGTTATTTTGAGTCTGGTCCAGTTGCCAGTTAAAATATAATTTGTCCAGTTAAGAACGAATTTCTTTAATTTTTACAATTTTTTTTTATTAAATATATTTTACGACAAAACGTGGTCTTTCTTTTTGCATCATTTTCGCTCCTTTTTTTATTATTTTTTTAAACATCTCGGGTTATCTAGCGTTGATTTCGTCACAAATGTTTTCTTTGAGCTCTTCGATAACCCAAAAAAAAAAAAAATAAGTCTGGAGGGATCAAATCCGCAAATATAATACAATAACTGACCCTGGAGTTATTGTCGCCCCATTTTTTATACCGCACGTCTAGGGAATTTTAACTGGCCACCTAGATTTACAGATTTGACCGCACCGGACTTATTTTTGTAGGGTTATGTGAAAAGGAACAATCCTCAGACCTTTAACGAGCTAAACATCAAAATTTCGAGATGCTCTTAAAAGCAATGGAAATGGTTAAAAAATTCACATTTTTCCGTGGCCAATAGAGACTTCCATTTAATTGATGTTCTCACATATGAAAATCGGTTGGATTTTTAATTATAAAAAAAATATGTATGGGTCCAGATAGTTTTTCAAAATCCAGGTGAAAATTTTCCATTTTCCAGTTATTTGACTTTTAGTATCTGGCAACCCTAGTTAAAATGGTCTGATTTTTTAATGTCTCGAGCTTTAAAAAAGCGTCAATGAAAAAAATATACAGATTTATATTTTGAGTACGTTTATTCTAGCTTGAGGTCATTATTTTCTTAATATTTTCTTAAAACTATGATATTCTCATAGAATAATTTTAAAGAAAATAGTTTTTCTATTTTAAATTTATTTTAGTAATTTTTGCAAGACATAGTCTTTCGTGTTTCAGAATTTGTCAGATTCCACTGTCAACACTGTTTAGCAAATATAAAAATCCTATACTGCAAGTAGCAAAGGGAATTTAAATGAAACATCGCTAATGATCAAACTAAAATATTAATACATATTCGATTCCTGATTCCGAATATATCTTTTAGTTCCAGGCAGGTTAAATTCGTTAATTAGCAAAATTGTACCAGGCTGAACAACCTCTGAAAAACTATTTTAAATCAGAAAAAGAGTAGCTACAAAAAAATAGTAGTACTAAAGTTCAATATCCATAATAAATAAATTTGCTATGATTTATCGCAAAGTCCAGTTCCAGCCAATCCAACCCAACCCGGTCAAATATGGTGTTTTAATCTTTAAAACATTCCGGAGGGTATAAACGATTCAGCGACTTAAACACTCTTACTTGTTTATTCTATCTCAGATAGGGTATTTAAAATTCGTCGTCACCTTACATAAATGCTTTTATTTATTTTTTCTCGTGCATCTTCTTCAAGTTTCTTTCTTAACTTTTGAAGGTAAGTTTTCTGGTTCTCTTTTTAGTGGAAAATATAAATAAATACACAACATGAATATATATACGAGGGTGAATTTGGTGATTTTTAAAATGAAAGTCTTCTTAAAAAAAAAATAAAAAACACCATATAAATTGTTTTTCTCAAGAAAAAAACGTGGGTATTCAATACTAAAAATTTTACTAATGAACTAATTTTTTAGTCCAAAATGATCTAGTGCAGGCGTTGGTAATCAATACTAAAATTTTTTATTAATATTATTCAAAGCCAGTAAAAATTACTAATTTTAGTACTTTGAAGATACTAAAAAACTACCGTACTACTGGTAATTAGTAACTTATTAGTAGATTTTGGTACCAAATCACTTACTAATATTTTTACTGCAGAATTATTTTGAGTGTATATATTTTGAACAGCTCCCAAAGACAAGCTTAATAATGATTATTTATTAATTACGAGGAAAGTTCACTACGAGAAAAACTTATGTATCCACCCTCGTTATTTAACTATGTATTTTTAACATCTAAAACAATTTTACTAACCCCCACTAACAATAAGTGATAGAGGTCATACATAAAATTGTCATTCCGTTTGTAACACCTCTAAATATCATATAAGGACCCTATAAATTTAAATTAGTTGGGAGATTTGATTGATTTTAAGGCAAACAAGTAATGCCCCTCAGTCGCCGTCTGTCTGTTGAAAAAAAATGTTACATTTTGTACAAGCTAGAGGTTATTATTTTTTTTACTAATAAAAACCATGATATTCTCTTTAAATATTTTTCACAAAAATTATTTTTCTGTTTCTGTTCATTTTTTCAACAAATTTACAAAAAATAAAAAAAAATGTATGGGGACCGCCTTAACACTTAGAGATAGAGGGTAGGTGTGATCAGAGAAAATGTTGGGACTAAAAAAATATTGTGGGTCGGTCATACATTTTGTTGCTCTAAGGGCATTATTAGGGCAGTTAGAGCGGTTGGAGCAAATTTAAAAAAATGTCGTTTTGTGTGGGAGCCCCTTAGAAATTGGAGATAGGGTATTAGTTTGTTCCAAAGAAATGTTAAGCCGTAAAAATTAATGGGGGTTGGTCTTATAAAGGACCCCTCTATGACGCACCATTGGATCAGTAGAAATGATTTTGAGATTGGAAAATTACAATAAAATTTTTTCCAAAAATTTTAAAAAATAGTAAAAATAGAGGAGAAATAATGGCTAGATTTCAGAACAAAAATGGCTAGAAATGGCTAGATTTTGAAATTCATTAAAAAAACCTAACATATCTCATAAAAAATTACTTAGAGACGTTTCCCAGTCTGCACAGTTTCGAGGCAAAAATTTTTTCGAAGTTTTATCGACGGGTTTCCGCAAAAATGATTCGAAGTCGATATTATATACAGTCGATATTTTAACGTTTCTCGAACTCATATTTTTATTGAAAAATTAATCGACTTCGAAATGATTTCCGATCTACATTTTAGGAATTCTCGTATTTGTTGTTCCATTGAAAAAATACTTTTTTTCAATATAACAAAAATTCGACAAATTTAAATTGTTATTATAAAAAAATTATATCTAACATCAGAACAATAAAAAAAATAAAAAAAAAAAAATCCGCGACCGGGGTTTGAACCATGGCCATAAAACTACAAATCATAAGCTGCAGAACCTGCTAACCAACTACTTAGGCCATACACTATTTGAAATTTTTTTGTACTAATATATATTTTGAAATACAAATATTTTCAAATTATGAGAAGTATGTCAAAACAAAATAAAATGAATATAAAAACAGGGTAATTCAAAAAATAATAATTTAAGGGCAATTCAAATAATAATAAAAAATTCAAATTTTAGTAAAAGTATTTTTAAAAAAGTACTTTTATGATCAAACTTTGGCTGAGGGAGTAAGTAAATTAAATTGGTAAAAATTAGTTGATTGTAAGTAAGTAGTAGTAAGAAATAAAATATTTTTTTGTAATTCTTACCGTTTTTAAAACAATTAACTAAATTATTAAAAAACAAATGTATCGAAATTCATGAAATTTTCGATTAAAAATCGAATCGAATCCTGTACCAAAACTCGATTCTATATCACCTTGCATGCCACATAGGAAAACACGCTCTATGTCGACATTATATCGAACTCGATATCGATGAAATTCTTAGAGAAAACGATTCTTTTTCGAATCGATATCGACTCATTTTGCATACTGGGTTAATACCGGTTTTAACACATACGGGCTCTGAATTATTAATTAAATTACAATTTTTGAGATGTATAATTTATAATTTGTTTTGAATCAATTAATTTATTTTATTAAAAAAAATTTATAGTGATGCGAAAAAATTTAAAAATCTACATCCTTAAAACAAATATATTCTAAAGAAAAAAAAAATTAAAATGTGAAAGGATATAAATAAATCTAACCAATTTATATCATTCAATAAATCAATACTGCACGCAGAGAACAAACATGATTGCGACGACCATAATGGAGGGGGAACATAATATGATTGATAACTTTTATGATTGTAGCGATCATATTTTGATCTTCGCTAATAGTAGTATGATAAAAATTGTTATTTATAATTGTAGATGATCATAGTATGATTGTGAGAATCATATATATGAATGTGGGTGTGGAACAAGGTGCTATAATCCAAAAACCAAACTGTTCAGGAGAAGAAAAAAACTAAATAAGTCGCGAAAAAAAAATATTTTTTGAAATTTCTTTTCGCAGCTCGACGAAGATGGACCATATGCATCTATGTACAAAATTTCATTGAAAACAAATGGGCGGATATAGCCAAAAAATGCATGTAAAATTTTGTTCTAGTGGAATAAGGTGCTATGTTACAATTTCTACTAGGAATTTCAATACATTTGCCAAGTAGTTTTAAGTTTTTTGTGTTATTTTTTAAAAATTAAAATTTAGCATGATGAATTCTTTAAAATTTAGACGGGGTCCAGCGGTAATCATTTTTATAAAAAAATAATAAAATGCAATTAATTTACTAAAAAAAAATAACTTTTATAAGGTTTATTTTAAACAACTTTCCCATAATGGGTTAAAAAATTTTCACAATTTATGATATTAGTTACTAACCATTAAATTTTACAGTTTGAACTCAAAAATTTGATAGATTATCAAAATCCTCCCTTAGTATTACGTAAAACAATATTACGTTTTTATATGGATATAGCACCTTTTTCCAGTTTACACTTTAACTATCGATAGATTAGAAAATAAAGCGTTTTTTGCCAAACCAATCGACACTTGTTAAAGCCTAGAATGTTTTCTACACGTTAACCATCTCACATGTAAGAATTTAAATACATTACCTTTAGTTTAACTGCAAAATACATGTTAGTATCCGGCTAAAACTTTAAAATTTTCCCAAATATAGTTAAAATCTAAGTTTTAAGGTCACTTTTATGATTGAAAACGATAAAGTTTTTAACAAAATTGTTTACAAATAGGTCGAACTATTGTAGTAAGACACGATTTTGCAATAAAACGCGATTTCCAAAAATTGGATTTTAGCACCTTGTTCCACACATACATTCATATGATCAATTATGGGTGATTTGGTGTGCTGCAATCATATTCAAAACCTGTGTTTTCTCTTTACTTGGCTTCATTAAATATTATTTTTTACGTTTTTTTATCGTTTTTAGTATAGCAGTTTTAATTATCCCCGCCTAACTTCAGATCGCTCCAAAATATTACTAATTTGTATGCGCAGTCTCAATGGACTGGGCTCATATATAAACCAATTTTTTTACAATTTCTGTATGAGAAACAATCCAAAAAATTTTCGCACCAGAGTTAAATAAATTTAAAAAACTCAACATCCGTGGTTAAAAATAATAAAACATTGCACAATACGAGTTTTTTTATAAGTTTTGTAAAAATTGCGATATTTTATTAACAATTGAGTGTCGTATTTTCAAAAAAAGTTCATATAAAAAAATGGCTAGAGTGGAAAAAAAAATGGCTAGATCTTCCGGCTAGATATAATCTAGCCATTTTTTTATGGCTAGATGAAAATAAAACCGCTAGATCTAGCCGGAAAATGGCTAAAATGGCAACCTTGCCCACGATCCTCCTGGGCAAAAAAATTGTAGAATTGATAGAAGTTTTACGCAAAAAAATTTCAAAAAAATCGTAGAGTAAAAACATTTTCAAAAATGAGATTTAAATTTTAAAAATAAAAAATCGCTAACTAGAGCGCTTTTAAGATTTTTTTGGGATGTTTTTTTTTAAAGTACGTAAAAAAACAAAAAAATTTAAATTTGGACCATTATTGAAGAAGTTATGAGTAAAAGCAGTTTGAGTAAAGGAACAAACTACCAATTTTTAAAAATTCGATATCTTTTGAACGGGTCATCAAAAAAATCTGAAAATTTACCACGAAGGAGTTTTCGAAGGCTACTAAGAACTGTAAACAAATTTGGAAAATCTAAAAAAAAAAAATTCAAAGTGTCCGATTTCACATGGAATGCCACATATATATTCATGTTCCTCGATCGATTTTAAGACGATCTAGCGATGTCCGTACGTGTGTCCGTCTGTCTGTATGTCTGTTTTTGAGGGTGCTGTGGCTTAGTGGTTAGCGCGTTGGACTACTAGCCAGCAAGCCTGGGTTCGATTCTCAGCTCAGGCGGAACAATATTTTTTTCAGATATTTATTAGTTTCTATTTATAACTAATATCTATCGCAGCACTCTCCTTCGTTGACAAATAGCACTAAAAACGCCAACGAAGTAAAATAATAAAATAATGGCTATAAACACAGCTTCAAAAATAATTCGCCAGATCAATAGCAGATGGCGATGCAACAACTGTACTCAAAATTATCAACACGCGCAATTACAGTGTTGCCATACTGAAGCCCTTCTATCTTTCAAATCTTTCATCTCTCTTCTATCCCCTTTCCGAAAGAAGCATCACGGTTACATTAGTAATTGATAGGCAGCATTGCCTGAGTGTTGCTTCTGAAAAAAAAAAAAAAAAATTTTTAGGTTAAACAAATTTTACACTCAAAATTTTTTTTTTTTAATTTTTTTTTTTTTTAACGAATAAAAATTATTTTACTTAAATAAATATGTTCTTGTTAGAATTTTTGTAGATTTTTATATATCTAAAAAAATTTAAACTCCCTAAAAATAATTTAAGGCAATGTGGAGGGTATTCATAGATTCGGCCAAGTCGAATTTAATTTTTTTAACTTATTTTTTAACTTGTTTTTCCTTGAATTATTCTCTAAAGATGTAACATATAACTCGCTTGAGTGCTTCTTGCAGTTGGTCTTTACTTATTAAAGTAAATATATGATTTTTCTTTACACATCAATGTCTTTTGGCACACATAGCAAAAATCTTAAAAAAAAACTTAGTATTGACCTTTGGCTCAAAGCTATGTTATTGGATGTTATCACAATTATTTGCTTAGATAAGAATTGGGGAGAAAAGAAAATTAAAAATTATTTAAAGAAATTGAATTTATCATTGAAAGTAAATACACAGTGGGGCAGAAGTAAATTAGAAAAGAAATAAAAGAGACATTTTTTAAATATTATATTAAGGCTGACTCTCGGTCACGGCAACAAGGTTCAAGGACTAGGAACTTTTCCGCTGTGAGCTTAAGTTCTGTTCTGGACGAGTTCGCAAAATATTAGCATTTCATAAAATATTGTTCATAGGTAAAATGGAGCATGTCTCAAGTGACCCACCTTAGACGGAAAGGTTAAAAAATCATAGTAAAATAGTTTTATTCGTAATCTTTTCCAACATTAAGTTTGTCATAATAAAAAACATTTTTTTCATTCTTTTCCATTTCTTCCTTTAAAATAAATTATAAAATCTTCTTTGACAAGGTCCTTCAAATTGTCATATCATACGTCATATATTATCAGATTTTCTTTTAAATAAGAATTACATACAGTTTTACATTATGTCAAACATTGTTGTTAATATCGACAATTTAGCAAACATCTAACAATGTCATTAAGTTATAACAACCCACTACTACAGCCAACCATAAATAGCACTTTTAAAACATAAACATTTACAAAACCACCCACTAAAAACTTACAGCAACATTAACAATAATAACAGCAACAACAGCAGTAGCAGCGATATTAGCAAGTTAGAGCATTGTAAGCATCAGCAACATCAAAACACTTTGTAAAGACGCATGTTAACACATATACAAAACAACAAAAACATGTTTGACAACAAAAAAAAGTAACAACATTTATGAGAATTTCCACCGCACACTGAAAATTTACTCACCCACACATGCAAACAGTTAAACAATTTTATACTTAAAAATTTTGCCATACAACACACACTAACGCAGTTATATACAAACGCACACACACATCCTAATCGTGTTTACTTCCGTTCTCTGTTACAAACGCTTACACATTTATTAAAGCATATTGTCAGGCATCTAAATATCCGTTATTTTTTTCACACATATTTGCATCAGGGATGATAGTGATGGCACTAATCTTACAATTTGATATCGATAGCAAAAATTATTCTACAGAAAATTCTATCGATATCGTTAGCAAAAAGTTTTCTATAGAAAATTTTGTCGATATCGATAAGAAATAATTTTCTATAGAAAATTTTTTGTTATCGATTTCGATAAAAATTTTTATAGAAAATATTTTGTTACCGATTTCGATAAAATTTTCTATAGAAAATTTTTTGTTATCGATTTCGATAAAATTTTTTACAGAAAATTTTTTGTTATTCATTTCGATAAAATTTTCTGTAGAAAATTTTTTGTTATCGATTTCAATAAAATTTTCTATAGAAAATTTTTTGTTATCGATTTCGATAAAATTTTCTATAGAAAATTTTTTGTTATCGATTTCGATAAAATTTTCTATAGAAATTTTTTTGTTATCGATTTCGATAAAATTTTCTATAGAAAATTTTTTGTTATCGATTTCGATAAAATTTTCTATAGAAAATTTTTTGTTATCGATTTCGATAAAATTTTCTATAGAAAATTTTTTGTTATCGATTTCGATAAAATTTTCTATAGAAAATTTTTTGTTATCGATTTCGATAAAATTTTCTATAAAAAATTTTTTGTTATCGATTTCGATAAAATTTTCTATAGAAAATTTCTTGTTATGGATTTCGATAAAATTTTCTATAGAAAATTTCTTGTTATGGATTTCGATTAAATTTTCTATAGAAAATTTTTTTGTTATCGATTTCGATAAAATTTTCTAAAGAAAATTTTTGTTATCGATTTCGATAAAATTTTCTATAGAAAATTTTTTGTTATCAATTTCGATAAAATTTTCTATAGAAAATTTTTTGTTATCGATTTCGATAAAATTTTCTATAGAACATTTTTTGTTATCGATTTCGATAAAATTTTCTATAGAACATTTTTTGTTATCGATTTCGATAAAATTTTCTATAGAAAATTTTTTGTTATCAATTTCGATAAAATTTTCTATAGAAAATTTTTTGTTATCGATTTCGATAAAATTTTCTATAGAACATTTTTTGTTATCGATTTCGATAAAATTTTCTATAGAACATTTTTTGTTATCGATTTCGATAAAATTTTCTGTAGAAAATTTTTTGTTATCGATTTCGATAAAATTTTCTACCCGAGTAAAAATAATTTAATATGATCTTATATACTTTTATATAGTCATATTATTTCATATATGATCATGTGTGACACTATGTCTTGCGAGATAAATTTATATAATAAATTTTGATTTGCGATTTTTTAAGATATCGCCATACATAACTTTATATGGTAACATCTGGTCCCATGCATCATTGCAAATTTCTAAATGTTTTATATAAAATTTTATATGCCTCCATTATTTTTTAATTTTTTTAAGTTTTTTGCAAGAGCATATTTTTATCGCAAATATTTTCAAAGGGTTTTATATAAAATTTCATGACTTAATTTTTTTTATTTTTCTAAGTTTTTTTCAAGCACCACTTTTTTATCGCGAATATTTTCTAAGTGTTTTATATAAAATTTTATATAACTCCATTTTTTCAAATTTTTCTAAGTTTTTTCCTAGGACAAATTTATTGGAAAATATTTTCTAAGTGTTTTATATAAAATTTAACATTACTCCATTTTTTGAAATTTTTCTAAGTTTTTTTCAAAGAACAACTTATTTTTATTATTTTATTTTTTCAACTTTTTATTAAAAACTAAAAAAAAAACATCCGATTTCTAAAATTGTATAAATTTTAATATAATTGGATATAATTGTATATCATTGGATTAGACCAAAACTCGTATCAAAGTCGATATAAAGTTATATAAACTGATATTATTAGATATTATTCGATCAAATCTTATGAAACCATTTTTCGTATAAGATTATATCAAAATAGACACGAACCCATATTAAATTATATATTGTGTCATATCATTTTTTTTACTCGGGTATAGAAAATTTTTTGTTATCGATTTCGATAAAATTTTCTATAGAAAATTTTTTGTTATCGATTTCGATAAAATTTTCAATAGCAAATTTTTTGTTATCGATTTCGATAAAATTTTCTATAGAAAATTTTTTGTTATCGATTTCGACAAAATTTTCTATAGAAAATTTTTTGTTATCGATTTCGATAAAATTTTCTATAGAAAATTTTTTGTTATCGATTTCGATAAAATTTTCTATAGAAAATTTTTTGTTATCGATTTCGATAAAATTTTCAATAGAAAATTTTTTGTTATCGATTTCAATAAAATTTTCTATAGAAAATTTTTTGTTATCGATTTCAATAAAATTTTCTATAGAAAATTTTTTGTTATCGATTTCGATAAAATTTTCTATAGATAATTTTTTGTTATCGATTTCGATAAAATTTTCTATAGATAATTTTTTGTTATCGATTTCGATAAAATTTTCTATAGAAAATTTTTTGTTATCGATTTTGATAAAATTTTCAATAGAAAATTTTTTGTTATCGATATCAATAAAATTTTCTATAGAAAATTTTTTGTTATCGATTTCAATAAAATTTTCTATAGAAAATTTTTTGTTATCGATTTCGATAAAATTTTCTATAGAAAATTTTTTGTTATCGATTTCGATAAAATTTTCTATAGAAAATTTTTTGTTATCGATTTCGATAAAATTTTCTATAGAAAATTTTTTGTTATCGATTTCGATAAAATTTTCTATAGAAAATTTTTTGTTATCGATTTCGATAAAATTTTCTATAGAAAATTTTTTGTTATCGATTTCGATAAAATTTTCTATAGAAAATTTTTTGTTATCGATTTCGATAAAATTTTCTATAGAAAATTTTTTGTTATCGATTTCGATAAAATTTTCGATAAAAACTAAAAAAAAAACATCCGATTTCTAAAATTGTATAAATTTTAATATAATTGGATATAATTGTATATCATTGGATTAGACCAAAACTCGTATCAAAGTCGATATAAAGTTATATAAACTGATATTATTAGATATTATTCGATCAAATCTTATGAAACCATTTTTCGTATAAGATTATATCAAAATAGACACGAACCCATATTAAATTATATATTGTGTCATATCATTTTTTTTACTCGGGTATAGAAAATTTTTTGTTATCGATTTCGATAAAATTTTCTATAGAAAATTTTTTTTTCTATAGAAAATTTTTTGTTATCGATTTTGATAAAATTTTCAATAGAAAATTTTTTGTTATCGATATCAATAAAATTTTCTATAGAAAATTTTTTGTTATCGATTTCAATAAAATTTTCTATAGAAAATTTTTTGTTATCGATTTCGATAAAATTTTCTATAGAAAATTTTTTGTTATCGATTTCGATAAAATTTTCTATAGAAAATTTTTTGTTATCGATTTCGATAAAATTTTCTATAGAAAATTTTTTGTTATCGATTTCGATAAAATTTTCTATAGAAAATTTTTTGTTATCGATTTCGATAAAATTTTCTATAGAAAATTTTTTGTTATCGATTTCGATAAAATTTTCTATAGAAAATTTTTTGTTATCGATTTCGATAAAATTTTCTATAGAAAATTTTTTGTTATCGATTTCGATAAAATTTTCTATAGAAAATTTTTTGTTATCGATTTCGATAAAATTTTCTATAGAAAATTTTTTGTTATCGATTTCGATAAAATTTTCTATAGAAAATTTTTTGTTATCGATTTCGATAAAATTTTCTATAGAAAATTTTTTCTTATCGATTTCGATAAAATTTTTTATAGAAAATTTTTTCTTATCGATTTCGATAAAATTTTCTATAGAAAATTTTTTGTTATCGATTTCGATAAAATTTTCTATAGAAAATTTTTTGTTATCGATTTCTATAAAATTTTCTATAGAAAATTTTTTATTATTGATTTCGATAAAATTTTCTATAGAAAATTTTTTGTTATCGATTTCGATAAAATGTTCTATAGACAATTTTTTGTTATCGGTTTCCATAAAATGTTCTATGGAAATTTTTTTTTTATCGATTTCGATAAAATTTTCTATAGAAAATTTTTTGCTATCGATTTCTATAAAATTTTCCATAAAAAATTTTTTGCTAGCGATTTCGATAAAATTTTCTATAAAAAATTTTTTGTAATCGATTTCGATAAAATTTTCTATAGAAAATTTTTTGTTATCGATAAAATTTTCTATAGAAAATTTTTTGTTGTCGATTTCGATAAAATTTTCTATAGAAAATTTTTTGTTATCGATTTCGATAAAATTTTCTATAGAAAAATTTTTGTTATCGATTTCGATAAAATTTTCTATAGAAAATTTTTTGTTATCGATTTCGATAAAATTTTCTATAGAAAATTTTTTGTTATCGATTTCGATAAAATTTTCTATAGAAAATTTTTTGTTATCGATTTCGATAAAATTTTCTATAGAAAATTTTTTGTTATCGATTTCGATTAAATTTTCTATAGAAAATTTTTTGTTATCGATTTCGATAAAATTTTCTATAGAAAATTTTTTGTTATCGATTTCGATAAAATTTTCTATAGAAAATTTTTTGTTATCGATTTCGATAAAATTTTCTATAGAAAATTTTTTGTTATCGATTTCGATAAAATTTTCTATAGAAAATTTTTTGTTATCGATTTCGATAAAATTTTCTATAGAAAATTTTTTGTTATCGATTTCGATAAAATTTTCTATAGAAAATTTTTTGTTATCGATTTCGATAAAATTTTCTATAGAAAATTTTTTGTTATCGATTTCGATAAAATTTTCTATAGAAAATTTTTTGTTATCGATTTCGATAAAATTTTCTATAGAAAATTTTTTGTTATCGATTTCGATAAAATTTTCTATACAAAATTTTTTGTTATCGATTTCGATAAAATTTTCTATACAAAATTTTTTGTTATCGATTTCGATAAAATTTTCTATACAAAATTTTTTATTATCGATTTCGATAAAATTTTCTATACAAAATTTTTTGTTATCGATTTCGATAAAATTTTCTATACAAAATTTTTTGTTATCGATTTCGATGAATTTTCTATTGAAAATTTTTTGTTATCGATTTCGATAAAATTTTCTATAGAAAATTTTTTGTTATCGATTTCGATAAAATTTTCTATAGAAAATTTTTTGTTATCGATTTCGATAAAATTTTCTATAGAAAATTTTTTTGATATCGATTTCGATAAAATTTTCTATAGAAAATTTTTTGTTATTAATTTCGATAAAATTTCTGTAGAAAATTTTTTGTTATCGATTTCGATAAAATTTTCTATAGAAAATTTTTTGTTATCGATTTCTATCAAATTTTCTATAGAAAATTTTTTGTTATCGATTTCGATAAAATTTTCTATAAAAAATTTTTTGTTATCGATTTCGATAAAATTTTCTATAGCAAATTTTTTGTTATCGATTTCGATAAAATTTTCTATAAAACATTTTTTGTTATCGATTTCGATAAATTTTTCTATAGAAAATTTTTTGTTATCGTTTTCGATAAAATTTTCTATAGAAAATTTTTTGTTATCGATTTCGATAAAATTTTCTATAGCAAATTTTTTGTTATCGATTTCGATAAAATTTTCTATAGAAAATTTTTTGTTATCGATTTCGATAAAATTTTCTATAGAAAATTTTTTGTTATCGATTTCGATAAAATTTTCTATAGAAAATTTTTTGTTATCGATTTCGATAAAATTTTCAATAGAAAATTTTTTGTTATCGATTTCAATAAAATTTTCTATAGAAAATTTTTTGTTATCGATTTCAATAAAATTTTCTATAGAAAATTTTTTGTTATCGATTTCGATAAAATTTTCTATAGATAATTTTTTGTTATCGATTTCGATAAAATTTTCTATAGATAATTTTTTGTTATCGATTTCGATAAAATTTTCTATAGAAAATTTTTTGTTATCGATTTTGATAAAATTTTCAATAGAAAATTTTTTGTTATCGATTTCAATAAAATTTTCTATAGAAAATTTTTTGTTATCGATTTCAATAAAATTTTCTATAGAAAATTTTTTGTTATCGATTTCGATAAAATTTTCTATAGAAAATTTTTTGTTATCGATTTCGATAAAATTTTCTATAGAAAATTTTTTGTTATCGATTTCGATAAAATTTTCTATAGAAAATTTTTTGTTATCGATTTCGATAAAATTTTCTATAGAAAATTTTTTGTTATCGATTTCGATAAAATTTTCTATAGAAAATTTTTTGTTATCGATTTCGATAAAATTTTCTATAGAAAATTTTTTGTTATCGATTTCGATAAAATTTTCTATAGAAAATTTTTTGTTATCGATTTCGATAACATTTTCTATAGAAAATTTTTTCTTATCGATTTCGATAAAATTTTTTATAGAAAATTTTTTGTTATCGATTTCGATAAAATTTTCTATAGAAAATTTTTTGTTATCGATTTCGATAAAATTTTCTATAGAAAATTTTTTGTTATCGATTTCGATAAAATTTTCTATAGAAAATTTTTTGTTATCGATTTCGATAAAATTTTCTATAGAAAATTTTTTGTTATCGATTTCTATAAAATTTTCTATAGAAAATTTTTTATTATTGATTTCGATAAAATTTTCTATAGAAAATTTTTTGTTATCGATTTCGATAAAATGTTCTATAGACAATTTTTTGTTATCGGTTTCCATAAAATGTTCTATGGAAATTTTTTTTTTATCGATTTCGATAAAATTTTTTATAGAAAATTTTTTGCTATCGATTTCTATAAAATTTTCCATAAAAAATTTTTTGCTAGCGATTTCGATAAAATTTTCTATAAAAAATTTTTTGTAATCGATTTCGATAAAATTTTCTATAGAAAATTTTTTGTTATCGATAAAATTTTCTATAGAAAATTTTTTGTTATCGATTTCGATAAAATTTTCTATAGAAAATTTTTTGTTATCGATTTCGATAAAATTTTCGATAGAAAATTTTTTGTTATCGATTTCGATAAAATTTTCTATAGAAAAATTTTTGTTATCGATTTCGATAAAATTTTCTATAGAAAATTTTTTGTTATCGATTTCGATAAAATTTTCTATAGAAAATTTTTTGTTATCGATTTCGATAAAATTTTCTATAGAAAATTTTTTGTTATCGATTTCGATTAAATTTTCTATAGAAAATTTTTTGTTATCGATTTCGATAAAATTTTCTATAGAAAATTTTTTGTTATCGATTTCGATAAAATTTTCTATAGAAAATTTTTTGTTATCGATTTCGATAAAATTTTCTATAGAAAATTTTTTGTTATCGATTTCGATAAAATTTTCTATAGAAAATTTTTTGTTATCGATTTCGATAAAATTTTCTATAGAAAATTTTTTGTTATCGATTTCGATAAAATTTTCTATAGAAAATTTTTTGTTATCGATTTCGATAAAATTTTCTATAGAAAATTTTTTGTTATCGATTTCGATAAAATTTTCTATAGAAAATTTTTTGTTATCGATTTCGATAAAATTTTCTATAGAAAATTTTTTGTTATCGATTTCGATAAAATTTTCTATAGAAAATTTTTTGTTATCGATTTCGATAAAATTTTCTATAGAAAATTTTTTGTTATCGATTTCGATAAAATTTTCTATAGAAAATTTTTTGTTATCGATTTCGATAAAATTTTCTATAGAAAATTTTTTGTTATCGATTTCGATAAAATTTTCTATAGAAAATTTTTTGTTATCGATTTCGATAAAATTTTCTATACAAAATTTTTTATTATCGATTTCGATAAAATTTTCTATACAAAATTTTTTGTTATCGATTTCGATAAAATTTTCTATACAAAATTTTTTGTTATCGATTTCGATGAATTTTCTATTGAAAATTTTTTGTTATCGATTTCGATAAAATTTTCTATAGAAAATTTTTTGTTATCGATTTCGATAAAATTTTCTATAGAAAATTTTTTGTTATCGATTTCGATAAAATTTTCTATAGAAAATTTTTTTGATATCGATTTCGATAAAATTTTCTATAGAAAATTTTTTGTTATTAATTTCGATAAAATTTCTGTAGAAAATTTTTTGTTATCGATTTCGATAAAATTTTCTATAGAAAATTTTTTGTTATCGATTTCTATCAAATTTTCTATAGAAAATTTTTTGTTATCGATTTCGATAAAATTTTCTATAAAAAATTTTTTGTTATCGATTTCGATAAAATTTTCTATAGCAAATTTTTTGTTATCGATTTCGATAAAATTTTCTATAAAACATTTTTTGTTATCGATTTCGATAAATTTTTCTATAGAAAATTTTTTGTTATCGATTTCGATAAAATTTTCTATAGAAAATTTTTTGTTATCGATTTCGATAAAATTTTCTATAGAAAATTTTTTGTTATCGATTTCGATAAAATTTTCTATAGAAAATTTTTTGTTATCGATTTCGATTAAATTTTCTATAGAAAATTTTTTGTTATCGATTTCGATAAAATTTTCTATAGAAAATTTTTTGTTATCGATTTCGATAAAATTTTCTATAGAAAATTTTTTGTTATCGATTTCGATAAAATTTTCTATAGAAAATTTTTTGTTATCGATTTCGATAAAATTTTCTATAGAAAATTTTTTGTTATCGATTTCGATAAAATTTTCTATAGAAAATTTTTTGTTATCGATTTCGATAAAATTTTCTATAGAAAATTTTTTGTTATCGATTTCGATAAAATTTTCTATAGAAAATTTTTTGTTATCGATTTCGATAAAATTTTCTATAGAAAATTTTTTGTTATCGATTTCGATAAAATTTTCTATAGAAAATTTTTTGTTATCGATTTCGATAAAATTTTCTATAGAAAATTTTTTGTTATCGATTTCGATAAAATTTTCTATAGAAAATTTTTTGTTATCGATTTCGATAAAATTTTCTATAGAAAATTTTTTGTTATCGATTTCGATAAAATTTTCTATAGAAAATTTTTTGTTATCGATTTCGATAAAATTTTCTATAGAAAATTTTTTGTTATCGATTTCGATAAAATTTTCTATACAAAATTTTTTATTATCGATTTCGATAAAATTTTCTATACAAAATTTTTTGTTATCGATTTCGATAAAATTTTCTATACAAAATTTTTTGTTATCGATTTCGATGAATTTTCTATTGAAAATTTTTTGTTATCGATTTCGATAAAATTTTCTATAGAAAATTTTTTGTTATCGATTTCGATAAAATTTTCTATAGAAAATTTTTTGTTATCGATTTCGATAAAATTTTCTATAGAAAATTTTTTTGATATCGATTTCGATAAAATTTTCTATAGAAAATTTTTTGTTATTAATTTCGATAAAATTTCTGTAGAAAATTTTTTGTTATCGATTTCGATAAAATTTTCTATAGAAAATTTTTTGTTATCGATTTCTATCAAATTTTCTATAGAAAATTTTTTGTTATCGATTTCGATAAAATTTTCTATAAAAAATTTTTTGTTATCGATTTCGATAAAATTTTCTATAGCAAATTTTTTGTTATCGATTTCGATAAAATTTTCTATAAAACATTTTTTGTTATCGATTTCGATAAATTTTTCTATAGAAAATTTTTTGTTATCGTTTTCGATAAAATTTTCTATAGAAAATTTTTTGTTATCGATTTCGATAAAATTTTCTATAGCAAATTTTTTGTTATCGGTTTAGAATAAATTTTCTATAGAACATATTCTGTTATCGATTTCGATAAAATTTTCTATAGAAAATTTTTTGTTATCGACTTCGATAAAATTTTCTATAGAAAATTTTTTTTAATCGATTTCGATCAATTGATAACAAAAAAATTTCTATAGAAAATTTTATAGAATCCGATAACAAAGTATTTTCTATAGAAAATTTTATCAATATTGACAGCAAAAAATTACTATAGAAAATTCTATCGATAGCAAACAATTTTCTATAGAAAATTTTATCGAAACCGAAAACAAAAAATTTTCTATAGAAAATTTGATCGAAATCGATAACAAAAAATGTTTTATAGAAAATTTTATCGAAATCGATAACAAAAAATTTTCTATAGAAAATTTTATCGAAATCGATAACAAAAAATTGTCTATAGAAATTTTATTGAAATCGATTACAAAAAATTTTCTATAGAAATTTTTATCTAAAATTTTCAATAGAAAATTTTATCTAAATCGATAACAAAAAGTTTTCTATAGAAAATTTTATCGATAAGAAAGATATTTTTATTGAAAATTCCAGTAACATTTTTAAAATTCTTTATACCATCCCTGGTTTCCCTAGTCCTTTTTGTGAGACTGCAAAAATTTGCAAAAAAAAACAAACATAGATGTTTTCAACATATTTCTCTAAGAGCTTAACGCGATAGTGACCATAAATGGACATTACAACACAATGCCATAATATTTTATGGAGACATTTTAATAGTGATTTTCTTTTTTTCTGTTCTAGCTGCTTTTTTATATGCTCCTAAAAATATGTTAGCAATTTCCATCTACATTACAGATGTGTGTGTAAATTGGTCATTGTCACTATTTGATATTAATAAAAATAAAACATAAAAAATACTATACTACTAGAATATTTATACTCGAAATATATTTTATATGACCAAAAAAGAAGAAATTTAGATTACCTTTAGATTACAGCGTAAATTGAGTAGTTAAGTTTTAGTTTTTTTGCAAACTGAAATAAATATATAAACAAAAATAATAGCATATTTTATAGAGTCTTAGCACGTGATAAGAAAATTAACACTATTACGAATTGATAAGGAAAAAAATAGTAAATATATTTTCTGTTAAGAATTATTAACTACAATTTTGCAGAAATATGTAGTGATAATAAAAATAAATTGTAATAATAAGGTATATTAAGAATTGTAAGCCTTAAAGTAGGCAATAAAATTTATAGTTTTACAAGCACTTGAAAATATACTTAAATATGACATTTATGGAGCATTAATCTTCTTTTCTGATAGTTTTGTCTCATTTAAACAGAAAGTCCTTTCAAAATTTCGTTTGATTTAAAGAATTAAAGCATTGTCCCATCATTTGACAATTCTTTATCCCGAACATTAAATTATCAGCATATTGACCTTTATGGTATTAAATATTTAAAATATTTTTATTACAAAATTTCCTTAATATCTTCTTGTTATTTTGTTTGATTTTCATATTCTTTATCAAATATGTTCATTGGCCAATCAAATATTATGGTTATTTTGCAAAAAAAAAAAAAATATTACGAAGGACACTTAATTTTTATTATGTATACTTTTGCTTTCCACTTCATACAAACAACTATAAAATTTTGTTAACTACCGCATTAAACGTTTTCTTAAGGAATATTTCTTTTGCTTTTATTTTGTTGAATATTTCCCCATTATACAACATAAACACGCATAAATGATCATTTTAGTGAAAGCATTTAACGCTAAACAGCCTAAAAGTAGGCCATACATATTTTGTTTGTTTGTAGATTGTCATTGTCATCGTAGTTATTAGAAGGGCAACAAAAAATTTTCTATAGAAAATTCTATCGATATCGATAGCAAAAAATTTTCTATAGAAAATTCTATCGATATCGATAGCAAAAAATTTTCTATAGAAAATTCTATCGATAGCAAAAAATTTTCTATAGAAAATTCTATCGATATCGATAGCAAAAAATGTTCTATAGAAAATTCTATCGATATCGATAGCAAAAAATTTTCTATAGAAAATTCTATCGATATCGATAGCAAAAAATTTTCTATAGAAAATTCTATCGATATCGATAGCAAAAAATTTTCTATAGAAAATTCTATCGATATCGATAGCAAAAAATTTTCTATAGAAAATTCTATCGATATCGATAGCAAAAAATTTTCTATAGAAAATTCTATCGATATCGATAGCAAAAAATTTTCTATAGAAAATTCTATCGATATCGATAGCAAAAAATTTTCTATAGAAAATTCTATCGATATCGATAGCAAAAAATTTTCTATAGAAAATTCTATCGATATCGATAGCAAAAAATTTTCTATAGAAAATTCTATCGATATCGATAGCAAAAAATTTTCTATAGAAAATTCTATCGATATCGATAGCAAAAAATTTTCTATAGAAAATTCTATCGATATCGATAGCAAAAAATTTTCTATAGAAAATTCTATCGATATCGATAGCAAAAAATTTTCTATAGAAAATTCTACAGATATCGATAATATTTGCAGTTTTTATAGCATACTGTTAAGATCTAAATTTTAATACGAAAAGTGCTAAAAAAAAACTTGCCCTGTTTATTAGCTTTAGATATTTAGAAAATTTCGATTAAATATAATGTACTCTAGAGACAAATTAAAGAACGACAAAAAGTTACATATTTGAATAGGATTGCTAATATGATTTTATGGTGTTACCCTTTTAAGATTTTCTTAAGTAATTTAGAGAACTAAGTCCGTATATTGGTGTCTTCTTTGAAATCTTTGATTTTCTATATTATTGGGTTTTTATATAAAAAGATGAAAATTAAAATTCTAAGATTCTGATGCGGTTTTATAAGAATTTTTCTTTGTTAGATCCTTAAACATCTAAAAATCTGAGAAAAGTCTTAGATTCTGAGAAAAAAAAAATTTCGATTTTTTTTCGGATCGAAAACGTCTCTTCTAAACATTTTTTGTATAAAAAAAGTCTCAGATTCTGAATCATTTTTCGTAGAGAAAAAATCGCAGATTGAGAAACTTTTTTTCTATTGAAAAATTATCAGATTCGGAGAATCTGATCATTTTAGATTCTGAGATATTTTTCTTATAGAAAAAGTCTCAGATTCTGAGACATTTTTCTTATAGAAAAAGTCTCAGATTCTGAGACATTTTTCTTATAGAAAAAGTCTCAGATTCTGAGACATTTTTCTTATAGAAAAAGTCTCAGATTCTGAGACATTTTTTTTATAGAAAAAGTCTCAGATTCTGAGACATTTTTCTTATAGAAAAAGTCTCAGATTCTGAGACATTTTTCTTATAGAAAAAGTCTCAGATTCTAAGACATTTTTCTTATAGAAAAAGTCTCAGATATTATAACAATAACTGAGCTTACGAGTTTAATTTGAAACTTTCATTTATTGTTTTATTTTTATTTTTAAAGCATATTTTAAGGATGATATTTAAAAATGTCCATAATTATGCTAAAAAATTTAAAAACTTAGCACATATTTTTAAATACAGCTGCAGTTTAACAAATCTCAAAGTTTTTACTTGCTATACCTTACAAAAAGTGAAACATTTATATATTAAAAATCTTTGTTAGTCCTTCAAAGTTTACTAGTGTCCTCAATAACAAAATATTTCATATTAATTAATTTTCAATAATCCTTAATGTCATGTCTTTCATTATAAAACCCCCATTATGTATTCCCAAAGACAGAATTTAATTCTTGAAATACCATGACAATTATCAGTTCATTAACCATCTTTATATGTCTTTCTATCATGTCATGTGTTTGGACACTAATCTTTTGATTTAATTTCATACCAAAATACAAAACAATACAACGCGAATTACTTACCAACACTAAAGACATTATAATCCTGTACAATAGCAACACAATGGTCGGTCGGTCGTTTGGTCAATACTTTGAAGCATGAACGACTATTTATTTAGTCAATTCAATATTGTGAGAGTGTTTATACAATAGTGTGATTCAATAGTTTGATATAATAGTGATTACAAAAACCATGTAAAGCATGTTCAATATTCCAAACCTCTAAAAACAAATGACAGTTATAATACTATTTTGCAAAGATTAACTAAATGTGTACATAGAAATATTGACAGCTGAAGACTGAGATATGTTATTTTGATTTGACAATTACAAGAACCAGTATTCGGAATTATAAATAAAGGGGGGAAATAGCAAAACTGTTAGACGAAAATGTAGCATAACAAATCGATTTTTATTTCAAATAACATTTCACTATTTGTTCCCTGGTTTCAAATGACACAATCAAATCCCGTACCATTGTAAATTAATATCTATGAAATTGCAATGAACATTTTCCAAAAAAATATAATTCAAGTTCATTTTGCGTGCTCAGTAATCTTCTGCTAGTTTTAAAATGTCAATCTGTTTAGTTGGATGTAGGCAATATAAAACTTCTTTTGCGCCTAAAAGTATGCTTTTACAATTTGTTTTAATTGTAATTATCTGTTGTGCATTTTCTATGTCTGTGGTTTTAGTTTTTTTTGTAGTTGTTGTTGCTGTTTGTCTCTAATGGACATGTAAAATCAATGTCTGTGTTTTTAGGTTTTAGGTTTTAGAAATGTCTGTAATTTCCGGGGGATTTTCTACTTACTATTACTACAGCCGTCACCACTACATACTTTTGTATTGTATTTGTTTTGGTCACGCAACAAAAATGCTGCAATATTTGTAGAGGAGGTGCATAACAAAAGAAGGAACAACACAAAAAACAAACATAACATGACACAATACACTACTAGCTTTATAATCATAAACTAAAGTGACAAAAAATTGGATTTAATGGGAATGGGAAGTATTTCATAGCATACCGTGTGGGGCTAGGTCTGAGCATTAAATATTACCTACTTTAGGGAGTGTTATAAATAGAGCAACAGAAAACTAGCAGTTATTTATTTTGAGGCCTAAAACTATGCAAGTTTTAGGCCTCAAAATAAATTCAAAACTGCTAGTTTTCTGTTGCCTTATTTTTAAAATTCAAGAAATTTAGATTGTTTTTTTGTTTATTTCTTTTCTTAGCATACTTCCTCCCTTAGTAGACTTACAATGACAAACTATTAAATTGTAAGCATTTGAACTAAAATCTACTTTCAATATAAAACCGGTGTCACAAAATTTTCTATAGAAAACCTTATGTTACAAAACTTTCTATAGAAAACCTTGTGTCACAAAATTTTCTATAGAAAACCTTGTGTCCCAAATTTTCTATTAAAAACCTTGTGCCACAAAATTTCTATAGAAAACCTTGTGTCACAAAATTTTCTATAGAAAACCTTGTGTCACAAAATTTTCTATAGAAAACCTGGTGTCACAAAATTTTCTATAGAAAACCTTGTATTCCAGAAAATTTTGTGACACAATATTTTCTATAGAAAACCTTGTGTCACAAAATTTCTATAGAAAACCTTGTGTCACAAAATTTCTATAGAAAACCTTGTGTCACAAAATTTTCTATAGAAAACCTTGTGTCACAAAATTTTCTATAGAAAACCTGGTGTCACAAAATTTTCTACAGAAAACCTTGTGTCAAAAAAATTTCTATAGAAAAACTTGTGTCACAAAAATTTCTTTGTTTCGCAAAATTTTCTTTGTTTCGCAAAATTTTCTGTAAAAAAATTTTGGCATATACAAAATAAATGTATAGTAAAAATAAATAAATGAGAACAAATGTTTTTAATTGAAGTAACACATCCTAAAACCTTCAAGAGGAGGAAATAAGGACAATCTTGCATAAGTCTTTATTGCTCTAAATCAAATGTCAACTAAATATGTTTGATTTCTGTTTACTATTTCAAATATGTTGTTGTATAGTTTTAGGTCTCAAAATAAATTCAAAACTGCTAGTTTTCTGTTGCCTTATTTTCAAAATTCAAGAAATTTAAATTGTTTTTTTTTGTTTATTTCTTTTCCTAGGATACTTCCTCCTTAGTAGACTTACAATGACAAACTATAAAATTTTAAACATTTGCACTAAAATCTAAAACCGGTGTCACAAAATTTTCTATAGAAAACCTTATGTTACAAAACTTTCTATAGAAAACCTTGTGTCACAAAATTTTCTATAGAAAACCTTGTGTCCCAAAATTTTCTATAGAAAACCTTGTGTCACAAAATTTTCTATAGAAAACCTGGTGCCACAAAATTTTCTATAGAAAACATTGTATTCCAGAAAATTTTGTGACACAATGTTTTCTATAGAAAACCTTGTGTCACAAAATTTCTATAGAAAACCTTGTGTCACAAAATTTTCTATAGAAAACCTTGTGTCACAAAATTTTCTATAGAAAACCGTGTGTCACAAAATTTTCTATAGAAAACCTGGTGTCACAAAATTTTCTACAGAAAACCTTGTGTCAAAAAAATTTCTATAGAAAAACTTGTGTCACAAAAATTTCTTTGTTTCGCAAAATTTTCTTTGTTTCGCAAAATTTTCTGTAAAAAAATTTTGGCATATACAAAATAAATGTATAGTTAAAATAAATAAATGAGAACAAATGTTTTTAATTGAAGTAACACATCCTAAAACTTTCAAGAGGAGGAAATAAGGACAATGTTGCATAAGTCTTTATTGCTCTAAATCAACAAAATATGTTTGATTTCTGTTTACTATTTCAAATATGTTGTTGCATAGTTTTAGGCCTCAAAATAAATTCAAAACTGCTAGTTTTCTGTTGCCTTATTTTTAAAATTCAAGAAATTTAGATTGTTTTTTTGTTTATTTCTTTTCTTAGCATACTTCTTCCCTTAGTAGACTTACAATGACAAACTATAAAATTTTAAGCATTTGCACTAAAATCTACTTTCAATATAAAACCGGTGTCATAAAATTTTCTATAGAAAACCTTATGTTACAAAACTTTCTATAGAAAACCTTGTGTCACAAAATTTTTTATAGAAAACCTTGTGTCCCAAAATTTTCTATAGAAAACATTGTGTCACAAAATTTTCTATAGAAAACCTTGTGTCACAAAATTTTCTATAAAAAACCTTGTGCCACAAAATTTCTATAGAAAACCTTGTGTCACAAAATTTTCTATAGAAAACCTGGTGTCTCAAAATTTTCTATAGCAAACCTGGTGTTACAAAATTTTCTATAGAAAACCTTGTGTCCCAAAATTTTCTATAGAAAACATTGTGTCACAAAATTTTCTATAAAAACCTTGTGTCACAAAATTTTCTATAAAAAACCTTGTGCCACAAAATTTCTATACAAAACCTTGTGTCACAAAATTTTCTATAGAAAACCTTGTGTCACAAAATTTTCTATAGAAAACCTGGTGTCACAAAAATTTCTACAGAAAACCTTGTGTCAAAAAATTTTCTATAGAAAAACTTGTATCATAAAAACTTTCTTTGTTTTGCAAAATTTTCTATAAAAAAATTTTGGCACAAAATTTTCTAAAAAAAAATTTTGGCACAACATTTTCTATAAAAAAAGTTTGTTTGGGGCTAGGCCTGAGCATTAAATATTGCCTACTTTAGGGAGTGTTATAAATAGAGCAACAGAAGACTAGCAGTTATTTATTTTGAGGCCTTAAACTATAAATGTGTAGTAAAAGTAAATAAATGAGAACAAATGTTTTTAATTGAAGTAACACATCCTAAAACCTTCAAGAGGAGGAAATAAGGACAATCTTGCATAAGTCTTTATTGCTCTAAATCAAATGTCAACAAAATATGTTTGATTTCTGTTTACTATTTCAAATATATTGTTGCATAGTTTTAGGCCTCAAAATAAATTCAAAACTGCTAGTTTTCTGTTGCCTTATTTTTAAATTCAAGAAATTTAGATTGTTTTTTTGTTTATTTCTTTTCTTAGCATACTTCCTCCCTTAGTAGACTTACAATGACAAACTATAAAATTTTAAGCATTTGCACTAAAATCTACTTTCAATATAAAACCAGTGTCAAAAAATTTTCTATAGAAAACCTAATGTTCCATCCAACCTAAACCTAAACCTAATGTTACAAAACTCTCTATGGAAAACCTTGTGTCACAAAATTTTCTATAGAATACCTTGTGTCCCAAAATTTTCTATAGAAAACATTGTGTCACAAAATTTTCTATAAAAAACCTTGTGCCACAAAATTTCTATAGAAAACCTTGTGTCACAAAAATTTCTATAGAAAACCTTGTGTCACAAAAATTTCTATAGAAAACCTTGTGTCACAAAATTTTCTAGAGAAAACCTGGTGTCACAAAATTTTCTATAGAAAACCTGGTGTTACAAAATTTTCTATAGAAAACCTTGTGTCACAAAATTTTCTATAGAAAACCTGGTGTCACAAAATTTTCTACAGAAAACCTTGTATCAAAAAATTTTCTATAGAAAAACTTGTGTCACAAAAATTTCTTTGTTTCGCAAAATTTTCTATAAAAAAATTTTGGCACAAATTTTTCTATAAAAAAATTTTTCCACAAAATATTCTATAAAAAAAGTTTGTTTGGGGCTAGGTCTGAGCATTAAATATTGCCTACTTTATTGCCTAAAACTATGTATAGAAAAAATAAACAAATGAGAACAAATGTTTTTAATTAAAGTAACACATCCTAAAACCTTCAAGTGCAGAAAATCAGGAAAATCTTTCATAAGTCGTTATTGTTTTAAGTCAAATTTCAACAAAATATTTTTGATTTCTGACTACTATTTTCAATATATTGTTGCATAGTTTTAGGCCTTAAAACAAATTAATAACAGCTAGTTTTCTGTTGCCTTAGTTATAAAATTCAAGAAATTTAGATTGTTTTTTTTTGTTTATTTCTTTTCTGAGCATACTTCCTCCCTTAGTAGTCTGGCAATAACAAACTATAAAATTTTAAGCATTTGCACTAAAATCTATTGCGAAATAATTTTAAATGCGATAGCAACATGGCAACAACAAAAAAATTCCGAGTTTAAATAATTAATTTGTTTTTAAAATCAAAGTTAAGTTTTAA
Organism: Pegoplata infirma; assembly: GCA_963921195.1. Classification (NCBI taxonomy): domain Eukaryota; kingdom Metazoa; phylum Arthropoda; class Insecta; order Diptera; family Anthomyiidae; genus Pegoplata; species Pegoplata infirma. The sequence continues at coordinate 221,643,415 of OY992537.1, forward strand.
TTTCTCTCATGTGGAATGCATAGGTTCGTTTGTAAATTTCTTTGTAATCATATTTTTTTTTTGTTTTTCTAAAAAAGTCATAACAATAATTGTTAAGTCCTTAGTTAAAACAATGTTTTAATTAAAAACGACCCTTTGCACAAAACCAACAAAAAAACGTTCTACACAAAAATGTAGAATAAAGGGAATGAACATTTTTTAAATATTGTAATTTTAATAAACCAACAACAGTTTGCACTTTAGTTGAGTAAATTTTAAATATATAAAATATTTAAAATTTTTGTTGTTGTGTTTTTATAAAGTGTTGATTATCATACATCAGATAGATAGTGATTACAGTTCAGTTGTAGTAAATGCAGGCAGTATGTTACACAACAATACACAGTGGGTGCAAAAGAAAATATTTCAGATATAAAATAATTATGAAATTTGCCACAAAATTTTCTTAAGAAAACTTCTGTCACAAGAAATTTTCCATAGAAAATTTTTGTCACAAAATTTAATTAATAATATAAAATAATTATGAAATTTGTCACAAAATTTTCTTAACAAAACTTTCGTCACAAGAAATTTTCTATAGAAACTTTTGTCACAAAATTTTCTATAGAAAGTTTTCTAAAACTTTCTATAGAAAACTTTCTGTCACAACATTTTCTATACAAAACTTTGTGTCACAAAATTTTTTATAGAAAACCTTGTGTCACAAAATTTTTATAGAAAACTTTGTGTCACAAAATTTCTATAGAAAACCTGTATCACAAAAGTTTCAATAGAAAAGTTTTGTCATAAAATTTTCTATAGAAAACCATGTGTCACAAAATTTTTTATAAAAAACATTGTGTCCCAAAATTTTTTATAGAAAACATAGTGTCACAAAATTTTCTATAGAAAACCTTGTGTCGCATAATGATTAAATAAAAAACCTTGTGTCACAAAATTTTCTAAGGAAAACCTTGTCACAAAACTTTCTATAGAAAACCTTGTGTCCCAAAACTTTTTATAGAAACCCTTGTGTCACAAAATTTTCTATAGAAAAGCTCGTGTCACAAAATTTTCTTTTGTCAAAAAATTGTCTATAGAAAACTTTTGTCACAATATTTTCTATTAAAACCTTTTGTTACACAATTTTCTATTGAAAACTTTTGTCACAAAATTTTCTATAGAAAGCATTTGTCACAAAATTTTCTGTTAAAACCTTTTGTCACAAAATTTTCTATTGAAAACTTTTGTCACAAAATTTTCCAAAGAAAACTATTTTCACAAAATTTTCTATAAAAAACTTACTGTCACAAAACTTTCTATTGAAAACCTTGTGTCACTAAAATTTTCTATAGAAAACCTTGTGTCACAAAAATTTTCTATAGAAAACCTTGTCATTAAATTTTCTATAGAAATCCTTGTGTCGCAAAAATTTCTATAGAATACTTTGTGTCACAAAATTTTCTTTAGAAAACCTTGTGTCACAAAATTTTCTATTGAAAACATTGTGTCACAAAATTTTCTTTAGAAAACCTTGTGTCACAAAATTTTCTATAGAAAACATTGTGTCACAAAATTTTCTATAGAAAAACTTGTGTCACAAAAATTTCTTTAGAACCACTTGTGTCGCAAAATTTTCTATAAATTTGTCACAGTTATTTTGTCACAAAATTTTCTATAGAAAGGTTTTGTCACAAAAGTTTTCTGCAGAAAACTTTAATCACAAAAAAATAGAAAATTTTGTGACACAAGGTTTTCTATAGGAAATTTTGTGTCCCAAGATTTTCTAAGGAAAATTTTGTGACACAAGCATTTCCATAAAAAATTTTGTGACACAAGGTTTTCGAAAGAAAATTTTGTGATACAAGGTATTCTATAGAAAATTTTGTGTCACAAGGTGTTCTATAGAAACTTTTTTTACACAAAGTTTTATATAGAAAATTTTGTGAACCAAGGGTTTCTATAGAAAATTTTGGGATACGAGTTTCTCTTTAGAAATGTTTTGAACACAATTTTTTCTATAGAAAATTTTGTGACACTCGGTTTTCTATAGAAACTTTTTTTTAACAAGGTTTTCTACAGAAAGTTTTGTGATCATGGTTTTCTATAGAAAATTTTGTGACACAATGTCTTCTATAGAAAGTTTTGTAACACAAGGTTTTCTATATAAAATTTTATGACACAAGATTTTTTATAGAATATTTTGTGACGCAAGATTTTCTACGAAATATTCTGTGATGCAAGGTTTTCTATAGAAAATTTTGTTACGCAAAGTATTCTACAGAAATTTTTTTGACACAAGGTTTGTAATAGAAGCTTTTGAGACCAATTACAATTACAATTTTAAGACACAAGGTTTTCTATAGAAAATTTTGCGACTCAGGGTTTTCTATAAAAAATTCGGTAACACATCGTTTTTTTTAGAAACTTTTGTGACTCAAGTTTTTTTATAGAAAGTTTTGTGACACCAGGTTTTTTACAGAAAATTTTGCGAGACAATATTTTTTTATAAAAAAATATTGGGATACAATGTTTTCCTTAGAAAATTTTGTGACACAAAGTTTTTAATAAAACATTTTATACCACAAGATTTTTTGACTTATGTTTTCTATAGAAAATTTTGCTATATGTAGGTTTTCTATAGAATAGAAGGTTTTCTATAAAATTTGTCGCAAGGTTTTCTATACTTAGAATATTTTGTGACACAAGGTTTTTCATAGAAAGTTATGTAACACAAAGCTTTCTTTAGAAGACTTTGTGACACAAGGGTTTCTATCGAAAATTTTGTGACACAATTTTATTATAGAAAATGTTGTAACCCAAGGTTTTCTATAGAAAATTTTGTGACACTAGTTTTTCTATAGAAAATTTTATGACATAAGGTTTTCTATAGAAAATTTTGTGACACAAGGTTTTATATAAAAAAATTTGTGGCACAAGGTTTTATATAAAAAATTTTGTGACACAATGTTTTCTACAGAAAATTTTGTGAAACAAAGTTTTCTACAGAAGATTTTGTGACGCAAGCTTTACTACAGAAAATTTTGTGACATAAGGTTTTCTTTAGAAAATTTCATGACACAAGGTTTTTTTTAGTAAATTTTATAACACAAGGGGTCTGTAAAAAATGTTGTGACACATGGTTTTCTTTAGAAAATTTTGTGACACAAGGCTTCAATAGAAAATTTTGTGACATAAGGTTTTCTATAGAAAGTTTTGTGACACTAAGTTTCTATAGACAATTTTGTGACACAAGGTTGTCTATAGAAACTTTTGTGACACAAGGTTATCTTTAGAAAATTTTGTGACACCAGGCTTTTTATAGAACATTTTATATCACAAGGTTTTCTTTAGAAAATTTTGTCACTCAAGGTTTTCTATAGAAAAATTTGTTACTCAAGGTTTTCTATAGAAAATTTTGTTACACAAGGTTTTTATTGTGACAAGAGGTTTTCTATAGGAAATTTTGTGACACAAGGTTTTCTTTAGAAAATTTTGTGACACAAGGTTTTCTTTAGAAATTTTTGTGACACAAGGTTTCAATAGAAAATTTTGTGACACAAGGTTTTCTATAGAAAATTTTGTTACACAAGTAAGTTTCTATAGATAATTTTGTGACACAAGTTTGTCTATAGAACTTTTGTGCCACAAGGTTTTCTTTGGAAAATTTTGTGACACCAGGCTTTCTATAGAACATTTTATATCACAAGGTTTTCTTTAGAAAATTTTGTCACTCAAGGTGTTCTATAGAAAATTTTGTGACACAAGTTTTTTTTATAGAAAATTTTGTGACACAAGGTTTTCTATAGAACATTTTGTGACACAAGGTTTTCTGTAGAAAATTTTGTGGCACAAGGTTCTCTATAAAAAATTTTGTGGCCCAACGTTCTCTATAAAAAATTTAGTGACACAAGGTTTTTTATAGAAAATTTTTTGACATAGGTTTTTATAGTAAATTTGTGACACAAAGTTTTTTATAGACAATTTTGTGCCACAATTTTTTGCCAAACATTTTGTGACACAAGGCTTTCTATAGAAAATTTTGTGACGCAAGGTTTTCTATAGAAAATTTTGTGACAAAAAATTTTATATCAAAATTGTTTAACACATAAAAATGTAATTGCTATTAAAGTGTAGTAGTTGTTGTATTAGTGTAAATGACTTTGATGATCATGTTTTGAAGTTATTATTATAGTTGTTATTGCCGGCTAAAATTGTTATTATTATTATGATTATTTTTTTGTTGGTTTTCGTTTTACTGTAAAACAAGTTGCAAGTATGCATTTTAAAGTGCAATTAGTCAAGCATGCAAATTCATAACCACTTATATTTGTATGAATGCCTGCTTTTAACCATATGAACTTGTGTATGTGAAAAGGTTCGTTTATAAATATAAACACATATACAAGTTTAAATACACACACTTATATTCATACATACACACTCACTCACACACATGTATAATGTTCATACATGCGTGCAAATGACAACGTTACGTTTTATGTATTTGTTTCACAAATTAAGTTTGCATATTTTACTGGTTTTGAATTTAAAGTAAACAAGCAAATGCACTTCATATACACAGTCTACACACACACATACGCACACACTTGTATACATATATGTATGTTTATGAATATATGTATACACACTTTTAAACATGAAATTATTTACAAATGCATGCATGAAATACAATATACAACAACAATTTACTTTTGTGTCAATATTAATTGCTTAAATAAGACAAGTGTATATATGTTTAAATAATCTTTTTAATTCATAGTTTAAATAACACTTATAAACATAGGTCTGGTGCCGTAAAAATGCTAGACTTTTTGATTAAAACAAAATTTCGACCAAAAATGTTTTTTTTAATTTTTTTTTGGAAAAAAAATTTTTTTGTTGAAAATAATTTTTTTTTTGTGAAATATTTTTTTTTTTTTTTTTGTAAAACAAATTAGTAAAAATAATTTTTGAGTGAAAATTTTACAAGTGACTCTTTTTTGAGTGGATTATTATTGTAAACTATCTATGAAACAACGATTGGTAAAAAAATGCTGTTAAATGTCCGCTTAAAAAATTCCGATTTTTGTTACCTAGTGTAATTTTTGTACAAATTACTGTCTTTTATTTTTTGTTGAAATCTACTCCAAATAAAGTTGACAAAACTGATTGTTTTTAAAAATAAATTTATATTTATTTATTGACATTTTGATATTTTGTCGATAAACCGTAATAAGATGTTAATTTAAAACAGATTTTTTTTTGTTTTTTTAAGTTTAATTAAACTTATATATTTGTCAAAGGTTTATACAGTGGTTGTCAACTGATTAGAAAAGTTTGTAAAGTATAATACTCAACGTTATTATTATCAAACGAGTATAATTAAAAAAAAAAAAAAGTTAGAGTGTTAAATTCGGCTGTGCCGAATCTTTGATACCCTCCAACGTGTAAAAAATTAAAAAGAAAAAACAAGTAAGAAAGTTATAGTCGGTCAAGACCGACCATATGATAACCTACACCAGTGTATTCCGGAAAATGGGTCCCAAGTCCAAACATGGACCGATTGTATCTATCTTTTGTTAGATCTTTATTTAGTGTAGAAAACACACACAGATCAAATTTTAATGGAATTGGTATATTTTTTGTCAATAGACTAATTTAACTGAATATCGATCGAAATTTTTATATGGGGGACTTAGTCTAAAAATGGTCCAATTATATTCCGATTTGATTAGGTTACTACAGTACACATTTAACACTTAAAAATAAAATTATTATTATATATTTCCATTTTTATGTATTTTGAGGGAATTATGTGAATATCGGGAAGGTAGTTTGTATGGGTACTACCAGAAGGGCCGACCCGATTTGAAATTTGGAATAGTGATTTGTGCATACAAAATTTGATTACCTGCTGAATTTTAAAGCGATATCTATTATAATGCGGTTATTAGAGTCATTTAAGCCGAATCTAAAGAGTGCGTTTGTATGGGGGCTAGGTCTTAACATGGACCGATTTTCTTCAATTTCAAGAGGCTTCGTCCTTGGGCCAAAATATGCTTAAGTTTCAAATTTTAGTCAATTTAGTCAATTCATTGAAAATTGCGATTGATACAATTGATTGTATCGTGCTTAAACCGATAGATGGACAGACGGACGGACGGACATCGCTAAGTCGACTCAAAAAGTAATTCTGAGTCGATCGGTATACTTGAAGATAGGTCTAGGACCAATATTTCGGGTAGATACAAACATCAGCACAAACTCATTATACCCTGTACCACAGAGTGGTGTAGGGTATACATAGAGGGACGTTTTTTTTTGTGGTGGATGGGTAGGGGAGGACGTCGTTCGGGGGGCATAGGGGGCAAAAATCCAAGCCCACAAAAGCGGGCAGACTGAAAAAATCGATTATGCCCGGGGTAAAATTGCAGGACTTACAATTTTTTCCAACACTAAAATGTGTCATTTTCTTACAAAAATATAATAAAACCTGTAAAAAATAGCGTTTTTTAGATGTTGGTTTAGTTCCTTAAAGGGGAACTTTTTCCCCCTGGTCCGATTTTTCCCATCTCCGAACTTAACCAGCCTATGAACATAAGACATATTCGTGCCAAACTTCAGGAGTCTACCACTTTTAGTTTGGACTGTATCATGTCTTCCAAAGACAGACGGACGGGCGGACGGACATCGCTAGAATGTCTTAGAATTGATCACTGATCAATAATATATACACTTTATGGGGTCTTAGACCGATATTTCGATGCGTTACACACGGAATGACAAAGAGAGTATTCCCCATACTGTGGTTGTAGGGTATAAAAATATGTAGGTAATTTAAAAAGCTTGAATTAAAGCTTGATAGCGTCCTGATTGAATAAATAATAAATGTGCTACGAGGGTCAATTTGAAAAATGAAATTATTTACAGACATTTTTCAGAAAATTTTATAAAAATATTTCTAATTGTTAGACAAAATCGACTTAGAAATATTTTTAAAAAATTTTCTGAAAAATGTATATAAATAATTTAATTTTCCGGATCAACCATCGTAGCATATTTATTATTTATTCAATTAGAATAATATTAAGTTTAATAAATTATCTACATAACATTTTTTAATATTATACTCGTTTGATAATAATAATGTTGAGTATTGCACCGTCCGACTGCCAATATTAACCTTTAACCGGATGATATACGTCTGAAAGTAGAGATCAAACGGAGGAAAATTGTATTTACAGTTTTTCATATTGTGATCCTGTTTCCTTTTAAAAGGACTTCAAAGTTTTAAAGGATACATTTTGTAAAATATTTGTAATTGTCCTAGGATGACACTGGTGACTGCAGATGAAAGAGCAGGATCTTCCCTAATTTTTCCATTTTGCCATATCGGGATAAAAGGATGTGAATAAGGTAATTTGAAAACTTTATCAAAATATTTTGTTGAAACTTTTGAATGATTTTGAAGGACACATTTTTGAATGGACGTAACTTACCTTATTTTACCTGATATGTAAAAATAATAAAAAAGTGAAATTATGGAAGATCCTCCTCTTTTATTTGCTATCAATAGTGGCATCCTAGGACAAGTACAAATATTTAAAAAAAAATTATAAAATTTGATCCTCTAAGATTTTGAAGCCCTTTTAAAAGAATAGAGGATCACGAAATGAAAAACTGTAAATGCATTCTAAATTAAGTCTCTAGTTGCAAACGTATACTATCCACTTCGTGTTCAACGATTTTTTTTTCATTTTTGTCGGATGGTGTACAAAAGTTTTCTAATTAGTTGACAGCCACTGTATAAACCTTTGCTGTGTTTAATAGCCATTATATTATTATTTTACTTCGTTGACCCTTAAGTGCTATTTATCAACTTTTCCCATAGTTGTAACTGAATTTTTCTTAATAAAAAAAATATATTTTAAATCAAAACTGTGAAAAAATTGGTGCCAACTTGCATTTTCGAACATAATAATAAATTCAAAACACTATTCAATAGAAAAAAGTTTTTCATTCATATAAATGACATTCGTACTATTGGCCGTCGACTGTAAGTACATTTAAAATTAAATTTTAAATAAATATTCAGATTAAAGCAATATGTTTATTTAAAATATATCTTAAGTAAATATATGTATATAAGCACATAATTGATATTATAGACACAAGATTTATTTATAAATATTTCAAAAAAATTGACAAATTCAAGAATATTTTATATAATCACCCTTGAAACTTTTAAAGTGGGATACAGTGAAACACCAATTTAGAAAAGTCTCAAATTATAAATACTAAACAATAACAATAAGATTACATGATCAAGTAAAATTTTACCTCTGTAGTGGTTAATGTTATGTACAGGGTGGCCCAATAACAAGTATCTTTTTAAAACATGCAATGAAATGAACAATACTCAATAGTTTTGGAACCTAATGGCTTTATTTGAAAGAGCAAATATTCCCATTATTTATGACAAACAACTTCATTCATGCGGCTGTCTGGGTTAGCTCCGCAGTAGCTCATCCTCGGCACCCATTTTTCTAATGTTTCTGGTTCTATCTCACGAATGGCTTGAACGATATTCGTCGAAACGGCTTAGAACATTTCTGGATTTCCCATGTTGCATGAATCTTTAACGAGACCCCTCAAAAAAATTTCTAAAGGTTTTAATCGGCAGCTCTGAAGTGATCAATTGTCACCGCGAATATGGCTAAAAACACGATTTCCGAACTAAGTGCGCAAAATATGGATTGTTTGATGGACTGTGGGACATATTGCGACATCCTTCTGAAAATAAATGTCATCCAAGTTGATATATTCTATTACGGCCAACAAAAAGTGGGTAATCATGGCTCTGTAGCGCTCATCTTTGACGAAAATGGGGTTTTCAGCTGTATTTCTGAAAATATTGTGTAATGATGCTGAAACTCAAATCTGTTGCTTCCTATAGATGAATTGGATTCTTTACAATACCGTGCGAGTTTTACGATCCCAAGATGTAGCAATTTGTTTGTTAACATAACCTCATTTGAGTGCTTTATTTCGGCTAAAAACTTTTTTTCGAAAAACGTGCAGTTTGGCAGCGCAGTACTGCGCTACAACGCGATACAGCGGAGCAAGCCGAGGACGCATTAATGAAGTCGTTTGCCATAAAAGATGGGAATGTTTGCTCTTTCAAATAAAGCCTTTACATTCCAAAAAAAGTTGAGTATTGATCATTTTATTGCATTTTAAAAAGATACTTGTTATTGGACCACCCCTTACATGACCCTCTAACAATTTTAAGAATGACACAAAAAAAATTTTTGAGAAAAAGAGGACGTCAACCTCAAAGAAGAAGGACATTTGTCCTAAAAAAGAAGAATTTGTATACCCTCCAACCACAGTATGGGGGTATACTCACTTTGTCATTCCGTGTGTAACTCATCGAAATATCGGTCTAGGACCCATAAAGTATATATATTATTGATCAGTGATCCAATCTAAGACAAAAAAAAGACGCCCCTGTTTTTTTTTAACGTGTTGGAGGGTATAAAAGATTCGGCACAGCCGAATTTAACACTCTAACTTGTTTTTTATAAATTAATTTTAAAAAAGTCAATACGCGATACAATATGCAGATCACATTTTCAGAAAATTTTATCTTATTTAATTTAAAAATTTCCATTTTAATTTCAAAATTTTCTAAATGATTTAAAAAAAAAATACTTTTGAATTTAAAACAATTTAATTTGTATATCAGAAATTTTCACGTTTTTTTAAATAATTATCAGTTGTTGTATGTCTTAAAGTTTACTCTCCGAAAAAAATTTGCATTTCAAAAATTTTCATTTGCATTTCAAAATTTTCTAAATGATTTTAAGAAAATTTCTTTTGAATTCACACAAATTCCATTTGTATTTTAGAAATTTTCAATTGTATTTCAAACGTTTCTATTTGTATTTTAAAAGTTTTTAAAGGCTTATCAAAATTTTCTGAAACGAATTCGAAAACATTGAAATACAAATGGACATTTTTGAAATATAATAAGAATTTTGAGGATGTTTATTCTGGCTCGAGGTCATTATTTTCTTTACTAATTAAAACCATGAAATTCTCATAGCATAATTTTCAAGAAAATTATTTTTTGTTTTAAATTTATTTATGTTGGTCATTTTTGCAAGACTTAATCGACACGTGTTTCGGAATTTGTCAAGATTCCATTGTCAAGATTATTTAGCCAAAATAGAAACGATTTACTACAAAGTAGCAAACGAGTCTAATGACAATGGACTATCGTATGTAAAATTGTTTTAAATATTTTTGTTGGTTATTGACAATCGTTGCCTTATTTGTATGGTACAATTTCTTCGTCTTTCTAATTCTCGTTGTGAATAGAGGCGACTATGTATTAATATTTTAATTTGTGCACAAACAATTTGTCATTAGACTCGTTTGCTACTTTGTAGTAAATCGTTTCTACTTTTGCTAAATAATCTTTACAATGGAATCTTGACAAATTCCGAAATTCGTGGCAAAACATTAAGTCTTATATTCGTATGTAAATAGACAAAATGAAAATTTATATACTAAAACAGAACATAATACAGTACAAAATTTAAAACAAAATGCCCAAGCATACAATCTCCATTTGAAATCAAACATACCATCGTAAAAATATATGTCTTACATTCATACATACAGTAGATCTCCAACGCGAGTAAGGTGTTCACTGTTTTTGTTGTTTCCCTCTAATTCATAATATGATTTTATTTATATTCTGTTTTAATATTTATATTAATACAAATTATTTATTATTCGACCTACATAAGCTCGAGGTCACGTTTCTTTACTAATTTTTACGCTGGGCCTCTCGTTTTAAATTTAGAGCTGTACTATGTTGTGTATTTTAGTACATAAATTCTAATTATGTCTATTTACATACGAATACAAGACTTTATTGTTAAATTGTCTCTATATATAAAATTTTTATTATATTCGTTTGCTGCGAAATTCGAACCTGTTGACTTTAGGTTTTGTCACCAATGATTGTCAATTTGGTAAATACCCTTGACACTGGAATTTGACAAATCCCGAAACACGTGTCGAGGAAGTCTTGCAAAATGACAATACCAATCTATTTAAAACAAACAAACTTTATAAATAGTTTCTTGAAAATTGTTACTTTGACAATATAATCGTGATAATTAGTAAAAAAACGTGACCTCGAGCTGGAGTAATCATTCTCAATAGAATTTATGGGTCGAATAACACTACGCGACAGTTTTTTGACCAAATGTATCTGACATATTCGAGATATTCGAGAATTAGCGTTATTTGTGTTTTTAAAAAAGATGATGTCACTTAAATGCAAATATCTTCCAAACTATTCGCCGATTTATTTATTTCTTTTTTTTTAATGAAAGATAATAAAATTACTTTATGTACAATTGTCCGCTGAATCCGAATATGAAGTCAGAATGGTCAAAAGTAGAACAGTTTTCGAGATATTCGAGAATTAGCGTTATTTGTGTTTTTAAAAAAGATGATGTCACTTAAATGCAAATATCTTCCAAACTATTCGCCGATTTATTTATTTCTTTTTTTTTAATGAAAGATAATAAAATTACTAAAATAACCATGGGTCGCTTGTGAAGATTAGTCAAGAAATGACAGAGTTACAGTGGACAAAGTTTCAAACTTCATATAAAATTTGATGATTTTTTGCAATTTTTCTCTTTTCAAGTTATTTTTTTCAAACCAAACAATTAAAAATTATAATGTTTTATTACATAGGACATTATTTTATGTCAATACGAACATTTAGCGCCCAACAAGACCCAGATTGGTGCAAAAATGACAAAGCTACAGAAGATTTAGTGAATTAACCCACTTTTCATTACTAACATTTAGCTTTGTATATTTACTTGTGTTTTTAAAAAAAAAATCAAAAAGTGGGATAATTTAATTAATCTACTGTAACTTTGTCATTTTTGAACCGATCTGGATCCTTTTGGGCACAAAATGTTTGTATTGAAATAAGCTAACGTTCTAAGTGATAAAATTTTAAAAAATTTAATTGTTTGGTTTTAAAAAAATAAGTTGAAAAGAGCAAATAACGGTAATTTTCTCGATTTTTTCATAAATATCTCGAAAACTGTTCTACTTTTGACCATTCTGACTTCATATTCGGATTCAGCGTTCGGATTTACATAAATATTAGGTGTCAGATTCATTTGGTCACGACTTTGTTGAAAATTTGTGACACAGTGTAATAAATAACACTGTGCTGCAATGGAAAAATACTTTTAATGAGACATAGTATAGGTTTTAGCTATCGTCGAGTAGATAACAAAAATGCTTATCAAACTTGCCAGACACTCTCAAATTTTAGAGTTATTGTCAAACAAATTTTTTGGGGAATTTTGTCACTTAACCTTAAAGAAATTTTTAATCGATTTTAAATTTTTTATGTTTTGGATAAAAGAAAGAGGGGCCTTTCCATGTGTGTAAGTTCATCTATACATATTAGAAAGATATCTATTGATTTTTTCAATAATACCTAATTTTTTTGTTATTTTTTAAAAATTTTTCGAGTTTATCGTTTTTTTTTTGCTACACCCAAAAAAAAAAAAAACGTGGGTATTCAATATTAAAAATTAAACTAAAAATTAGTCCAAAAGGACCTAGCGCAGAAATTGGTAACTAATATTAAAATTTTTAACTAATAGTATTTAAAACCAGTAAAAATTACTAATTTTAGTACTTTGAGGATACTAAAATTAGTAACTTATTAGTAGATTTTGGTACAATATCAGTTACTAAACCTTTTACTGTAGAATTATTTTGAGCAGTGGCGTATACAGGGGGGGGCCGGGGGCCCGGGCCCCCCCCGAAATGATTTCAGAAATTTTAGGATTTAGTATAAAACACAAGTGTAAAAAAATTTTTAAAAAATATTCGAAACACATTTCAGAATCTGACAAATTTTACTGATGAAAAATTATCCCGAATCTAAAAAGAGTTCTCCCAGAAAATGTTTCAGAATCTGAAAATTTTTCTCGCGGAAATTAAAACCGTTGCTAGTCTAAGGGAAAAATGTTTAAGAACTTAAAGCTTTACACTGAAACATTTTTTATGGGCATAATGACTCAGAATCTGAGACTTTTTCTATAGGAAAAATATCTTAGAATCTAAGAATCTGAATGTTTGAGAATTTGAGCCTTTTTTATATGAAAATTATATCAGAATTTGAGATTTTTGCTTAAGTGAATGTCACAGAATCTGAATCTTCGTGCTCAGGAAAATTGTTTCAGAACTTCCGGCTTTTTCTATTGAAAAATGTCCCAGATTATGATACTTTTAGAACAGGAAAAATATCTTAGATCTGAGACTTTTCTATGCGAAAAATGTCTTAGAATCTGGAAGTTTTTTTGTAGGAAAAATATTTCGAAACCTAATATTTTTTCTATGTGAATAATGTCTCAAAATCTCGGAATTTTTTTTTTTGGAGAAGTGTCACAGAATCTGAAACATTTTGTATAGAAAATAATTCCAGAATCTGAGACTTTTCTATAAAAAATGTTTCAGAATCTGTGACTTTTTCTTTAGAAATATTTCAAAATATGGAAATATTTTGCAAAAAAAATGTTGTTGAATCTGATACTTTTTCTATAAAAAAGATGCGATCAATTTTCTTAAGGAAAAATATATCAGAATCTTTTCATGAGGAAAAATGTCTTAAAAACCTCTTCTACAGCAAAATTTTTGTATAAAAAGTGTCCAGAATTTGGGAATATTAAATTTATAGAATAGAAATTTTATCATAACAATCTGAGACCTTTTCTACAAGAAATTGCACCATAATTGTATTGATAGAAATTGTCAGATATTGTCAGAAAACCAGGTATCGTAATTTGAGACTTTCTATAGGCAAAATCTCTCAAAATCTCAGACTTTTTATAGAAAAATTATATTTGACATTTTTACTGTTGGAACATTTTTAATAATCTTTTTTATAGGAAAAAATGTTCAGGAATCTGACATTTTCCATATAGAAAAAGCTTCAGATTCTGAGAATTTTTCTCAATATTTTGTACTTTTCTATAGGAAAATCGCTTCATAATCTGAATGTTTTAGAATCTTAACAATTTTCTACAGAAAAATGCTACGAATCTGACAACTTTTCTTTTTGAAAAATGTTTCTGAAACTTTTTTTTATGAATAATGTCTCAGAATCTATGACTTTTTCTTTGGGTAAAATGTTCCAGAATATAATTATAATGTCTAAGAATCTAGAAGAAAAAAAATTATTTGATTATTATAAAAATATTTTATACTAGTACAATAATTTTTTGATGGAAACTTGTACATTAAAAATATGTTTCAAAATCTAAGACTTTTTCTACAAATAAAGTGTCAAAAATAATGTCACAGAATCTATGACTTTTTCTTTGGGTAAAATGTTTGAGAATATGAGACTTTTTTATAGGAAAAATGTCTTAGAATCTAGGAAAAATTTTTGCAATTCAGAATCTGACGGTCGTAACAAATTCCAAAATATATGAAAAAATAAAATTTGTCCTTAAAAAAAATGTAAAAAATATTTTTTGGGCCCCCTGCGAAAAAAAATCCTGGATACGCCCCTGATTTTGAGTGTATAGTTTGTTTAACAATCTTTATTTTCATAAAAGCATTCTTAAAGAACTTTTAATTCTGAATTAAATTTTTTAAGATTTATCCTGAAAAAATCGGATAACAATTGACAGAGTTGTGATAATATTTCTAAAAAAGAAAATTAAGATTTTGCTGGAAATCGATGTTAGGATTACCCAGGCAAAAAAAAATAAATTCATAATAAGACGTCATATATTTTTAAGGGCTTTTGACGCGCTGAGATATTTAACATATGTTGTTAAATCAAAAATTTAATGCGATGGAGCAATTTCAAATTTCAAAGAAAAAGTTCGTTCAACTGTTGACGAGTGTGGACGTGTTTTATTTTAACTCCGTGCTATAAATTGAATTACTAAAATTGTTCGTAATAGGTTTGTTCGTAATAGGTATTTTTGTGATATTTTCATTACCACATCAAGGAAAATGAAAATATGGACACAAATGATACCGATTTAGTTCGAGGCTCTGCCTCACCAACTGGTGCTGGTCCTAGCACTGGTCTTAGGGTTGCGACCTTGAAGTCCGGCCTTGATTCTGGTAGGGGTGCTCAGCCTAATATTGGTGGTAAAAAGAAAAAGAAACTTAAGCCATCAAAGGTCAGGCACAACCAGAGAAGGCTTTGTTTGAAAATAATTAACAGACTAAGCCAACTCGATGGAACGAAGCTCTCCGAACGTGAGAGGGCGTCGCTATCATGGGCGAAAGGAGTCATTGAAGACCAGGACAAACTTTCGGCAATGCGCGCATCTGACAAACAGAGCGCTGTTTCGGCCTCGTCATCGAAGTCTGGTAAAAGGTTGCGCTCGCCCGACGAGAAACCTTTACCTAAAAGATCTAAGGTGACCGGCAACGTCTGGACTCAGTCTTTTAGTGAAGTGGTGAAAGGTAACTTCGTTAGGGCTGTGATAAACAGGCAAAATGGGGATTGTAGTATTCCAAGGGACAAGTGGAGTTTAGTTGAAACTAAACTAAATGAAATCTACTATAGGCTTCTTGAGAGTATGCCTGATTTTCTCCCTACTACTGTCAACGCAGGTTGGTATCAGGGGCGAGTAAAACTCGTTGCTTTTGGAAACGAAAGATCCGCGGCCGTGTTTAAGGTTGCCATTAGCCAAGTGGGAGAGTTATGGCCTGGAGCCAGACTGGACGTTGTGGAAAAACATGATATCCCCTCGCAACCCAGAGCTCATGCATGGATCCCAATGGCTACAAGTGACACTGCGGTGATTCTAAAGATGATAAAAGTCTGCAATCCTGACCTTCCAACTCAGAATTGGCAAATTGCCAGATTGGGTGAGATGGAGGGCGCTCGTCGTCAAGCAGTGGTCTTGGTTAATGAGGAATCGCTTCCGCTTTTAGCCAGGACTGACGGCATTATTAGATTTGGCTTTTTTCATATAAGAGTCAATGTCTACAAGGGCGACCAGAAGCCTATTTTGGAAGCAGACAAGCCAGTGGCAGAGTCGGCTGGGGAGGAGAATCTGGAAAAGGTTGATATTCAGCTGACCGATTCTAGGCTGATGGGAGATGCATCTGGCATTTTCGAAACCGAATCTGGTAACGAATGCGACCTCTGTGATGGCACGGAGGATAAAGCTGATGCCACTATGGGTGACATTCAGGACGAGGCCCATGCAGTGAGGAATTCGGAGAGTTCTGTTGCCTCCGATTCAGAACAGATGGGACACATATCTGGCTTATTCGAAACCGAATCTGGGGACGAATGCGACCTCTATGATAACACGGAGGATGAAGCCAATAACACGGTGGTGGAAAGGATGGTGGAAAAAAAGCAAGATGTTGCGGTTCCTACAAATAAACCTCCATCACTGTAAGGCAGCCTCAGCTGCACTATTGCTGCGCCTGACGACAGGAGCAGTTGACTTGGTTTTTATCCAAGAGCCCTGGGTGCGGGGTGGCAGGGTTTGCGGATTGAAGACCCCTGGGTTTAAGTTGATGGTTGCCAAAGGTGAGGGCTCACCAAGAGCCTGCATCTTGGCGAAAAATGGCTTAAATATATTCTTTTTATCAACTTTTAGTGATATGGATGTTACAGCGGCTAGCTTAGAGCTTCATGGGAAATCTATTTGGCTCGCCTCTGCGTATTTTCCTAATCCGGGGCCAATACCCCCGGAGAAGGTTGGCGGTCTGATTCGGGAGTCTGAATCTAGGGGACACCAGTTACTAGTGTGCTGTGATGCTAATGCACATCATTCGATATGGGGTAGTACAGACACAAATGATAGAGGCGAATCACTTTTGGAGTTTTTGTTAAGCACTAACCTGTATATTTGTAACAAGGGTAGTGAACCAACTTTCGTTACAAGTACGCGGCAAGAGGTTCTTGACGTAACACTTGTATCAGATACATTGTCTGATAGAATTGATGACTGGAGAGTTTTGGAAGAGCATTCTTTCTCAGATCATCGCTACATTGAGTTTTTACTCAGGGAGCGTGCCCCGGTTGAGACAGTCTCTAGAAATCTGAGAAGAACAAACTGGGTGAAATATAGGGAGACTTTTTCTTTGCTTTTGGATGAAGTACCCCTATCTGAACCGCATAGTTTAGCGGAAATTGACTGTCTGGTTGACCATATAACAAATGTTTGTAATAGGTGCCTGGATGCGTCTTGCCCTTCTGCAAAGCCTAGAGGGAAAAAAAAGCCACCTTGGTGGTCAAATGAGTTGCAGACGAGCAGAGATTCCTGCAGAAAGCTCTTTAATAAGGCTAAATTTTCAAGAGCGGACGAGGACTGGTCTGCATACAGGCTGCAACTTAAGAGTTATAAAAAGATGATCAGAAATGCAAAATGTGACTCTTGGAAAAACTTCTGTGGAAACATAGAAGACGTTTCTGAGGCATCCAGGCTGCGCAAGGTTCTGGCTTCTTCTCCTTGCACCCTAGGATACCTGAAAGATCCTAATGGGGTGTGGTCTTCCTCCAGTGGAGAGTCGCTGGATCTCCTTTTAAACACGCATTTTCCGGGCAATTCCATGACGCCGTTTCAAGCTTTGGAACGTTCTGACGCCCAAACATCTGAGATTGCTTCGGAAATAATAAATATGCCAACATTAATCTGGGCGATAAAAAGCTTCAGGCCCTATAAATCCCCGGGACCTGATGGTATAATCCCGGCTGAGTTGCAGCAAGTGTTTGACTATATAGCCCCGTTGCTGTATAATCTATACACAGCATGCATCATATTCCTTTAAAATGGAGGGATACCAGAGTCGTATTTATCCCGAAGGCTGGGAAAAGTTCCCACACAGCTCCGAAGGATTTCAGACCAATTAGTCTGTCTTCTTTTTTGTTAAAGACAATGGAACGAATGATAGACTCATATTTGCGTAGAGTGATTGACCCGAGGTTGCTTTCGACAAAGCAACATGCATACAGCAAGGGACGATCAACGGAAACAGCTCTTCATGAGCTCGTTGGTACCATCGAGAGATCGCTTTCGGTAAAGGAGTACACTATGGTGGCCTTTCTTGATATTGAGGGGGCTTTTAATAATGTCATTCCAGAATCGATAATATTGGCATTGTCTGGTCTGGGAGTAAAGCGTGAAATCGTTTTAATGGTGGAAAACCTACTTGCCAATAGACGTATAACGTCTGAATTGGGAGCGTCCGTCATATCTCGATTTGTCAATAGGGGCACACCACAAGGAGGTGTTCTTTCGCCGCTTCTTTGGAACCTGGCACTGAATTCAATGCTACTATCTCTAGAAGCACGTGGTTGTCATGTTATCGCATATGCTGACGATGTCGCGATAGCGGTAAAGGGGAAGCATCTGCCAACATTGCGGGATATTCTTCAGGGTTCTCTGAAAGATCTGTCTAAATGGGCAAGAGACTGTGGTCTAGGAGTTAATCCTAGTAAAACAGAGCTTGTTTTGTTTACAAGGAAAAATAAGATTCCTGCTTTTGATCCTATTTCTCTGGACGGTACTGAAATCACCTTCTCAGATGGAGCCAAGTATCTTGGAGTATTTCTAGATAGGAAGCTGAATTTCAGGCGTAATATTGAGGAACGGGTGAGAAAAGCAACGATTGCTTTGTATTCCTGTAAAAGAGCCATTGGAAAACGATGGGGTTTTAGCCCTCAAGTCGTTCATTGGATCTATACAGCAGTGGTGCGTCCAATTTTGCTGTATGGAATCATTGTCTGGTGGCCTGCTTTGGAAACAAAAGCGAACTTTGTCTTTATCACGAAGGTACAGAGAATGGCGTCAATGTGCATTACTGGTGCTCTTCGTACTACACCTACGGCTGCATTAGAAATCCTCCTTCACCTGATACCCTTGGACATATTGGGTAGGCAGTGTGCGGCTGCGTCGGCAATTCGACTTAATAGCACGCTGCAATGGAGGAGCAGTGATTGTGGCCATAGCGCGATCTTGAAAAAGATAACAATACCACAAAATGTGGACTGTGCTCCCTCTTTGAGCCTCTTTGAGCGCCACTTTACCACTATGATACCATCCAGGGAGTCTTGGATGGGGGATACTCCGGGTAGTGGAGCTACCATAAATTTTTACACAGATGGATCGAGGCTGCACGAACAAGTGGGCTTTGGAGTCTATTCGGAAGAGCTTGGGTTGAGCCTGGCTCGTAGATTGCCAGATCATTGCAGTGTTTACCAGGCAGAGATGCTGGCAATAAAAGAAGTGGCTGACTGGTTGAGCTGCAATGTCTTGTCTACAACCGCAGTCAACATCTATACTGACAGTCAAGCCGCGGTCAAGTCCCTGGATTCAATGTTTCTGAAAAC
The DNA here is from genome assembly GCA_963921195.1 of Pegoplata infirma. Classification (NCBI taxonomy): domain Eukaryota; kingdom Metazoa; phylum Arthropoda; class Insecta; order Diptera; family Anthomyiidae; genus Pegoplata; species Pegoplata infirma. The sequence continues at coordinate 221,662,832 of OY992537.1, forward strand.
AAGATCTGCCCTTAACTGCCGCACGTCTTTGAATGAGATGGCCAAGCAGTTTAACATACGACTCATATGGGTCCCAGGGCACAGAGACATTCCAGGGAATTGCAAAGCCGATGAGCTTGCAAGACTAGGAACTACCTTACAGGTTCCAACAGAATTGGAATGTGTTGGTATGCCTCTAGAAACTTGCAAGCAAAACCTACGGCTTTGTTCTGCGACGGAGACTAATCAAAGATGGGCAAATGGATGGACGTGTGAGACAACACGACTGATTTGGCCTTCTCTTAATCAGGGGCGCACAAGTGAGCTGATATCGCTTCCAAGAGGAGAGATTTCGACGGTGGTTTCTATAATTACCGGACACTGTCTTATAGGGAAGCACGCAGAGCGGTTAAATGTGCCGTCGAATGACTTTTGCCGAAGTTGCATGGATGAAGAGGAGTTGGAAACTATCGAACACTTTATTTGCCATTGCCCGGCACTTTCTGGTCAGAGACTTGCTTCACTGGGATCTAGGGAGCTGTACGATCTTTCTGATTTGTTGGGTGTCAAAATTCAACATCTAAGGAGTTTTATAAGAAGCTCAAATTGGTTTAACGACAGGGACTAGTAGGAAAACCTATTACGGTCCCGTGGTATCACAATGGACCTCAGAGTCTACGTGTGTTGACGTAAAACGTCAGCAGCCACTTACAACCTAACCTAACCTACCTAATTTCAAAGTCAAATTCGGTACGCGACCTCTCATGATGTTCTTTTTATTTTATTTTGCCTGGGCGATTTCATAAAAATCTAAATTTTCTTTATTAGAAAAATTATCACAGCTCTGTCAATTGTTATCCGATTTTTTTTGGAAAAAGTTTATCGTATTTATGTAGAATTATTTTTTTTTGCAATATTTTATAATATTTCTAATATTTTAAGATAAAAATCCAAAAATTTTTTCTTTGTTCGAAACTTTCAATTTTGAAGTTAAAAAAGGAACCCAAAGGCCTTGCCCTTCAGGTCTAATATATCTGTGTATTTATATTGACCTAAAAAGACATTTTTTCCGACCCCGACGATTTCGAAAATCGAAAAACGGAAAAATTGCTCTTTCCTAATGGTCATAAAACCCTCTGCAAAAGTTGGGGACTGTAAAATTTCCTGACGAACATTTCTTAGATTCTGCTTAAAGTTCAAATTTTCATTGTAATTTTTTTATTATTTTCAAGAAACTGCGATGTTAATTTCTTTGATATATTTAAATATAAAGCTGATTTTTAATGGGTATTTTTCTACATTGCCCTTTTATATTCCCCCCTAGAATATCCTGTAATTATCTTTGAAATAAATTAACCTATAAAACTCAATAATTCTTATTTTTAAACGTTATTATTTATAGCCCTACATAAAAATCACAAATCATCATTAATTTAGTTATAAAACTTCATAAAAAAAAATATACAAACATCATCGTCATCATCATGGTAGTTATTATACTTTACTCCTTCCCTAACGGCATGTTGTGGTAACCACATTAGTGGGTATTAACGCCTTTTGCCACCTTTGGTTATAAAAATTCTAACGCCTCTTTATTGTATTCATATTTAGTTAAAACGTACAAAAACGTATAAAAACAACATATGTTGTTGTGTTATTTTAATCTAACCCCTCCTCTAAAATACCACCTCCTTTAGTACAAACCCCCTACTCTAAACCATGTATGGTATTACTGGCTTAGTGTGCTGGTGTGAGAATTAATGCCTTTATATGGTTTCATCATCATCGTTAATGTTTAAACGTCAAATGTTATTAAATTAGCGCCTAAAAATATGTTTTGTTTTTTCATATCATAGTCCTTCTATAAACATGCTAGCGCTATTGTAGCTACTACTTCGATTGTTGTTGTTTTTGTTGTGTTTAGTAGTAGTCGTTGTCATCGCTTTTATTTTTTGAACCAACACTCTTTGTTTAACAGCTGAACGAACGCGCTTATGGTTAATAATTGTTATTGGTTTTGTGTGAAAACTGACAAGTGTGGGTGTTAATGAAATCTAATAAATTTTTAAACATTTAAAAACGCCTTTTTTATATAATTTTTTTAAATGGTTTTAAATAAAAAGTTTAAAAGGTTTTTTTTTTGTTAAATATTTAGGCATATCCTTTTTTAATAAATATTTATACCAAGGAGGTTGTTTATAAGTGCATATAGATTTTAAATTTTAATAATTAAATAGAAAATCTATTTTAATATTTTATAAGATAAAAAAGGGGTTTTTTTACTTTAAATAAAGAGTTCTTTAAAACAAATTATGGAAAATATTTTTATTTGTTATTATTAAGGAATACAATTTATATAATGAAAAACTTTCAGAGAGAAAAATATATATTTTTAATGAGTTTCGTTAAGTCCATATGATGCTATTGTTTTTTTATACCCTCCACTCTAGTGATAGACGGTATAAATAAGTTTGTCATTTCGTTTGTAACACCTCGAAATATTGGTCTAGAACTAGTGTATTCAAAAAACCGTCCATTTTCAAAAACCGGTTTTCGGTTTATTCGAAAAAGCTAATTTTTGAAAAACCGGTTTCCGGTTTCGGTTTTAGCAAAAAAACCGGTTAAACCGGTTTTTCGGTTTTTATTCTTCAGGTTAAAAATAAAGTAAACTAAATAATATTTTTACAAAAAAGTCATAGCCCAATAAACCCAAAATCGATAAGTGATAGCGAAAATAGTATCATCTGTATGCCACTTTTTACCATATCCCATTTAATAAAATTTTGATACCATTCCAAAGTTTTAGTGATTTTACTACCGCCCAATTTCGCTGGAAACTTCGACAGCGAAAATGATTTCGTAATTTTCTACCGAAACGATATGGTTATCGCTAGGAATAACGATGGTTTTTCCATAAAATCTGAAATAAGGCGATATTACTATCGTTATGACAGGATTTTCGATAGCGAAAACGATATCATGTTTTCATGGTACACTTTATAATGAAAAAATTACTGTTTTGTAAAATATGTGACTTTTAGGTTATATTGCTTCGATATTTCAACGATATTGTTTGGTTTATTGGACAAATAAAGTAACAAATAAATTTAAATCCTTTGCAATTGAGAGATGAAATCCGTAGAGATTTTATTACAAAATTTGTTTTTATTGAATTGTTTAAAGAACACAATTACTAATAAATTCAGGCATCTGTCCTAACATATTCATTTGGGCTGATTTAGCCAATTCCGATTTCAAAAATTTCAAAAAGTTACTTAAAAAAAAAACGCTTTGCCAAAGCACTCCAAGGTGCCAAATTAAAAAAAAAATAAATATCCGGAACTCGGTGATATATTGATATTGACATACCAACATATAGTCAAACTGATTATGGTAGTACCGCTAAGTTATGTTAGTGTTTCTAAAAAACTTTCTTCTTCAGTGGTGTAGCAATGCTACACCTTGTCCACGAATGGACGAATAAAAAGGTGACCGAGACACGAAGTCTATGTGCCACCTTTGTGGGGATAAAGTTTTTGTGGGGTTTTAACACGTGGGAAACTCCGGACACAATACGACCATTGCCCTCACAATGGAAGAGTGAAACGACGCTTCCTTAACACGTGCGTGTGTTTGAGTATGGTTAGACACCGTTGTCTAACGGTACTCGCGGAGAAATAACCAATACTAGCGACCGACAAACACAAACACGTTTCTAAATTTATAAAATAATTTCAGCGACGAATAGATGCTTATCCGACGCGATCTCGATTAAGACCCTAAAACACTTTGTAAAGTCAATACATATTTTAACTTATTATGTTATAACTTTTGTATAAAAACCGGTTAACCGACACAGAAAAACCGGTTTCTCGAATATTCGAAATTCAAAACTATTCGAAACCGGTCGAGTTTCTTAAAATGAAAAAAGCGGTTAACCGGTTTTCTGTTTCGGTTTTGAATACTCTATCTAGAACCCTATAATGATTCTCGATCGATTTTAAGACGCTCTTGTGATGTCCCCTGTCTGTTGAAAACATGCTAACTTTTGAAAGACTTTATTAAGGCTGCTGAAATTTGGCATATACAGTGGGCGACAATACATTAGAAACTTTTTTATAGTGGATGCAATTTGTTAAAGACAATGTTTACAATACTAAACGTTATTATTATCAAACGAGTATTATTATAAAAAATTTTATGTAGGCAATTTATTAAGCTTTTATTTAAGCTTTATAATGTTCAGATTGAATAAATAATAAATGTCGATCTGGAAATTGAAATTATTTAAAGACGTTTTTTCGAACATTTTTTAAAAATATTTCCAAGTCGATTTTTTCCAAGTTCAAAAATTAAAATTTTAAAACGAGGTACAATAGCTCTTATTCAGTGCTCATATAACTTTTTCAACAACCCAAACAAACAGTGAAATTTTTTAAGTACAGTAGAAAAAATCCACATTTTTTGACCGCCAATTTTTTTTTTTTTTTCATTTTTATATTTTTTTTTTTACCAAAAAAATTCTAAAGTTTAGTTGATAGGCCGTTAATAGTCAAATAAAAAAAAATTGTTTTATTCTCAGATCGAATTTTCTATAGAAAATATCTCAGATTTAACATTTTTCGCATAAAAAATCTCTGAGAATTTAAACTTTATTTAATAGAAATAATCGCAGACTCTATCTAAGACATTCTTTCTGTAAAAATTTTTTCCAAATTCTAATATACTTTTCTTATAAAAAATCCCTGAAACAATTTTTATATTTTTTGTATACAAAAATTCTCAGATCCTGAAACATATTTCTTAAAAAAAAACAAGAAAATTATAGTCGGTCAAGACCGACCATATAATACCCTACACCAGAGTTTCCCGGAAAATGGGTCCCATGGACCGATTAGATCTATATGTTGTCAAATCTTTAATAAGTGTAAAAAACACTCACAATTCAAATTTGAGTGAAATAGGCTTCTGTTTGTTGAAAATAAACCGCTTTAACTGAATATCGGGCGAATTTTTCACAAGGGGCCTGAATCCAAAACTGGTCCGATGATTATCAGGTTTGATAAGGATATTTAAGTACGCGTTTAACATACACAAACAAAATTTTAATTAAATATTTTCTATTTTCATGAAATTTGAGACATTTATGTGAAAATCGGGAAGGTGGTTTGTATGGGGGCTACAAGAAGAACTGGTCCGATTTCTTTGAAATTCGGAATGGTGATTTGTGAAGACAAAACATGTTTACCTTCCAAATTTCAAAAAGATACCTGTTATAATACGGTTATTAGAGTCATTTGAGCCAAAACTAAAGAGGACCTTTGTATGGGGGCTAGGTCCAAATATGGACCGATTTTTTCCAATTTCAATAGGCTTCGTCCTTGGGCCAAGAGAGGCTTAAGTTTCAAATTTCAAGTCAATTGATTAAAAATTGCGACCTGTATCGTGTTTACACCGTTTACATGGACAGACAGACAGACGGACGGACGGACGGACGGACGGACGGACATCGCTAAATCGACTCAAAAAGTGATTCTGAGTCGATCGGTATACTTAAAGGTGGGTCTAGGACCAATATTTCGGGTAGTTACAAACATCAGCACAAACTCATTATACCCTGTACCACAGTGTGGTATAGGGTATAATTATTAGATACTAAACAAGTAAGAAAGCTATATTCGGCTGTGCCGAATCTTTAAATACCCTCCACAATGTTAACCAATGCACTATGGTTTCGCGGACGACCTTTGTTGGCCAAAATTCAATTTTCTCAAAATGGATTTTATAGAAAGTCGTAAACACTTACAAACAACAGAAAACATATTTTATTTTTGTACAAACTCATTTATTGTTCAAAAACAAATTTAGCTAAAAATAAAAAAAAAGTATTTTTTTAAATTTTTTCAATTAATTTTTTGAGTTTAAATACAAAAAATTTTTTATAATATTATACATGGAAAACAAAAAAATTATAACAATTTCTACCACAAAACCTATTTAAAACCAAAATTTTTTCCATTTTTGTAATTTTGGCCAAGAAAAGTGATAATCGGAACTATAGTGCAATGCAAATATTTAAAAAACAAAAAAAATATTTTATAAATATGTATGTATGAAAATTATATAAAAATTATATAAAAGCAACCACGTGGCACGTGTATGACACATACTACGTATTTTTAACTTCTTTTGATACAAATAACAACAAGCCAAACAACCATCAACAACTACAAAAACTCGCTGCCACGCCATATCATAGAGGTTTATATTGAAACTCATCTCAATTGCTCATAGCTTCTTAACCCCTGAACCGATTTTGCCATAATTGGTACCAAAATAACCAGAAGAACGTTGAGAACAATAAAATAAGAACCTATTTAAAATTTTATTTGAATATGTCAACCATGAGCCAAGATAAATCATTTTAAAATTTTGGGTTAAATGGCTGGTGCTACGCCCCATTGTGCGATTCGGCCCAAATTTTTTGTGAGTGTTAGGAATGATAAAATTACATTAAGTTCAAAGTTTCGTTTACATTCATTCAACAGGTGTCAAGTTATAGCATTTATTTTGTGTAAAATTCACATTTTCACTCATCAAAATTTACATTTTCACTCATAACTTTTAAACTACTTAACCGATTTAAAAAAAAAACCATTAGATTCTGCCTAGGAGAATTACGCAACTTTTGGTACCCCAGGCGTTTAAATCGGTTCTGGATTATAGCCAAAAACGTGATTTCAACAGACAGACAGACAGACGGACGGACAGACAGACAGACAGACAGACAGACAGACAGACGGACATCGCTAGATCGACTTAGAATCGATCAAGGATCATTAATATATATACTTTATGGGGTCCTAAACCAATATTTCAATGTGTTACATACGGAATGACAAACTTATATATACCCTCTATCACTAGAGTGGAGGGTATAAAAAGCAACAGTTTCTAGATCATTTTATGAATCAATTTTGATACACTTTCCCAAAAATAAAATTTTAATAGTATATTAATTTCCTATAGAAAAATTGTACGGTTTTAATGCCACCTAATGATTTCAAATGCAATTTCTTAGATTCTGAAACATTTTTAAAATAGAAAAATTATTGTTTTTCGACACAATTTCAAAAGAAAAATTTCCATATTCAAAAATATGGAAATTAAATTCTCAGAATCTTCCAACAGAAAAATTTTCAGATTCTGAGAGATTTTGCATTCAAAATAGTTTTCTATAGAAAAGTTCTAAAATATTTTTCCTATAAGAAAATTACAGATTTTGATTAACTTTTCCTATAGAAAAATTCGCAGATTCTTTAATAATTTTAAAACAAAGAGACTCCTATGTTCGTAAAAATTTTTCCTTAAAAAAACGGCTCGGAAATATATTTCCGCATAGAAAATTAAGATTCTGAGATGTTTTTCCTGTAGAAATATTATCCGATTCTTGAAAATTTTTTAAATTTTTAATGTTTAAACTCGAAAAAAATCGACTTGGAAATATTTTTAAATCATATTCTGAAAATTGTCTATAAATACTTTCATTTCCCAGATCAACCCTCGTAGCATATTAATTATTTACTCAATCTGGACGCTATCAAGCTTAAATTAAAGCCTGATAAATTACTTCCATAAATTTGTTTATAATAATGCTCTTTTGAAGTTAATTATTTTTAACTTTAACAAATTTTTAACAAATTGCATCTACTTTAAAAAGTTTCCAATGTTGTCGCCCACTGTATATGTTGGAAATTTACTTGCTCAGTTTGGTATTGCAATTCAGCGGAATCGGACCACTGCAGTGGTTCAAAAGTTGTAAGCAAAAGAGTGAATTTCGGCAAGGGTTTTTCGAAAATTTACTAGATAAAAAACACGCTCAGTTCTAAAAGACAATAAGCAACGGAAATGTGTCATATATGATTGTCGGTTCCCTGTTCTGATTGGTATTGAATTTCAGCAAAATCGGTCCAGTGATTCAAAAGTTATTAGCAAAAGCATGAATTTCAGATTAGTTTCACCTTAAATTCACGTGGTTAACATGTTTTAAAAGCATTTGTAAGTCACAAAAATATTTTACAACGTTCTTTTGTCACTCAAAAATATTTTTACACTAAAAAGAAATAACTCGAAAAGTTTAACACTCAAAAATAGGTATTATTTTTTTTTCAATAATTACTAAAAAAAAAAAGTTTTTTACACGAAATAAAATATTTCTAATCAAAATTGTTATTTTTTTACGTTAGAAAATTTACTATCACTTATAAAGGTCATTGTGGAGATTATTCATAAATTCACTTGTAAGTCGAATTTATAATTTCTACTTGTTTTTTCTTTTTAATTTTTCTCTGTCTTTTTGTATTGCTTTTAAATATAACAAGTAGAAAATTTAAATTCGACTTGACCGAATCTATGAATACCCTCCACAACGCCCTTTTTAAGTGATAGTAAAATTTCTAACGTGAAAAAAAAAACGTTTTTGATTAGAAATATTTTATTTTGTGTAAAAAAACTTTTTTTTAGTAATTTAAAAAAAAAAAAATAATTTACTAACTTTTTTTTTTTTGAGTGTAAAATTTTTTTTTGAGTGTAAAATTTTTTTTGAGTGTATTTTTTTTTTGTTTAGAGTAAAAATATTTTTGAGTGACATAAAAACCTTGTAAAATATTTTATATATAAAATATATATGCCACACTTCAACACCCTTAGAATTTCCGTTAGACAGTTACCGTGTGTTTTATCTCGTAAATTCCAGAAAAACCCTTGGCGAATTTCACTCATTTGCTTATAACTTTTGAACCACTGGACCGATTTCGCTGGATTGCAATACCAACCTGACCAGGTAAATGCCCAACATATATGCCAAACTTCAGGAGCCTCCGTAAAGTCTTTCAAAAGTTAGCGTGTTTTCAACAGACAGACAGAATTTGTATACCCTCTATCACTAGAGTGGAGGGTATACAAATTCATAATTTCTTAAAAAAAATAATTGAAACATTTGAAAATAACTTGTAAAAAGACAAAGTCCTAGCGGTATAACAAGTGACAGTATTTATGTATTGAAGATTACAAACAATTTTTCTAAAAATTTTTAATTTTCCTTCTAATTTTTAGCTTTTTCTGATATTTTTTATGGGTTTTTCGAATTTTTTAGTTAATTTCCGATTTTTTAGTTTTCGGAATTTCCTGAGATTTTCGGAATTTTATTTCTAATTTGTTCTTAAGTTTTCTGAACTCTTCCAGCATCTATGCTAAACCACGGTAAACGGTATGTCATTGAGATTTTGAAGCGCTTTGAAATCGCTTTTAAACCACAAAAATATACTGATTTAGGATTAGAACTTTGTGAGGTCCAACACCAATCTGTTGATGTGTTGCATCCTGAATACCATACCAATACAACTCCTCTTTCACAAAGTGAAAATATTAAAATATTAATTAATCTCCCTAAAAGTATGCAGTTTATAATATTTTTTTAATTTATTTTAAAGTATGCTTTCATTTTTAATCGATTTTGTGGTAAATACATTTTATATATAAAAATGGTATATATAAAATGGGCCCCTGTAGGCTAGTTGGTAGCGTGCTAGCCTATGAAACAGGGGGTCGTGGGTTCGATTCCCACCAAAGCCCTTGGTCGATTTCGCTACAACGAGACGACGGTCATCGTTACCAGTTCTCGGTTAGGTTAAAATTATTTAAAATGAGTTGTAAATAAAAATTGGAAAAATAAATAAAAACTGATCATTGGATCAAATTATTATTATATATTATTATTATTATAAAATGTTTTTAGCTTAAAATTTATAATCAATATCTACTTATACATACACACACCCATACAAATTTCAATATATTTTTATATATTTGTGACAAAATTAAGTCAACCACATAAAACATTTTTCATAAATTTTATACATATATTTTTCAAAACAAATTGAAGTTCCCATGCAGAGATTTGTATTTTTTTTTTCTTTTTTGCTGCAATTTTAATATGCAAACTAATTTTAGCAGCCAGTGTGGTTTAAAATAGTAGATTCCATTTATATTATTATCAATATATAGTAATAAATTTAAATAAAAAAAATATGAAATTTTATAGAACGGTCAAAACCGGTCATATGAGAAGCTACGCAATTAACATATAAAACTGGGACTTGAAGTTCTAATTTTTATATTGTTATTTCTTGTAAAATTTATTGGACTAATTATTGATTAGTAATCAATCCTCAATGTTCCTTTAGTTAAAAAAAAATGACGATCAAATCCCGTGTAAAAATGTATTAGATCTGTTCGTATCGGATCTGTTCGTATCGGATCTGATCTGTTCGTATCGGATTACAAAATCGAAATTTATTCATATCTCGGATTTGATCAATATTGCCACAAAATTGACATTTAATTATATCTAATCAGATATAATTATATACAATCAGATGCAATCATATATTATCAGAAAAAAGCAAATCTGACAAGATATGATCGATTTTTACACGGGATACAACAAAATTGGTATAAACCAAATTTATAATTTTATAAGTCCTTTTTCAGTAAGTACAGATCGAGCTCGGGCTCTTATTATATTTGTTAAAGGGTTCATGTTAAAAAAATGCAGAAGAAAAATTTAATTTCTAAAAATTATAGACATTTCTGGTTTTCCCATACCGGTTTCAAATACTCCAGTTAGTGTTATCATCAGTAGGATTTTAAATTTCGGTTTGTCTTGTTAATGGAAATTATATAATGATTTTTATAATCACATAATTTCTTACTAGCTAAATAAAAAATGGATTCAGGGACGGTGGATAGCAATCAAATATTTAAAAAAGTTACAAACACCATCACCAATACATTATATTCTGTAGGGATCCTGCTCAAACGTTAACACATTAAAAAAATATGAATAAAAACAGCTGCAAATGTATTAGTTAGCATATCCTGTTAAAAATGAGGAAAATGATTGTACCATAGTGCCAATCAACCATAAATTTTTAAATTGCAAAAATATACTTAAATGGTAATATTAAAACACACACATACTCACAACCACATACATTTATAATAACAAACAAAGACATACAACATATATGTATATTAGAGTGTCCCTTGTTTGATTTTTCCATTTGACTTGAAAATAACTAATGAGTTAAAAAAATAAAATTTTTGATTAGAAATATTTTATTTTGTGTAAAACAACTTTTTTTTAGTAATTTTTGAAAAAAAAAAATTACAAAAAAATTTTTGAGTGTAAAAATTTTTTTGAGTGTAAAATTTTTTTCGAGTGTATTTTTTTTTCTAGTGTAAAAATATTTTTGAGTGACAAAAATACGTTGCAAAATATTTTTGTGACTTACCAATGTTTTTAAAACATGTCTAACGGGTTTTTAACACATGAATTTAAGGTGAAACTAATCTGAAATTCACGGTTTTGCTAATAACTTTTAAACCACTAGACCGATTTGGCTGAAATTCAATACGAGCCAACACAGGGGCACGACAAATATATATGCTATGCCATCCTCAGTCTTTCGAAAGTTACCGTGTTTTTATCTCTTTTGCTCATAACTTTTAAACCATTGTACCGATTTCGACCGGACCAAGTAAATGCCCAACATATATGCTAAAATTCAGGAGCCTCCGTAAAGTCTTTCAAAAGTTAGCGTGTTTTCAACAGACAGACGGACGGACGGACATCGCTAGATCGTCTTAAAATCGATCGAGGATCATGAATATATATTTTTATGGGGTGCTAGACCAACATTTCTCGGTGTTACAAACCGAATGACAAACTTATATATACTCTCTATCACTAGAGTGGACGGTATAATTAATAAAAAAAAAATCGAAAAATTTTTTTTTTGGTTTGTATGGAAAAATGATTTTTAAGGCCCCGCTCTTTAAGGCCCCGTTGCTAAGGAAAGGCGTGGTCGTAGGGGCGTAAAGTGACTAATAAGTTATTTTCATGCCAAATAAAAAAAATGAGCGGGTACCGCCTCAACATTTCTAAAATAAGGGACAGTCTAATGTATATAATATATAATGTATGTATATAAAACTTTTTAAATATGCAGGTGCGTTGTTATAACATGTACTTTATGATAGAGGGTATTCAAAGTTTGTTCTAATGTTTGATACAGTGACTCTTCATGGGGAGTCTTTTTTGGAGAGGGGTTTTTCGAGGACACCTTCCTTGGAAATATATATGATTAAAAAAAATTGTTTAATGATATTTACACATAAACAAAACAATTTTATAATTTTTTTAGTTTTTTCTATAACGACGCCCCAAAGGAGACTAGCAGAGAAAAAAATCATTTTCTAATCCCCTTGGTCCAAGTGAAATTTATATGCCATTTATTTCATTTGTTTCAAAATTTTACAACAAAAACAAGAAAACCTTTTTTTGTTTTTTTGGATTTTTTTAAATTTTCAAGGGAAAATATTTTGTATCCTTGGAATATCAGAAGAATATAACAATACCACAGAATGTGGACTGCGCTCATTCTTCGATCCTTTTTGAGTGCCATTTCACAACTATGATATCATGAAGGGAGTCGTAAATAAATGGTATTTCGGGTAGTGGAGTCTCCATAAATTTGTACACAGATGAATCGAAACTACACGAACAAATGGGCTTTGTTATCTATTCGGAAGAGCTTGGTTTGAAGATTTCTATATCATTGGAATAGCAGGAAGAGATGCTGGCAATAAAGGACGAGGCTGACTGGTTGAATTGCCTACTAAAGGATGTATTACAAATTTTTAGTTATTTTCAGAAAAAAAAATAATCATCACAAAATAAAAAAAAATAAGTATTCAGCCATAAAACCATTAAAATAAAAAATGAAAGTCAGCGATTTTATTTATTTTTTTGCAATAATTCTTTGAGTCACACATTTGAAAAATACGTATTGCATTTTTTGCAACAAACCCGAATAAGTCTGAAGAAATTTAGTGAATAAAGATCCAACTTCAAGAAAGTTTAAATCAATATTAAACGGAAAACTCGAAATAAATATAATAAATACAATTTTTGGCATCAAAAACTTTGAAATTTAAAAATGAAAAATGCCTGCGAATTTTGTACTCTTGCCCAAAACATTAAATCATGATAATGTTTTGCGGAAGATTTGGGTGTTCTTGCCAAAGCAAAGTTTTTTTTAGAAAAAATAATGTTATATGTATTACTTTGCTATTCCGTGCAAAACGAATTGAAATATCAGTCGAGGACCTCATTAAAAAACCAAAGAGCTGTACATTTCGTAAGTGAGTGCAAAAATAAGTGCAAAAAAGTGTTTTTACATTTTGGAGGGTATAAAAGATTCGGCACCAAAGAATATAACACTCTCACTTGTTTTATGTACATTTGATTAACAAATGGAAAATTTGTATGACGGTATTTATACACAGCCTTTTTTTGCTTGCAATAAAGTCTTGCAACTTTTTTTTGTAGGCAAACGGGGGTGAAAAGAAAACGGGGTAGAAAAAAAATCACAAATTCTGTTTTCCTTCTTCTATGCTTCTCACCCCCGTTTGCCTACAAAAAAAAGTTGCAAGACTTTATTGCAAGCAAAAAAAGGCTGTGTATAAATACCCTCTATGCAAAAAGCTTAGACTTGGTGAAAGAGTAGTTTTGGTAAAAAAAATATTTTTAAAATATTTCTTGACATTTCAAACTGATTTTTTCAAAACGGCTATGGCAAAGACGTTAGTTTTTGTCGAAATATAATAGCATGCACTCGAGATACATAAACGAGAAAGACATTTACAATGTTCGATGAAGGGTGAATTTAAAAAAAAAATTTGTTGGCATGTACATTTTTTTCAGGGTATTTAAAGATTCGTCACCGCCAAAAATTTTTGCTATAACCTGATAAAAGTTTTTTTTTTTAACATACGTAAAGTAGATTTTTACATACATTCATTGAAATTGCAAATCAATCAATAAATGAAAATCAATTTGTTTGGTTGTTTGGTTAATATATTTGTATGTATGTATTTGTAAGGTATATGAAAAAGCAAATGGCCCATAGAGTTAAGTTGTTTAAAATATTTCCTTAAGAAAAATGTCTCAAAAGACCTTTTTCTTTTGGAAAAATATCAATCAATACTTATCAAAGAGAATTTGATAAAAGATATTGAACGTTTTTAGAAATTGAAGGGCTTACTGCAAGAACTTGATAAGCAAGTTCAGCCTTCCGCTGATGTTCCATTGACAGATTTTTATCAGAAGTCCTGCTTTAAACCTTCGTACAAGTATATTGAGAATGAAAGATCTGCAAAAGTTCTATTTTCTACATTATTTAAAAAGTTTTAAAGCAAAAACCCCCGTAAAATCAAATGTTGCTTATCAAGTTTTTACAATAAGCCCTTCAATTATAAATTTTTTTCTAAAGTAAAATGTTTCAGATTTTCTAGAGGAAAAATCTCTAAGAATTTAAACATTTTTCAAAAAAAAAAAAAAATCACAGAAAACTGTTTTCTAATACCACTGACAATGAGTCGAATGATTTTTTTTAATTTTTAGAAACATTTCTAAATATGTCGTATATTATTCTTAATATATATTTTTCTTTAGTCCTAAAAGAATGCACTCCTTTTTACACAAAATTTTAATCAGATTTTCTCGAAATATATATTGCTTGGTTTTACATTTGAATTAAGAACCAGATATCGTATGAGCAATACAATATTAATGCTCTGCAACAATATTAATCATTCGCCATCGGATTTGACAATTATATTTTTCTCGATAAAAATATTGCATACTTTCAAGAGTAAAAGAGGTACCACATATCGTATGAGTAATGGTATATAAGAAATGTACAAAAATATTAATATTACGCAATATGATTTTTCTCGCTACAAAATATTACATGATTTTAGATTTCAAATAAGTACCACATCTCATATGAGTGTTACGAAATTAATGATAAACAGCGGCCATAAGTTACTAGAACAGCGGTTACCAACCTATGGTACGCGTACAACTAGGGGGTACGCGAAACTGTCCACGGGTGTACGCGAAATTTTAGTTATTTTTTCGCATTTTTTTTTATTTTGTTTAGTAATAACATTAATTATTTCACTGTGCTACACCAAAAAAAATGCTAGAGTTGTTTGGAGTCCATAGAGTACGGAAATACTAATAGTTTTTCTCGACCACTTCTTCAAGTATATTTTAAACCCTTCAACCACAGCATGGAGGTATACTCACTTTGATATTCCGTGTCTAACGCATATATAAATGATATGTGATCGATTCTAAGATATTTTTAAAATATGTCTCAAGGTGATAGGCAGTTTAAATTCGTAAAAGGGCAAAATCGGACCAGGGTGAAAAAAGTTTTCCCTTCAAGAATTTAACAAACCTCTGAAAAACTAAATTTTTTACAGGATTTTTTGCATTTTAGGTAAGCAAAAAAAAATTAAAGCTGATAACAGGAAAAATATTAAAAAAATTAGGAGGGTACTTTTAGTCCTCTACAAGCGGTTTCAGTTCGAGGTTTTTGGAAAAAAATATTTTTTTTTATAATTTTTCCCGTTGTTGTTAACTAATAACAAAAATTTCGACACCAAGATATATATTTTTGTTTCCTGACTTCAAATCAGCCGTATTAATTTTTCTAACACGTACCGTTTTTGAGATAATCGCTGTTAAAAACTCAAAAAACCAATATTTTAGCACTTTTGGGGTCCACTGTTACGTATTTTTAAGTTGCTTTCACAAAATAGGACTTGATTTTATATAAAATGGACCTTCTTAAACTGCAATTAAAAATTTTTCTATCATGTTCCGTTTTCGAGATATTCGCGTTTGAAAATTTAAGTGTGATTTATAAAGAATATAAGTGCGTAACAGTTGATTTTCAGTTTTTCAAAGGACAATATTTCAAAAGCAGTACGCGTTAGAAAAATTTTGATGCCAGATTTGGAATCACGAGATCTCATACTAAATGTGGTCCAATTTTGTGGGAGCAACTTAAGAATACGTTACAGGGGAGACCCAAAAAGTGCTAAATTTACTTTTTTTTTCAA
This sequence comes from Pegoplata infirma, assembly GCA_963921195.1. Classification (NCBI taxonomy): domain Eukaryota; kingdom Metazoa; phylum Arthropoda; class Insecta; order Diptera; family Anthomyiidae; genus Pegoplata; species Pegoplata infirma. Next base: position 221,678,849 of record OY992537.1, read on the forward strand.
TATTCAAAAGGAAAAATATTAAAAATCTTACGTGATAGAAAAAATTGGAAGGCAGATTTGGAATAATGAGTTCAAAATCTTTTTATTTCATGTATTTTTATTCATGGGGTTGCGAATTTCTATGAATTTGTTCAATAGTGTTTTTATGATTTTTTTTTTAAGTTTTCATTAATTTTGAATTTTTGTGTTTTTTTTATATATAAACTTTAAGTTTGTAACGGTTCATGAAGGCACTACCTCATAGGAGACTTTGCTACCTATAGGACCAGCCATGCTCAGCGAAAGTGGGGGGGGGGGTGTTCTCTCTCCTACAGGTAGCAAAGTCACCTACGAGGTAGTGCCATATTTATATAAGAAGTGTTTAATGAAAAATCAAAAAACTCGTCAAGGGGTACGCGGCTGATAAAATTTTAAATTAGTGGCACGCGAGCCAAAAAGGTTGGTAACCGCTGTACTAGAATATTATGTATAATGCTGCTGGTTGACAAATGTGAACAAAATTTAATACCGAATGTTATTTTTACAAAAAAAAAATTTGTTTGCTTGTTTTTATTAAAATTTTTTAGTCGCAGAATATTTTTTGTTCAAAAAAAAATTGTTTTTCTCTCAAAATTAATTTCTTTTACTATTTGACATTTTCTAAGCGCTTTGATAAAAATTTTAAAATTTTAGTCAGTCATAAAAAAGTTATCCGAACTGACTTTGCAAACCCTTTGGTGATTTTGTCTATTTGGTGGTCTTCTTTTATATGGTGTTGAATAGGGTGGCTCGTATTTGGGCTTTTCTCTCTGATCAAATTCTAATACCCGCCAAAAGTGTCGGTCCCCTAAGGGTAACTCACATGCCAAATATCACTCCGATCGGAGTTTATCTTCTGTCTCCACTTTGAGCCTCAAAATTGGGGTTTTTGGAAAAAAGGACTTTTAAAAAAAAAAAAAAAAAAAATTTAAGTTTTTTTATTAAAATAATGAAAAATTTTTTTTTGTATAATATTTGATCATAAATACTTAAATATGAAATTTAAAGATTTTACGGTATCATTAACCCGTTCAAACTTGATACCAAAAAAATGGCATGATTTTGGGGGCTTTCTCAAAACAACTTTTTTCAAAATTTGAAAATTTTATTAAAAAAAAAAATTAAATATACCATTTTTTCTTTCTGAATTCATTTAGAATACCTTAGAGAAGAAAAATGTGAAATATGGCGGATATCCGTCAAGCCACTTTTTGGGAATCGCGGGCGGAAGTTAGCGGATTTCAAGGAAATGTTGGTTTTATCAATAATTTGGATTAATAAAATCTTATAAATTTCATTTTTGATCAAATTTGCTGTTTTTTGGTGTCGTGGCATTCTATTAGATAACTTTAAGTCTGTCATGAATTCTTACCGATCTAGGACGTCTTTAACCCACATTGGCTGGGGGTCAAAAATGACCCCCGCAAGAAATTTGAAGTTTAGAGCTTAAATTTTGTGCTATAAACAAGTATAAAACGGCTTTTGTGTTTTCTACCCTAACTATTATTTCGTATTAATATATTATCTTTAAAAAAATCGTTAACCCTTCTTGGTAGGGGGTCAAAAATGACCCATTCAATAAAAAAATATAAATTTTGTTAATATCAAAAAATTCAAGCACTATGCCGAAAAGTTTTTGCCGGGGTCATTTTTGACCCCTGGCCAATGTGGGTTAAAGATATCTTATACAGGTAAAATTTTAGGGCTGATTTAAAGTTATCTAATAGACTGCCACAAAATAATTTTCTATAAAAAATATATACTATTTATTGAATGGGTCATTTTTGACCCCCTACCAAGAAGGGTTAACGATTTTTTTAAAGATAATATATTAATACGAAATAATAGTTAGGGTAGAAAACACAAAAGCCGTTTTATACTTGTTAATAGCACAAAATTTAAGCTCTAAACTTCAAATTTCCTGCGGGGGTAATTTTTGACCCCCAGCCAATGTGGGTTAAAGACGTCCTAGATCGGTAAGATTTCATGACATACTTAAAGTTATCTAATAGAATGCCGCGACACCAAAAAACAGTTAATTTGCCCAAAAATGAAATTTATAAGATTTTATTAATCCAAATTATTGATAAAACCAACATTTCCTTGAAATCCGCTAACTTCCCCCCGCGATTCCCAAAAAGTGACTCGACGGATATCCGCCATATTTCACATTTTTCTTCTCCAAGGTGTTCTTAATGAATTCAGAATGAAAAAATGGTATATTTAAATTTTTTTTTTAACAAAATTTTCAAATTTTGAAAAAAGGTGTTTTGAGAACGCCCCCAAAATCATGCCATTTTTTTGGTATCAAGTTTGAACGGGTTAATGATACCATAAAATCTTTAAATTTCATATTTAAGTATTTATGATCAAATATTATACAAAAAATTTTTTTTCATTATTTTAATAAAAAAACTTAAATTTTTTTTTTTTTTTTTTAAAAAGTCCTTTTTTCCAAAAACCCCAATTTTGAGGCTCAAAGTGGAGACAGAAGATAAACTCCGATCGGACTGATATTTTGCACGTGAGTTACCCTTAGGGGACCGACACTTTTGGCGGGTATTAGAATTTGATCAGAGAGAAAAGCCCAAAAACGAGCCACCCTAGTGTTGAATCCATTGAGATTCCCCAGTTGGCAACGTCCTCGAGCCATCCTCAGTGACGGAGCGGTGACATGTCAGAGTCACTGCTGACATCCACAAGACATCTCTATATACTGGGTTGAGGACAGTTTCATACAAATTTTCAAAATGTCCCCTCTCAAAGTCAGCAGTGGTCAGGGCTGACCTTCTGGGGACATGTCACCTAAGACTTCTTTGGGGAAATGTCTGAAGTAGGTCATGCGAAAATACAAAAAATTTTCGCATTTCCTTTAGTTCTTACTTTTATCAATTTTCCTTTATAAATTATCTTTCTCATATTTAGAAAAAACTTTTCGCCTTTTTTAGTCCCAACTGGATTTGAACCTGGAACCTCCAGTTTATTAGTCCCACACCTTACTACTTATTCCAAACTTTATTTTGAAAATTGTTTGTCTATTTACTACTTTTATTCTACTTGTTAGATTTTGATTTTATTTTAAATAAATCGATAATATTGCCATCTTTTTGTTGGAAATTGAAGAGTTGCCCAGATTTAATATTCTAATTTAATATACTGCTATTCTGAAGACATTTCCTTTTAGACGTCTTAGAGGAATTGTCAACACTCTTAAAGCAAACATTCAGTGCTGACAATATTGGGACATGTCATCAAGGATTACCTATGATTTGTCAGAACCTGAAGACATTTCCTCAAGGAATCACTGAGGAAATTTCCTTTGTGACACATTTTCCAACTGGGTCATTTTTCTTGTTAGGGTTATTGGTAAAATTATGGGTAATCTCCAGTTTAAGATTTTAATGAAGAATTTTTTCAAGATATTTTTTTTGTTTTATTACTATTGGTGATCTCAAATGTAAGTTCTTTTGTTGTTAAAAAATAGAGGGTGCTCTCAAATTTTAGTTTTAATTAAAAAACAAGTAAGAAAGTTATAGTCGGTCAAGACCGGCCATATGATACCATACACCAGAGTTTTCCGGAAAATGGGTCCTAAGTCCAAACATGGACCGATTGGAATTTCTTTTGTAAGATCTTTATTAAGTGTTGAAAACACACACAGATAAATTTTAGTCGAATTGGTTTATTTTTTGCCAATAGACCGATTAAACTGAATATCGGTCGAAAGTTTTATATGGGGGACTAATTCCAAAAATGGTCCAATTATATTCCGATGTTGTTAGGTTATTAAAGTACACGTTTAACACATAAAAATAAAATTTTTATCAAATATTTCAATTTTTATGAATTTTGAGGAATTATTTTAATATCGGGAGGGTGGTTTGTATGGGGACTACGAGAAGGACTGACCCGATTCCTTTTAAATTTGGAATGATGATTCGTGCATACAAAATTTGATTACCTGTTAAATTTCAAAGCAATATCTAGTATAATACGGTTATTAGAGTCATTTAAGCCAAATCCAAAGGGGGCGTTTGTATGGGGGCTAGGGCTTATCATGGACCGATTGTTTCCAATTTCAAAAGATGCTTAAGTTTCAAATTTCAAGTCAATTGATTGAAAATTGCGACCTGTATCGTGCTTAAACCGATAGATGGACAGACGGACGGACATCGCTAAATCGGCTCAAAAAGTAATCCAAAGTCGATCGGTATACTTGAGGGTAGGTCTAGGACCAATACTTCGGGTAGTTACAAACATCAGCACAAACTCATTATACCCTGTACCACAGAGTGGTGTAGAGTATAAATAGGTGATGACAAATTTGAGGATTTCATAATATGAGTGTCTAAAATTTTATTTGAAGGGCCTATTGTAATAACTCGATAAGCAACATTTCATTTTACAGGCGTTTTTGCCCTAAAACTTTTAAAATAATGTAGAAAATAGAACTTTTGCAGATCTTTTATTCTCAATATAAGGAGTGAGATCATAAAAATGTTAACACACATTTTTGCCTACAACTTTGGTGTAAAGCTTCCAAATTTTTTTTTTTCGGCAGTTTACATTTTAAAAATATGTCAGTTAATAAATTAATTTACATCATGAGTTTTAATTTGCAATTTTTTACACAATGGACGATGAAAGAAAAGTGCGTTCAAAAATAATTAAATATTTTCAACAAAACCAAACATGGACATACAAAAAAATTGCCAAAGAAACTAATGTATGCCGCCAAACAGTTTCAAAAGTGGTAAAAAGGTATCTGGAACACCTAACAATTGAAAGGAAGCCGGGAACAGGAACAACGACTGGTTATCGTAACATTGGTAAGGCATATAAAGTTAAAAGCATCCTTAAGAGAGCTCCTAACACATCTGGCAGAAAAACAGCTCGGTTAGCCCAATGCTCAGACTTTTTTGTACGTAAAGTGAAACGTAAGGCGGGACTAAAGTCCTACAAAGTTCAAAAAGTTCCCGATAGAAACGCTTTTAAAAATTTGGAGGCCAAAACCAGAGCTAGAAAATTGAAATCAAATTTTATAAAAAAATACAACTGTTGTGTAATGGACGACGAAACTTATGTCCTGGCTGATTTTGCGCAGCTCCCTGGTCAAGAATTTTATGTTTCCGATGTTCGAGGAAATGTTGCGGAAAAATTTCGATCAAAAAAGCAAACGAAATTCCCCAAAAAATTCCTAGTATGGCAAGCCATATGTAGCTGCGGCCAAAGAAGCCAGTCATTTGTGACATCTGGCTCTATAAACAGCGAAATTTATATCAAGGAGTGTTTGCAGAAGAGACTTCTTCCGTTCTTGAGTCAGCACAATGTATCCACTTACTTTTGGCCCGATTTAGCATCTTGTCACTACAGCAAGAAAGCGCTGGAGTGGTATAATGATAATAATGTGGTTTTTGTACCAAGAGAGGCAAATCCACCAAACTGCCCGGAGCTCAGGCCAGTGGAGAGATATTGGGCTCTTGTTAAAAAAGAATTAAAGGGCACAAAAAAGGTTTCCCAGGACATGCAAGATTTCAAACGTAGATGGACCACCTGCTCTAAAAAGGTGACAGAAACTACCATAAAAGCCTTAATGGGAGGGTTTCCGGAAAAAGTGGATAACTTTGTTCGTAGTGGTTAGAGTTCCATGCGGTTTTTTTGTTATGATTTTGTATTAAATTTTATTTAATAAAAATTTGGTTTGAAGTCTTAAAATTCAGTAGTCTGTTTTTTATTTAACTTTATGTGTGTTAACATTTTTATGATCTCACTCCTTACTTTTACGAAGAGTTAAAGCAAGACTACTGCCAAAAATATGTCAATGGAACATCAGCAGAAGGCGAAAAACATGAAAAAAATAAAGTGTTGCTTATTAAGTTCTTGCAGTAAGCCCTTCATTTATTTCTTTAATATGGGTGATCTCAATTTTTAGGTTTTTTTTTATAATAAAGATGATCTCAATTTATTGGCAACATTGCCTGAGTGATGCTTCTTTTATAAAAAATGTGAGATAATAATTTTAAACTTTTCTCAAATTTTCGATTTTTAAATCAAAGTTGATCTTAAATTTTAGATTTTTTTGACTTTGGTTATCCCAAATTATAATTTTTTATAGCTTTGGTTATCTTAAATTTTTGGAATTTTAATTTTAACCGTCTTAAATATAGGTGATCTCAAATTTGAGCTGTTTATCTACATATGAGGTATTCCATACCAAATGTCTAGCGAAAAAACACGTGTACCGTAAGCTTCTGAATAGGTTGTATGGATAGCCCCATATGGAACTTAGAAAATTGCGTTTTTGGTTTTTAAATTTTTCAAAAACTGGGCTTAGGAGGCGTGGTCAAATATTGGAAAAATGCCCAAATTTGTGGCGAGTTGCCTTGATTAAATATTTATCATTAATTATTAATATATTAATTTATGCAATTAATATTACTCATTCGCAACGTTAAAACAAGAAAATACAAGCAAATTACAAAATTGTTATGAAATTTAAAATTCAAATGCGATTTTCTCGAAAATAACGATGAACGCGTGTCTTTTGTTTTTTTGTGTGGATGGACAACATCTAAACTTAAAAAAAAAATAAAAATTAAAAATAAAAAAAGTGGCCGGATTTTTGACTTTGATAAATTGACTTTTTAACAAATGGAAAATTTCAGAACGGGTTCTGAAAAAAAAAAAAATTATGGGCTATCGATTAAAAAAAAAATTTAATCGATAGCCCATACAAAACTACAGTCAAACTCGGTTATAACGAATTCTCGTTTATAACGAACCAATTCCAAAGTCCCGACATTTGGCAAGAATTTTCAAACAAAATACTTCTTGTATAACGAACTCGGTTATAGCGAATCCTCGGTTAAAACGAACTACTTATTATGATCCCATGAATACAATTTCAAGTATATTTACTTTTTTATAACGAACTCCCATAAATATTTTGAAATGTGCCGAAATTATATTTACCAATCTCAAAAAAAGATAGCATTTTTTGGTAATATTAAAATTTTGATAAAACTTATTAATATTTTTAATGTTTTCTTCTCAATAAGTAGTTTATTTACAAAAAAACATCAAATCAAATAAAATTGGAACTTTTTTTTTTTTAATAAAACTAGGTTGATAAAATATATACCCCGCTTATAGCGAACTTCGCTTATAACGAACTATTTTCACTGGTCCCTCGGAGTTCGTTATAACCGGGTTCGACTGTATATAAGAATATAAATTTTTGAGATTGTAGTGCATTCCGTTTTAATGTGATAAATATTCAATTAAGGCAACTCGCCACAAATTTGACCATTTTTCCAATTTTTTTTTTGAAAATTTTCTGAACCCGTTCTGAAATTTTACATTGTTTAAAAAAGTCATTTTATTAAAAATCCGGCCACTTTTTTTTTATTTTTAATTTTTTTTTTTTAAGTTAAGATGTTTGTCCATCCGCACAAAAAAATTCAGAAACAAGTTCTTCGTTTTTTTCGAGAAAATCGCATTTGAATTTTAAATTTCATAATAATTAAGTAATTTGCTTGTATTTTCTTGTTTCAACAGAGCGTATGAGTAATATTCATGCAATTAATAATACTCATTCGCAACGTTAAAACAAGAAAATACAGGCAAATTACAAAATTTTATATGAAATTTTAAATTCAAATGCGATTTTCTCGAAAAAAAAAAAAACGAAAAACGCGTGTCTGAATTTTTTTGTGTGGATGGACAAACATCTAAACTTAAAAAAAAAAATTAAAAAAATAGTGACCGGATTTTTGATAAATTGCCTTTTTTTAAAAATGAAAAATTTCAGAACGGGTTCTGAAAATTTTCCAAAAAAAAAATTAATCGATAGCCCATACAAAACTATATAAAAATGTAAACTTCTGAGATTGTGGTGCACTCCGTTTTAATGTGATAAATATTTAATCAAGGCAACTCGCCATAAAATTGACCATTTTTCCAATATTTGACCACGCCTCCTAAGCCCAGTTTTTGAAAAATTGAAAAACCAAAAACGCAATTTTCTAAGTTCCATATAGGGCTATCCAAGCAACCTATCCAGAAATTTACGGGACACATTTTTTTTTTTTGCTGGACATTTGGTGTGGAATGCCTCATATATGAGTGAACATAAATTTAATTTTTCATAATATGAGTGTTCCCAAATTAATTTTCATAATATGGGTGTTCTCAACTACAGTGTTTTCCAATATATTTGACGTTAAATTTTTGTTTTGCAAATTATGTGTGATTTATATAGTGTTTATAAAAAACCGACATTTTGGAAAACCGGTTTCTCGGTTAACCGAAAATCAGCTTTTTCGGTTAACCGGTTTTCTCGGTTAAACCGGAATAAAAAAACCGGTTAACCGGTTTTTTTCTTAAACTGACAAATCCAAAAAACACTTTGCTTCTTTAAACAAGGTTCGCAAATGTTACTCTATAAAAATAGTGGTATTCAAATAATGTACTTCAATATCTCATATTCACTGGAACTTTAATTTATTTTTATTGTTTAAAAAAAACAAGTAAGAGTGTTAAATTCGGCTGTGCCGAAGCTTTTATACCCTCCAACATCCAAAAAAAAAATCCAGGGTCATTGGGGGGACGAATTTTCCCTCGAAATATATGTTTAAAAATTCATTCTTATGCTATTTGCACTAAAGAAATACAAATTTATCATTATTTTACAATTTGTTTTTAAAACACGCCCACAAAATGGGGGCGGGCCGAAAAAACGATATTTTGTAATCCCCCGGGTCCAAATGCAAGACTTTGAGCTTCTTGAAGCATAAAAATGTTGCACGTGTCTTTAGACTTGCCAACCGTCCAGTTTTCGTCGGGACAGACCAGTTTTAGAGTGGAGTGTCCCGTGTCCCGACGATACCCTAAACGGGACGCCATTTGTCCCGTTTTGAGAAAAAAAACTAATTTTTTCATTGTCACAAAAAATAAATCGTAAACTTAGTACTTATTTTTATTAGCAACACTTCAACTTTCAAATGAATTAAAATTTTAACAGAGCGTGATTTTTTATAGAGATATTTTTTTATTATTTTAGTAAATATTATTTCCAATAAATTTGCACAAATGTTAAACTATTAAATTTTTCACAGGAAAATGAACAGAAAAAGAGCTGCAGATATAAATGAATCGTCTGCAATACAGGAAAAGGATGAAAATAGAACGAAAAGGTATTGCAAATTTCAACCAGATCACGGTGTGGTTGAACAAGTTTAATTAAAAGTTCGCTGCATATGAAATTTTATTGCAGATTATGTTAGTTGGCACCCGCACAAACATTTTAAGCCCAATTTGAAAAAAATCGTTAGTGGGGTTTTTTAGATAATAAGATTTTCATCTTATTGGATGCTACAGAAAAACGGTCCAACTTGTGTTAAAGTGTAACATATGATAAATAAAGGTTGATGTCCTGAATCTAAGTCCTTTTGAGGCGTTATAGAATTTTTGAGACGTCGATTTTTTTTTTTTTTTAATTTTTTTATGTTTTTTAATGGTGTCCCGTTTTGGAAATTTCAAAAGGTGGCAAGTCTACGTGTCTTCCACAGACGGACAGACAGACAGACGGACAGGCGGACAGACGGACAGACGGACAGACGGACGGACAGACGGACATCGCTAGAATGTCTTAGAATCGATCACTGATCAATAATATATATACTTTATGGGGTCCTAGAACGATATTTCGATGCGTTACACACGGAATGACAAAGTGAGTATACCCCCATACTGTAGTTGGAGGGTATAAAAAAACAATTCATTACAAGTAAATTGCAGTTCCGTATTTTATTTTGATATTATTTTATTGACATTTTCGCCATTCACAGGAATTTTAGTATCTGGATAACAGTCACATATTAGGTTTTTCATGAAAGTGTCCAAAAAGAGCTTACAACGGTGAGCATTTTAAATGTTTATCAGATTCGGAATAAAATTCGTATTTGGAAAATTGTTTCTTGCAGGCAAAAAATATGTTAGACTTTCTTTCTTACAGATTTTCAAGGTGTTTTCAACGAAATTTTTAAAATAGCATACAAAAATTGGTGTAAACCCTTAACATTTGCAAAAATTATCCGTTTTGAATGCATTAAAAAAACCGGTTAACCGACAGAAAAAACCGGTTTTCGGTGCACCGGAAATTTTCAATTGCGGTTAACCGGTTTGCAAAAAAACCGAAATTTTGTGAAAAAACCGGTTTTTCGGTTAACCGGTTAACCGGTTTATAAACACTAGATTTATATGAGTGATCTCAAACTTTGGTTTTTAATTTATATGGGTGATCTCAAATATAAGGTTTTAATAATATCGGTAATATGTAAGGCACAGAAAACTAGCTGTTATGAATTTATTTTGAGGTCTAACACTAAGCAACAACATATTTGAAACATTAGTCAAAAATCAAACATATTTTTATTAAAATTTGATTTAAAGCAATAAAGACATTTGAAGGATTGTCCATATTTCCTCCTATTCAAGGATTTAGGGTGTGAAATGTTTGCTTTCATTTGTAAAATTTTACGATACACTTATTTTGTATAGCATAGTTTTAGGCTTTAAAATAAATTCATAACTTTTAGTTTTCTGTTGCCATAATGATGTTTAATTTTAGTATTTCTTTATATGGGTGATCTCAAATTTAAGTTTTTTTTTAATATGGATCATTTATATGGGTGAGCTTAATTTTTTGTTTTTGATTTATATGGGCAATTTAAATATGGTTATTTCAAACTTTATCTTTTTTATAACACGGTTGATGACAAATTTTAGTTTTTTATAAGATGGGTGATAACAAATCTTTTTTAAAATGGTTTAAAAAAATATATAACACGAAAAACTTATTATCATTCCTAATATTACACATTGATAATTTTTTTTTTTTTTTTTGAAATATGTGTGGATGTGTGAAAAAGTAATAAATGTAAGCAAATGTCTCATTTTATTTAACACAGAAAAATATTTTTATTTATTGAAGTTTTTTTTTTCTTCTTTCCGATATTACATTAATGTAGGTGTAGACAATTTTAAAAATAAATTGTATATTTTGTATACAGGAAATTTATTAGCATATGTTTAACGGTGTTGTATTTATTTTTAAATATTTAATAGAAAACTTTATTTATTTGACGCAGTTTTTTTTTACTCATTTACTTTAAAATTGGTATCATTGTTTGTTTTTGTTTTCCTTAATAACAAAAGCAGCAACGTGTAACAGCATTTGACGGTTATAAATAATCTTAAGTTTATTTTTTTTATTCCATTCTATTTTAGTTGTTAACCACTTTAGCTGCTGCATTTTTATTTAGGTTTTTCTAAAGTTGAAATTGCACAGCTGTTACCACAAAATTTGTGAAATTTATTGTATTTCGCAAAATGTTGTTTTATTTTAGTTTTAAGCAGATTTTCAATTTATATGTAACTAAAGGTTTTTTTGTTTTTAGTTTTTTTTTCAAAGTTTTATTTGAAATCTAAATTAGAATCAGATTAAAATGGATTTGAACTAGTTTTTTTTTTAGAAAACTTGTTTTTCATTTTAGTTTTATTGTGAGTGTATTTACATAAAATGACTGTTAGATTGTGGTTGTTTGAGATAACATTGATAACAAATTTTTAGTTTTTTTTTTTTTTTTGTAAAAGCGTAAGCTAAAGTAATTGAAGTCCAGTAAGGGTTGTTGAAATGCTCACAAAAATTATTTTAATCATACCAGAGAAAAGTCATCAAACAGATTAGTATTGACCAAATTTAACACATGTTTTACTACAGGCTTTAGAACTTTAAATATTATATTTGAAGCCAACATACAAAAATGAAAAAAATTTTGCAGTTTAAAAATTTGCAGCTTAACGCGAAGTTTTGATTATAGTTTCAAGTGTTTATCACCTTTATTACTTTTCACCATGGACATGTGGTTCTTGACTTATTTTAATTGTTGAATCCGGATCTGTGGGTCCTAGACCAATTTTTCGATTCATTATACACGAAATGACAAAATAGGTAATCCCCTTGTACTGTGGTTTTAGGGTATAATCTAAAAAATTCCAAAAATTGAGAAAAAAAACAGAAAATTTGGAAAATAAAAAGAAAAATTCAGAAAGTTCTAGAAAAAAAAATTATTTATATAAAATTTTAGCAGATTATGGAAAAAATAAGAATTACAAACCAGACAATTTAAAAAAAAAAATAAAAAAAGTTAAGAAAAAATTTGATTTGTATGGGTGATATCAAATTTTAGTTTTTTTTTTTATAATATGGGTGATTTAGAATTGTAGTTTTCCATTATATGAATTATCTAAAATTTTAGTTTTCCATAGAATGGGTGATCTTAAATTTAAGGTTTTTATAATATGGGTGTTGTATATGAAGGTTTCGATTTCAAACGTACCACAAAAAAAAATGTTGTTGGATCAAAGTCAAACTTTGGGAGCTTATTGCCCTTTATAAAAGTAACAAATCGTGGAACAAAAGTTTTCGTTTTTCGGAAAAATGGGCGAGATAGGCGTGGTCAAACATGGTAAAATTGAGCAATTTTTGCATGATGTCGCTTTATATTTAAGTTTTTCTACAGTAACTCATTGATTTTGAAATTTTCGAGACACATCTATTTTATAGTGTATTGTATGGGTTATCGATTAGCATTATTAGTTTTTGGAAAAAATTCAGAACTATGTCTGAATTTTTCAAACGAAAAATAAAAATCGATGTAGCAAAAAACACGCCATATTTAATTTTTTTTAAACAAATTTTAAATTAAAGTTCATTTCATTCTCTATATCGTATCAAATTTTCAGAGAGCAGTTATTTTTGGTTTTCGAGAAAATTGGCTTTAACCCAGTTGGCAAAATTAAATCACACCTGACATACTGCTGACTCTCCCTTTATGAAATCGCTGACATCTTCATACAATTTTTCAAAATGTCATCAATGACATGTCAGCAGTTGGTCAGCAGTGTCCACCAGTATCGGTGGCCACTTACAATTCGTTTAAACAACTGCTGACCAACTGCTGACATGTCATTGATGACATTTTGAAAAATTGTATGAAGATGTCAGCAATTTTATAAAGGGAGAGTCAGCAGTATGTCAGGTGTGATTTTTTTTGCCGACTGGGAAAGTTTGAATGCCTTATTTAATTTTCCATATCACTCATACGCCACGATACATTTATTTTTCAACTTACCAAAAACTTGTTTAATTTTGTTTAGATAACAGATTTAGAGCTGATTTGTCTTATTTGTAGGAATTTAACTTTTTTTTTGTCGACCAGAGACATATAGTGCCATCGCTTACTCGGTTTCTGTGTAATAAGAATGAATTTTTTTTTGAACTTTAAAATCTTTTAAATGATGAAAATGGTTTGTAAAATTTTTGAAGTGCAGATTTTAAAATATTTTTTGGAACTTCTGATATATTTTGAATTTTTAGATGTAAGGCAATCACCCATAATAAAATTTTAACCTTTTTTTTATTATATGGGTGATTTAAATTTTTAGTTTTAAATAGAATGGGTGATCTTAAATTTTAGGTTTTCATAATATGGGTGATTTATGTGGGTGATCTCAATTTTAAGCTTTTGATTTATGTATTTTTCTTTTGATCTCAGTTTTGAGTTTTTCATAATGTGGTGATCTGGAATTTTAGTTTTTCATAGTATGGGTGTTCTCAAAGTTTAGTTTTTCATACTAAGAAATATTCTGAACAAAAATGATTCCGAAACGTTTAGAAAACGTAAGAAAATTTAATTATAATGCAGAAAAAATTAGAAAAAATTTGGAAAACTTAAAAAAAATATCAAAAAAGTAGATATACTTTTAAAAATTCAGAAAAATCTGAAAAATTTCGGGATAAAAAAAAAATTTGAATATATCCGAAAAATTCAGGTAAATAATAAAATATCAATTCAGAATGTTTCTTAAAAATTCAATAAAGTGCTTAAAAAATAAATTGAAAATTCAGAAAATTTAAAAAAAAAATCATAAAATATCTTAAAACTATTTGAAAATTCAAAAAAAGAAGCATTTTAAAGAATTCGGTAACAAAAAACCTGGAAAAATTAAGAAAAAAATGAGGAAAATTCTGAAAAAAAAAATAATATTCGGAAATATTCAATAAAATTCAGGTATAGTAAGAAAAACCCTGCAATAAAATTCAAAAAAAGAAAAAAAAAAAACTACGGAAAACTCAGAAAATTTTAGAAAATTCAGAAAAGACCACTACAAATTTGAAAATATACAAAAAAAAAAAAACAGAAAAAGTTAAAAACAAGTAGAAAAGTTAAATTCGACTTGGCCGAATCTATGAATACCCTCCACAATGCCCTTTTTAAGTGATAGTAAATTTTCTAACGTGAAAAAAATAAAATTTTTGGTTAGAAATATTTATTTTGTGTAAAAAAAAACTTTTTTTTTTATTAATTTTTTAAAAAAAAAAATTTTACTAATTTTTTTTGAGTGTAAAATTTTTTTTGAGTGTATTTTTTTTTTTGTTTTAGTGTAAAAATATTTGTGTGTGACAAGAATACCTTGTAAAATATTTTTTTGACCTACAAATGTTTTTAAAACATGTTTAACGGGTTTTCAACACGTGAATTTAAGGTGAAACTAATCTGAAATTTACGGTTTTGCTAATAACTTTTGAACCCAACGACGTATGCAGGACTGTTTTTTCAGGGCCCAACAACAACAACAAAAAAATTTTTGTTGTTTTTTTCGTGAGATTTGTGTTTTCCAATACATATAAAAAAATATTTTTTTGTTGTTGTTGTTGGGCCCCCCCCTCTGTATACGTCGATGTTTGAACCGCAGAACCGATTTGGCTGAAATTTAAAACGAACTGGACCATAGGAACGACAATATATATGCCACACTTCAGCACCCTCAGAATTGCCGTTCGAAAGTTATCGTGTTTTTTTATCTCGTAAATTCCAGAAAAACCCTTGCCGAAACTTACTCTTTTGCTCATAACTTTTGAACCACTGGACCGCTTTGGCTGGATTGCAATACCAACCTGACCAGGTAAATGACCAACATATATGCCAAACTTCAGTAGCCTCTGTAAAGTCGTTCAAAAGTTATCGTGTTTTCAACAGGCAGACAGACGGACGGACGGACATCGCTAGATCGTCTTAAAATCGATCGAGGATCATGAATATATATACTTTATGGGGTCCTAGACCAATATTTCGAGGTGTTACAAACGTAATGACAAACTTATATATACCCTCCATCACTAGAGTGGAGGGTATAAAAATGATTTTTTTTTTCACGGAAAACAAAATTATGTTAAAAAAAATTTAATGAACCCAAAATTTTTGGTGAAAAAAAATTTTGATGAAAAAAAGTTTTTGATGAATTTTTGTGATAAAAAGAAAATTTTTTTTGATGAGATAAAAATTGATAATAAAAAATTTTATAAAAAAATTTGATGAAAAAAATATGATAAAAAAAATTGTAAAAAAAAAAATTTGATGAAAACAAAAAAAAAAAAATTATGAAAAAAAAAATAATAAAAAAAATTAACGAAAAAAAAATTTATGAAAAAAAATTTGATGAAAAAAAATTAATGAAAAAAAAATTTGATAAAAAAAATATGATAAAAAAAAATATGATAAAAAATAAAATATGAAAAAAAAAAATTATGAAAAAAAAAACTGATGAAAAAAAAGTTTGATGAAAAATAAAAATTTTGATGAAAAAAAAGTTTGATGAAAAAAAAAAATTTGATGGAAAAAAAATTTATGAAAAAAAAAGTTTGATGAAAAAAATATTTTTTTTTTGTTAAAAAATAATTATGTTACTTTTTATTCACCAGCTGGTGAAAAACGTGTTTATTTACCACGACGTGAATTATTATCCAAGTTACAAACCCAAGTTTTTAAAATTTTTTGTTTTAAGAAAATGAAAATAGTAATTCTTGTTTTCTTTTTCGTTAATTGTTAGCTTATATAGTCAAACTGAGGTGGCGTCCTGCAACTTTTTTAAAATTAGACACCAGCCTTAAACATTATAATGTTAAAATTAAACAAATAGAAAAGTTAAATTCGACTTGGCCGAATCTATGAATACCCTCCACAACGCCCTTTTTAAGTATTAATAGTAAATTTTCTAACGTGAAAAAAATAACATTTTTGATTAGAAATATTTTATTTTGTGTAAAAAAACATTTTTTAGCAATTTTTGAAAAAAAAAAAAAAATAATTTACTAAATTTTTTTGAGTTTAAATTTTTTTTCGAGTGTGTTTTTCTTTCTTTAAGTATAAAAATATTTTTGAGTGACAAAAATACCTTGTAAATATTTTTGTGACTTACCAATATTTTTAAAACATGTGTAACGGGTTTTCACAACGTGAATTTAAGGTGAAACTAATCTGAAATTCACGGTTTTGCTAATAACTTTTGAACCACTGGACTGATTAGGCGAACATTCAATACGAACTAAGCCAGGGCAACGACAAATATATATGCCAAGCTTCAGCATTTTCAGAATTGTGCTTCGAAAGTTAGCGTGTTTTTTTATCTCATAAATTCACGAAAAACCCTTGCCGAAATTCAGTCTTTTGCTCATAAATTTTGAACCACTGGACTGATTTCTCTGGATTGCAATACTAATCTGACCAGGTAAATTCTCAACATATACGCTAAACTTCAGGAGCCTCCGTAAAGTCTTTCAAAAGTTAGAGTGTTTTCAACAGACAGACGGACAGATGGACAGACGGACGGACATCGCTAGATCGTCTTAAAATCGATCCAGGATCATGAATATATATACTTTATGGGGTCCTAAACCAATATTTCGAGGTATTACAAACGGAATGACAAACTTATATACATATACCCTCTATCACTAGAGTTTACGGTATAAAAATATAAAAACACGATTTTGGACCCAAAATGCTGATCAGCATTTGTGGACCAAAACCGCAGATCAACATTTTTGAACCAAAATCGCGTTTTTATAGTTTTTTAATAATTTTTAGAAAACACACTTAATATTTTCCAACATTCGAGACCAATTTTGGTAAAAAAATAATTATTATGAAAAATTTTAAAAATCTTAGATTTTTGTTTTTGAAAATTTTTTCAAATCAGACAACCTGTTTATTGATATCCTCTTAAGCAATTTAAGTTTTTTTGTTACACAAATCTACATATATATATAAAAATGGATGTGTGTATGTATGTGGGTATGTATGTATGTATGTATGTATGATCCGTATGGACTCGAAAACGGCTGGACCGATCTTGATGAAATTTTCAGGGAATATTCAGAATAGCCTGGGGAGTAACACTGTGTGGTCAGATTTTTGATTTTCTGTCTGTGGGCGGAGGGGAGTGGCAAAATTGAATTTTCACATTACACCACTAATGACATCTATATATAAAAAACGGATGGACCGATTTTGATGAAATTTAAACCAAAGATAATACTAACCGAGAACTAAATATGTGACAAATTTGAGCGTGATCGGACAAAGGAGCGTAATACCATACCCCTTTGTATTGAATTGAAAATATTTCTGCATGCTTTGCAATAATGCAAAAACGGCTGTATGTGTGTTTCTTATGGACGCGAAAACGGCTGGACCGATGTTGATGAAATCTTCAGGAAATATTTAAAATAGCCTGGGGAGTAACACTGTGTGGTCAGATGTTTGATTCTCTGTCTGTGGGCGGAGGGGCGTGGCAAAATCGAATTTTTTCATTGCATTACTATTGACATCTGTATATAAAAAAGGAATAAACCGATTTTGATGAAATTTAGACCAAAGATAGTACTAATCGAGTACTAATTATGTGCCAAATGAGAGCGGACAAATCGGCGTAAACGGCTATGCCCCTTTGTATTGAATTGAGTGTTATTTCTGCATACTCCGCAATAACGCAAAAACTGTTGATTCGATTTTAATTAAATTTTCAGCACTGATAGTGTTAACCGAGTGCGGAACTATAGGAAATGTATTACTACGATTGGAAAAAGGGGCGTAAATTGTCACGCCCTTTGTACTATACTGGACGTTGTCTGTCACTTTCACTACAGATACTGCTAACCAATTGCTTATGTAGGTCATATAAAATCGTTATTGGAAAAAGGGATCAAAATTGCAACGCCCTTTGTACTATACTGACCATGATTGAACAAAGAGGCGTAAATTGGCACGCCCCTTTGTTTTATACTGAACGTTATATCTGCCTTTTTTAAAATCACGCAAAAACGCATAAGCCAAATTTGTCACTACTGATAGAACTAACCGAGCGGGAACTGCAGGTCATATGTAAAGCGCGATTCGGCAAAAGGGTATAAAATGTGAAATTTGCAGCACAGATAGTACTAATCGAGGATGCAGCATGGAACTTCAGACTATCACGATTCGATAAAAATGCGTCAAATGATACTCCCCTTTGTACTATACTTAACGTTAAGTCTGTCTGTTTCGAAATCACGATAAAAACGGTTGAACCGATTTTGTTAAGATTTCTCTATACATAATGCTAACCAAGGGTGGAACCAAAGGTGAATGTCTGGACCCGGATCCGTGCTTTAATTTTGTCCTACACTATATTTAAATTAAGATGCAATATATTTTTTTTCTTAGGGCCAGCAACGCGGACCGGGTATAGCTAGTTATTTCATAATTTTACTCACCATAAATCTTTCAACAAAGTTGTATTATAAACTCTAGATTACCAAAAAGGTTAAAAATATTTGAAAAACATATGTATCTTAATATTTTTAAAACGTTAACATATATCATTTTAACCCTTTTTTGCTTTTAGTTTTTTTTATTAACTGCTAACATATTTTTATTCTCAAGATCTTTTAAAAATTATTGTAAAAACCACCCGCCCCTACCTTAAATCCATTAATCACTTTAGTTATTCACTGACCATACAACAAACTTCTTAGAAAATCCTATAAATAAATTATATTAATGTTAATCCTTTAATGTTAAGACCTACACATGTATGGGGTGTATTTATGTTTAACAAATGTTTAAGTTTCAACTAATATTTTAGACCCATAATTCACGCCACATTATTTTCAATTTTAAGCTAATAAACACATTCATAAACTTGAAACGAGTCTTTTAATTCATTGGCCCCTTAAAGTATGCTTTACAAAAAATGTTAGACAAATTTATGTAAAACGAAACCTTGTTGTTTTTGCTATTCCCATGTATTTAGAAATAAAAACTAATGACCTTCCAAAATGTTTAGGTTTTTTTTCTGAAAAATTACTGGCAATTTAAGAAGAAAAAAAACGGAATATTTTTTGAAAACCTAAATATGCAAAAATATATATTTGTATATCTCTAAGGACCTAAGGATATTTTTATTCAAGTTTTTTTTATATATTTTCCGTTTTTGTTTCAATAATTCTTAGTTAAGGGTTTTTTTTTAAGGAAAACTATTATTTTTATGAGTTTTGTAGAGAAATTGACCTTTTAGTTAAGCAGACCTTTACTTTGCTTGCTGTCTTGTTTCTGATATTTCAATTAATATTAAAGGAAAACTAATGTTTTTCTCTTTCCAAATATTTTTACATCTCATAGTCGTATTTGGTTGTCTGGACTTTTTTCATGAAAGAGGGTGAATTGAAAACAAGTAAACGGATATAAATGTCAATGACGAATCTTTAAATATCCTACACTATGTTGACAAATTTCCAGAGGTTTTTTGATAGAGTCGTGCTTTATTGGGTTTCTTGCAACTGCAGGATCTGTATGATTTTGAAATACAACAACCTTAGAATTTTATATGTAAGTAGGTTTAATTGGTTAGAGGCAGTAAGGTATAAGGGCCCGAGAAGGGGTTATCCCCTTAATCCTACCATGACATCCACAGAGCTTAAGTGGGCTAAGGTGAAACTTTTTCTGCCATTTCAAACTTAAGAAAGTAGAAAAATGTTCTTCTTTGAATTTTCAAATAAATGGCGCCCAACCTGGGGCCTAATTTGGAATAGCAAGGGAAGACGCAAAAATCATCGCCAACGATGAGGCGTCGGGACAAATGCAAGACAGAAACCAAAGCAGGTGACATGACATAATCCCCACGGACATAGTCCCATTTCCGTTATGAGGATTATGACCAAATTTATTTTGGTCATAACCCCAATAATGTGGGGACTATGACCCAAAATAATTTGGAAATAATCCCAATAAAAAACGGACATAAGTCCCAGATTTAAGGGGATAATGACCACGATTATGTCCACTATACTAGTATGCTATAATCCCAAAAATTCGGCCGGGCTTAGGCATTACAAACTCCATAAATTAATTTAGCGGCTTTGCTAAACCCACCCTCTCTGAAGAAAATGGAAATTATGACCAAAATTGCTTTGGAATTACTCCCCATAATGTGAATGGGGGTTATGACCGAAAAAAGTTCGGTCGTAATCCCAACAGGGAACGAACAAAATCCCCATTGGGATTGTGACCGTTTTGGAAATGGTCGTAGTCCCCACAACTATTAAGGGGATTATGACCGTGATGAATTCGGTCATAATCCCCATTTCCGTTAGGGGGTAATGTCTGTGGGGATTATGTCCTGTAACCGCCAAAGCAATTAAACAGCTGGAATTATTAACTCGAAACGATACAACTGATTAAACATTATTGAATTATGGAAATAACCTCTCAAGATTGACCGTAGATTGTTTTCGAACACACTTTATCATTAAAAACAGAATCACTGTGATAACTTTTGTCGCGAATTTGGCTTAACACTTCTTTGTTAGAGAAGTTTTGGTTCTTACCTTTGTAAATCCGAATTGCACCAGCTTGGGCGCCATTTTATCGAAGACTGCTAAAATTTAAAATTTTTTAATAATAAAGGTTTGATGTGGTGTTGTGCCAAATTCAAGACAGCAACTTGAACAATTAAACAGCTGGAATCATTAACTCAGAAAGGCAGAACTGGTTGAACATTATTGAAATATGCAATTACCCTTTCAAGAGTTAGTGTAGAACATCTTCAAAAACTCTGTATCATTATAATTATTACAGAATCACTGTGATAATTGCTGTTGTTGTGAGGTTTGTTTAGCACATCTTTGTTGGCGGGGGGTTTGAGTGTCTTTCCTTTGTCAAACCGAATTATCCCCAGCGTGGGCGCCATTTTATTGAAGATTCTGAATACTGAAACTTTTGAAAAACAAACGGAAGACGCAGAAATCATCACCAACAAGAGGTGTTGGGACAAATTTAAGACAGCTTAAAAAAAATTCAGCAGCTGTGATTATTAACTAAAAAAGGCAGAACAAGTTGATCATATTGAAATATGCGAATTCACTTACAAGACTTAGAGTAGAACATCTACAAAAAATCTTAATCATTAAATATATTACAAAATCACAGTAATAACTGCTGCCGTGAGTTGATACGACTTTGTTGTCGGGGGATTTCGCGTCTTACCTTTGTTACACCGAATTAGCCCCAGCGTGGGAGCCATTTTAATGAAGATTCTGAAAATGTATACTTTTGCATAAAAAACGGAAGACGCAGAAGTCATCGCCAACGATGAGGTGTTAGGACAAATTTAAGACAGCTACCAAAACAATTCAACAGTTGGAATTATTAACTCAGAAAGGCAGAAATGGTTGCATAATATTGAAACATGCAAATACTCTTAAATACCTCTTTATCATTAAATATATTACAGAATCACTGTGATAATTGCTGTCGTGAGTTTGGCTTAACACATCTTTGTTGGCGGGGGGTTTGTGCGTCTTACCTTTGTCATATCGAATTAGCCCCAGTGTGGGCGCCATTTTGTTGAAGATTCTGAAAACTGAACCTTTGAATAACAAAGGCAAGACGCAGAAATCATCGCCAACGATGAGGTGTTGGGACATATTTAAGCAGCTACCAAACCAGTTCAACATTTGAGCTTGTTAACACGGAATGTAACAACTTTTAAAACAATATTAACATATGGAAATGCGCTGTATTGATTTTCCCTAGAACATTCCTTGTCACCACTGTGATAATTGTCACCACTGTGATAATTGTCACCACTGTGATAATTGTCACCACTGTGGTAATTGCTGTCGTTAGTTTAGTTTAATACATCTTTGTTGTCGGGGGTTTGAGCGTCTTACCTTTGTCATACGAAATTAGCCCCAGCGTGGGCACCATTTTATTAAAGACTCTGAAAATTTAAACTTTTGAATAACAAAGGCATGACGCAGAAATCATCACCAATGATGAGCTGTTGGAACAAATTTAAGACATCTACCAAAACAATTCAACAGCTGAGCTTATTAACTCGGAAAGTAACAACTGGTTGAAACATTTTGAAATACTGGTTGAAATATTTTTTAAGATTTACCATAGAACATTTTCAAAAAATCATTATCATTAAAATGATTAGAGAATCACTGTGATATTTTGTCGCGAATTAAGCTAAGCACTTCTTTGTGGGCTGGGGTTTGTGCGTCATAACTTTGTTAATCAGAATAGCCCCAGCTTAGGCGCCATTTTATTGAAGACTCTGAAAATTGAAGCTTCTGAATAAAAAAGAAAAGACGCAGAAATCACCGCCAACTATCAGATGCTGGGACAAATTTAATACAGCTAACAAAACAATTAGACAGCTGAGCTTGCTAACTCAGAAAGTAACAACTGGTTGAAAAATTTTGAAATACAGAAATATCCTTACAAGATTTGTCGTAGAACATTTTCGAAAAATCTTTATTATTAAAATGAACGCAGAGGCACTGTGATAATTGTTGTGGATTAAGCTTAACACAACTTTGTTGGCGGGGATTTGTGAGTCATACCATTGTTAATCCGAATAGCCCCAGCTTGGGCGCCATTTTATTAAAATTTTGGAAATTTGCCATTTTGGATAACTAAGGGAAGATACAGAAATCATCGACAACGATAGGGTGTTCGGTTAAATTCTAGACAGAAACAAAAACAATTCAATAATTCTTACCTTTGTTATTCCGAATTTTTTCCAGCGTGGACGCCATTTTCTTGTAGGTTCTGAAAATTGTAACTTCTGAACAACAAAGGAAAGACACAGAAATTATTGCCAACAATTAGGTCTTGGGTCACAAACAAGACACCACCAAAACGATTCAACAGCTGAAATATACAATACTGAAATATGGAAATGCCGTGTCAAGATTTACGCTATAACATCTTCGAAAACTCTTTACCATTAAATCTGTCATTGAGTCACTTAACAACTCTTTGATAGAGGGGTTGTGCGTATTATCTTTGTCATTCCGATAAGCCCCAGCGTGGGCGCCATTTTATCGAAGATTCTAAAAATTATAATTTAATTTTTTTGGTTTAAAATTTTGCTAAAGCAATTTGAATTATTTTTTTAATGATGTACAGTTTTTCAAGATGTTCTACGGTAAATCATTGAGTGGGTTTTCCCACATATCAAATCTGTTTAATTATCTGTTCCTTTCCGAGTTTAAACGGCCAGATGGAGAATTGTTCCGACAGAAACTAAAGAGACAAATACAAACCGTTGGCAGCCTCCTCAAATTAAAAAAAAAAAAAAAATAAAAAAAAAAAACAAAAAAATTAAATATTTATAACAAAATTTTTATTTATTTCGGTTTGATTCCACATTTATTATTTCTGAAAAAGAATAACTGACAAAAAAATTTACAACGCAGGCTTACAAGGAAGGTCTTTCACAGGGCACCCATCGATTGTCCTGAAATTTACATATGGGAAATAGGGGAGGAAAATATTAGTTACTTGTTTTTTCTTATCTACCCAATCTCATATTTTTAACATTTCTTCAAAAGAAACTACATGAACATTTTATATAGGTCGAAAGGTTTTTTGAAGGCCTATCCAATTATGTGTCGGTCATAAGTAAATCATATATAATAATCTCTATCAAAATTAAGCTGACCCGTATTTTTTCGTTTGGAAAAAATCTTACTAGTTCGAATTTTATACGGATTTTCCCGAAAGCACTTATCTTTTTACAAGGTGACAACCCTTTTTTAAATTTGAGATCGGGCAGCTAAAAAAGAACAGGTAGCTCTTATTTTTTCCCCCTCATTCCCATGTTTAAGTTTCGGGACAATCGGTGTGTGCCCAGTGAAAGACCTTCCTTGTTAGTAAAGATGTCGACAGCTTTGGGAAGAATCCACCCTTCCTTAGTCAGCACTTTTCGATTGTCACTGTTAGTTTGTCCATTTAAAATCAGCTATTTAGCTGGACTCTTTACTTTCCAAAAGAAGCGATCCCCATTGCAGTTTCACCGGCGTCCATCTGGGACACCTAGTAAAAACTTTCTTTTACATTTTCTTTTACTGTTTCCAGATTTTGATTTGTAACAAACGGACTAACAAACCTATATATACCCTACATCATAAAGTGTAGTGCAAAGTAACAAAAAACTTTATAATTTATTATAAAATTTACATGTGAGTTTTTTTTTCACTGCCGTTTTCACTTATTACAAGTGTAGGTTAAATGGTATTCAAAATGAATTCATCGGCCTAAGTGGCCATTTTTCATGTTAAGGCTACTTTTATTTTTGGTTTTTGTGGTTTTTTGTTTGTTAAAAGGGATTTTTTTGTGTTTTTGTATTTTGTCGAAAAAGTCTGATGTTAAGGAAGTTGTGGTTTTTGTGGCTGCCATAAATGTTGCCAGTAAACAAAAAGAATTTATAATAATTAACAAGGCATGTAGAATAGTTACTGCAGAGCAGGAATGGGTATTTTTTAATGAAAGTATTGAAAATGGTCGACAAAATTCTGATGTGGTATTGGCTTCTTTATCTAATGGCTTTTAAATATTAGATCTAAGGTAGTCAGCAGATGATCCAGAGAGCTTAAGGTTCTCAGAGAACTGCATAATATTACTTTTTGCTGCGTATCTCGACAGGAGGATATTCCGCGAAATGAGAATGCTAATCAGCTTGCACGGCAGGAGCGGAACTCGCACAGGTGACTGCGGAATCGGACGTGGCTCATCCAGATAATAAGACTAAACTCAAAAGCAATGTGATTTAATTGATGGTCAAATCCTGACAGAATTATGCAGACAAAATTATTATCGGATGAAAATCTTGGTAAAGCTAGTAAAATTCTTCTGGTTGTGGATAGAAAGCAACTGAGAGCAACAGTTAATCTCATTTCAGATCAAAAGAATGGGTAAGTACAGTGTAACAATTTGAATTAGAAATGATGATTCGTGCATATGGTGAAGGGAATCCTTAGAAGATACCTGTCACTTCTTATGCGAATACCCTGCTCTATCTTTTATAAGATTAAAATTTGTTGATATATCTCTAAAAATTTATCAGAATTACGAGGCATGAATGGACTCTATTAGCATTTATTAAGATCAAAATGGGACACATAATTTAAAAATTGTTGGACTACATGATGAAAAAGAGCTAGTACCAAAGTTCAAAGAAATCATAACAAGCCAGACTTTGGCGTCTATGGACGTTGGTTTCCACTTGCTTCATCGTTCATAACCTTACCTAATATTGTGAGGCTATCAATACATTTGGCAAGGCAGAATTTAACTTTTTTATTATTACCTTATAACTGTTGCGCACGTAGTGCCTTCCTGATTTCCCAACCCCAGCTGAGCTACTCGTTGCTTAATGTTTGCTAATTAGTTGTTGAATCCTTTTTAATACACCCTTCATTGGAGGTTATGTTTAGGGGTATATTTTACGATTCCTAATTAGGCTCCTATTTGGGCGCCAATTGTTGAAAAATACAATAACTAAAAATTTCCAGATTTTTGCAACCCCCTGCCCAGAAGACCTTATAGAGAATGTATATACTTAAGCCATGACCAATTGAAAGATATTCTAGAAATGTCCTTCTGCATGCCCGACCACCCGCCCGTCCGTCCGTCCACAAGATTGACTGAAAACACTATTTATTAATATTTAAATGCTCCAGATGATCTCTATTATATAGTAAAACCAGCCCAGGTTAGGTTAGAGGTGGGAGAGTCAAAGACTCCTCACATAGACCTCCATAGCGAAGCCAAAATAATTCTTTAGCGACGTTGGTAGATAGAAGGCGTTAGTCCTCATCCTGAATTGTAATATTTTTCTTTGATCGAAATTCGAAACCGTTTCAAAGCTCCCGAAACGTGTCTGAATATGTTCCACCATTTCCTCAGTGTTAGGGTCTTCGCACCTCCTACAGCTGTCATCGGAAATATGCCCATTTTCTTTCTATGTTAATATATAAGCCAGTTTCGGTGATCACTCCAGTGAGTGTACGGCAGTTCCATCTGGTAAGTGATAGTAAATAGTTAGTTTTCATCAGATTGTAGCATGACCACAATCTTCTTCTGATCGTAATTGCTGTTAGCTCTCTCCACTTTCTGTTAGTCTGAAGTGCTGGATGTGTATATTGATATGTACTGAAATACCAATAACATCAACACCATTTTTCGCGAGCACATTCGCTCTCTAGTTCCCTTGAATACCTATGTGACCTGGTATCCATATAATTTCAACTTATTCATACTCCTTTATCTTTGAAAGTTCTCGAAGCAATCGAAAACTACTATCGACTTGATACAAAAGCTTCTAAGAGCTTTTAGTGCAGCTTGGCTGTCAACATGAAAGTTTAATTCTCTGTTAGACTCATCACTGAACTGTAAAGCTGCCCTGTTTAAGGCAACTATTTCGGTCTGGAAAATGCTACAGTCCAAAGGAAGGATAAAATTCGAATACATACCGCGAAAACTTGTGGAAAATCCTGCACCGACTAATATGGATTTTTTGGAGAACTAGCAAAGCCGTGTTCAATATAAGCTGATAAGTTATTGAATTCTCCTCCGCCACCTACTTCGCTGGTGGTGGTTTCTGAGTTTTTCGATTGCCTTTCCTTTGGGCCCTTGCTTTGGCGCCATTTAATATAAAAACAATTTTGTTAATTCTATAAAGAATGCATCAAACAGCACTTAAATGACACATAATTTATATGAATCTTAAAAGCACTCAATCGCCCACAAAAATCATATATGAATTCAGGTGGTTTGGATGTGCTCTTTGACTTATGATTCCTTTTCGAAAGCTTCTTCCAGTTTAGCAAACTTTTGCTGATAAATCCAGATAAGAAAATCGGTGTTTAATATGAGCTGATTAGTTGTTGAATTCTCATCTACTACCTCCTTGGTTTGTGGTGTTTTCTGTGTTTTACATTGCCATTACTTTGGGCCCTTGCTTGGGCGCCATTTGCTGGAAAATGAAAGAACTCAATTTTATTGATTAATTTACACTTCAACTGTAGTATAGAGGTATAAATACTTGGTCATTCCGTGAAAAGCGTCAATGTATAAATTGTAAATTCCTTTAAGAATGGTGATTTATTCTACAAGTTTTTTAGCTGTTTGGGCGCAAATCGCTGGAAAATATTTAAAAAAATATGGGAAGACCCCAATAAGTTTGTTTATTTTTTAGACATGATCGATTGAAAGGCATTCTTAAAATGTCCTTCTGCCTGTCCGTCCACCTGTCCGTCAACCTAGAAAAAACAAGACCGCTTCAGATGATTTCTATAAGGAAGTAAAACCAGTCTAGCAAATCAGTATTCATTATTAGCTGATAAGCTCTTGATATCTCCTCTACCGCCGCCTTCGTTGGAAATGGTTTCTGTGTTTTTCCATGGCCATTCCTTTGGGCCCTTGTTTGGGCGCCATTTGCTTGAAAATTAAAGAATTCAATTTTAGTAATTTATTAACTATACACTCAAAAAAATAAAACTGTAAAGTTAACAAAATTTTTTTTGTTAACTCGAGTTTACTGGCTTTTTAGCAAATTTTTAGTTAAAATCAGCGTTTTAACTACTTTTTCTAGTTAAGTTCAATTTACGAAAATACTAGTTTTGTACAAATTTTGAATTAATTTTTTTTGTTGACTTTAAAACTGAGTTTACGAATTTTTACTAATTAATTTGCTGATTTTTTGTAACATTTTTGTCAAGTGAAAAATTTTAAACATTTCTTGTGTAGCCTCCTATGCAAATCTCATAAGTCCTACTTAAGATGAACTTAATGCTGTGAAAAAAAAAGAAAAAATAAGTGAAGTGTTAGTGTTTAAAACCAATATTTAGCAAACTTAAAATTTTTTACAAAAAGTTTAGCTGAATTCAACTAATAAAAAATGTTACGAAATTTTCAGCTGAATTTTTAGTTAAAATTACTTTTTTTTTGCTTCATTCATTCTACGAAAAGTTAACTAAATATTTTTTGTTAAAATAACTAGAAATTTAGTAGGTTCAAAATCAGGTGTTTTTTTAGTTAAATTTAACTAAATTTTTTGCTAACTTTACAGTTTTATTTTTTTGAGTGT
Source organism: Pegoplata infirma (assembly GCA_963921195.1). NCBI lineage: Eukaryota > Metazoa > Arthropoda > Insecta > Diptera > Anthomyiidae > Pegoplata > Pegoplata infirma. The sequence continues at coordinate 221,707,193 of OY992537.1, forward strand.
AACCGCAGTACCTTACTACTTACTTGGTCACTCCGTGAACCGCATCAAAGTATAAGTATAGGATCCCAAAAAAAATCGTAATTATTTTTAAGAATTTGGAGAAAAAAAAAAATCGTCTCAGTTGAATACAATACTCTCACTTGTTTTTTCCGGCTTTCTAATGTTTGATGGTCTCTTGAATAATCGCTCTGGTTGCTGTCAGGAATTTGGCCCTATACTTCGTTATGAGAGGATTTTGTGACTTTTCTTTGCCATTTTGAAATTAGCTCCATCTTGGGCGCCATTTGCTTTAAATTATTTTAGTTAATTTTTATGCCTTCTGCTTAGATGTAGAAATAAGTATACCTCGCTGTATCGGTCTGGGACAACACTATGTATTCGTGATTCCCGATCTATTTAAACACAATCCAGCGATGTCCGTCCGACACCTTTTGTGTCATTTGAAAACACGCTAACTTTCGAAAGACAAATTGGAGACTGCTAAGGCTTTGTATAAATATTTAACGTATTTTAGGACATGATGGCTTTAAATTTCGATGAAACCCGTCCAGGGGTTGTGAAGTTATGATCTCAAAACTTTCTATAAAATTTTTTTTTGTTAACGATGAAAAATTTTCCAAACCTTTTTTTCGTTTTTTGTCCATCTGTCAAAATTTAAATCTAAATTTTCAAACAATAAACCAAATGAAATATTAATATGTATTATACATAATATTCTATGTTTTTAATATAATTTGAACAAAAAAAAATTAATTATGCAATCATGTTTAAGTATAAACCGCTTAAAATATACAACACAGTAGTACCTTGTTTGAAATTTGTTAAATTTAATTTTGTTTTGTGTTTTATTTTATTTTTAAACAAATTTGTATAAGTTTTTTTTTTGTATATTTTTGTGGGTTTTAAAATTAGAATATTATTTAAATATTTATAAGCACTTGAGTTTATTATACCATTCACATATAATTTGTTTCCGCTAAAATTACCCTGTATGTATGCGCGCGTACATTTAAATGCATATTAAATATAAATTAATGCAGAATATTATACATTTTCTATGTAAATGTATTTAGAAAATTAAATGGTTATTTTTACCTGTTAACATTAAAATTAATTTAAAAACGTTTTAAAAATTTTATTATAAATTTTTCCCAACAATTTATTCTAAATGTTATGTACAATGTCATTGTGTGAAAATTAATCAAATTTTATATTGTAAACGTATGTAAAATAAATAGAAACGAATAAACAAGTGAAAAACCTAAGTTCAGCTTGGTCGAATCTATGAATGCCCATCAAAATAAAAAAAAAATATTTTGAATATCAAAAACACTTCTTTGGTGACTGTAAATTTTTTTACAAAAAAAAAAGTATAATAACACTGTGCTAGTCGCAAAAATTAACAAGCTGGGCACCCTGCTGGTAAAGCTAATTCGGGTACGCTGAATTCAATGGTGCTAGCCGTTTTTCAAAGTTAGCGCTCGTATTCGCGATAAATTCTTCGTATAAATTCGATAAAATTCGCGATTTAAAATTGTATAGCCTAGGTACTAAAAAAATTAAATTTGTTTTTGAATATAAATTTAGAAAATGCATTGTTTTTTTGGCGAAAAAATTTTTTACGCAAAAAAAAAAATTTGGTGAAAAAAAAATCCGCGAAAAAAAAAATTTTATCGAAAAATTTTGTGTCTGTAATGCATCGCATTCTTCTCGTTCTCATAAATTAATAGCAAAATAAAAGAACTTGGAAAAAAAATTTCGCGAAAAAATTTCGCGAAAAAAATTTCGCGAAAAAAATTCGGGAAAAAAATTTTTCGCAAATAAATTTTTTTTGTATATTCAATAGAGTTTAGATGATAAAAATTCAGCAATTGTCTAAATATATAAAAAATATTTCTTTTTACTTAAAAATAAAAAAAAAAATAAAAATCACGAATATCGCTAATACATACGCTAACTTTGAAAAAACTGATATTACAATGGGATTTAGTGTACACGAACTAGCTTAACCAGCTGTCGTAAATTCAAATAAAACTAAAAATATTTGTATTGAACCAATTTTTTAACGAAAATAAAAAAAATTCGCGAACAAAAAATGTTTTTACCGAAAAAAATTCACGGTATTATGGTTTGATGTGTTAGTTTAACAGATTTGAATGGTTTTAAATTTAAAAACTATCGCAAAAGTTTAAAAATATCGTTTTTATTGTACTTAAGCGCTAACTTTAAAAAACCGCAAGCTCCATTGAATTCAGCGTACAGGAATTAACTTTACCAGTAGGGTGCCCATCTTGTTAAAAAAAATGCCTGCGAATTTTGTACTCTTGTCCAAACATTAAATCATGATAATGTTTTGCGGAATATTTGGGTGTACTTGCCAAAGCAAAGTTTTTTTTAGAAAAAATAATGTTATATTACTTTGTTATTCCATGCAAAACGAATTGAAATATCAGTCGAGGACCCCATTAAAAAACCAAAAGAGCTGTACATTTCGTAAATGAGTGCAAAAATAAGTGCAAAAAATTGTTTTTACATTTTGGAGAGTATAAAAGATTAGGCACCAAAGAATATAACACTCTCACTTGTTTTATGTACATATGATAAACAAATGGAAAATTTTTAAGCGAAAAGCTAAGACTTGGTGAAAAAATAGTTTTGGTATAAAAAATATTTTTCTTTCACGAAAAACAAAATTATGTTAAAAAAAATTTAATGAACCCAAAATTTTTGGTGAAAAAAATTTTGATGAAAAAAAGTTTTTGATGAATTTTTTTGATGAAAAGAAAAATTTTTTGGTGTAAAAAAAATTGATGATAAAAAAAAAATTTTAGGTGAGAAAAAAATTGATAATAAAAAATTTGATAAAAAAATTTTATGAAAAAAATTGATGAAAAAAAATATGATAAAAAAAATTTATTAAAAAAAAAAATTTGATGAAAAAAAAAAATTTAAAAAAAAAAAAATTATGAAAAAAAAATTTTGATGTAAAAAAAAATTTATCAAAAAAAAAATTTGATGAAAAAAAAGTTTGTTGAAAAAAAAAATTTATTAAAAAAAAATTTGATGGAAATAAAATTTATGAAAAAAAAAAAATTGATGAAAAAAAAATTTTTTTTTGGTCGAAAAATAATTATGTTACTTTTTATTCACCTGCTGGTGAAAAACGGTTTTATTCACCACGAGGTGAATTATTATCCAAGTTACAAACCCAAGTTATTAAAATTTTTAGTTTTAAGAAAATGAAAGTAGTAATTCTTGTTTTATTTTTCGTTAATTGTTAGCTTATATAGTCAAACTGAGGTGGCGTCCTGCAACTTTTTTAAAATTAGACACCAGCCTAAAAACATTATCATGTTAAAAGTGGCAAATTCGAGCATAGTGTATTTTTTTTTAATTTTTGGGTGTAAATGTTTTGAGTGTAAATTTATTTTGAGTGTAAATTTTTTTGAGTGTAATTTTTTTTTAGTGACAAAATTTTTTGAGTGACAAAAACACTTTGTAAAATATTTTTGTTGGCTTACAATGTCTTTTAAAACAGTTTTAAGCGATTTTTTAATACGTGAATTTGCGAAAAAAATCTTCCTAAATTCGTGGTTTTGCTTAAACCTCTTGAACCACTCAACCAATTAAACTGAAATGCAACACTAGGTTAGATGGGTGTCCGTCATTTGGTGAATTCACTCGAAGGCAATAATGCTCAATTATTATTTCCCTACACCCCTCCGTTACAAAGTTCTTCTTCTTAAAGCACCCCGATTCTTTAAGATGTTTCGCTAGAGAAGTCATTAAGGCATTCCGGGTTATCAAAAAATCTTTGCCCAAAATTCTTAAGGTGGAGATTCATCAGACTCAAACATTCACCTGCCAAGTTCATTGATTCCTGCTCCTACTCCTTTTCCGCCTTTCAATAAACTCCTACACTCAAAATAATTCTACAGTAAAAAAATTAGTAAGTGCGTTGGTAATCCAAATCTACTAATAAGTTACCAATTACCAGTATTACAGTAGTTTTTTTAGTATCTTAAAAGTGCTAAAATTAGTATTTCTTACTGTTTATGAGTAATTTTTGTTAGTAGTCGGTTGTACTAATTTTTTTTACTATTTTTAGTTCATAAAAGTACTAATATACAGTAATTTATTAGGTTTTTAATTTTTTTTTTGTTAGTAATAATTCCGTAAGGGGGCGCTTGTTTACAAGCAGAGCTACCAACTGTTTTTGCTGCAAAATCGTTAAATTTGAATTCAGTGTTGCCATTATGTTACATTTTGGGTATGTGCTGGTGCTTTTTTGGTTTTGCCGTTTTTTAAATACGCGTTTTTAAAGATAAGGTATTTATGGTGTTTTTCCATTTTTTTTAATTTGTGATTTTTATATTATCAATAGATTTTGCTGAAATTTGAAAGTTAAGCCCAGACCTAATGAAATTTGGAAAATTTTATCCATGTTTGGACCTTGGCCTCATACAAACAACCCCTTTAAATTTGAATTAAGTGACTCTAACAATTAATTTAAATTGTGCCGAAGAGGAACTTACGGTGGTGGCGACTCGCCCCATTTGCTTGCAGACGGCGGCGTTTGCTCTCAATCGTCGGCTTATTTAAATTTTTGGTTATGGAGTTGTATTTTTGTAATGACGCAATCAAAATATGTAATTTTGATAAAGTTAAATAAAGAAAATTGGGGTTTATTTTCGTAAAAATTTCAATACAATTTATTGTTTTTACAAAACCAATTTACACAGAATTTTGAACAACGCTATGCGTTGTGATGTAATGTGATTTCATCTTAGGTGTGAATTAAGTATAAGTTCATGTAGTGTGAACGTGGCCTTACTCTATACAGGATTAATGATTTTTTTGGGATAAGACTAAAAATAATGCATGAACCTTCGTAATGCATGAAAAATAAAAAAAAAAAAAATATGGCCTATGGGAAGCGGTAGGGAACAACTAGTACATATTTTTCCATTTTTTGTGGCTATGCATTACATGGTAATGCATACTGTTACTCCCTGTAGATTTAGTCGCCGATATTCAGTTTAAAGAAGCATATTTCTCTCAAAATTGTTTTATATGTGTTTTTTCCAGTAATTAAAGATTTTAAAAAAATATCCAATCGGTCCATGTTTGGACTTTCCTACTTGTATTTGTGTAAAAACTTTTTGGTACATATTTTCTAATTTTTTTTTACAACTACGTATTTTTTTAAATGTTTAATGACTGTTGTTTTTTTTAAACAATTTTGTTTACTGTCAAAATCCAAATCCGGCGACCAAATTTGTCTATCACGTCAGGATTTTGAGTAATTCGCGGTTAAAGTGCCGAAAAAGGGCATTTTTGACCCTTTTTATATTTTTATATTTTTTATATTTTTTTTATATGCCCAACAAACTGGTAAACATTTTTTTGAGAATTTACAAATAAGGACTTTTGGCCGGAAATCGATCTGTCTGGCCCTCTGTGCATTCCATTAAAGCAGTTCTGTGGCTTGATAATTGAATGTAATAAAAAAAGTTTGTTTAAAATTTAATGTTAACCATTATCTTAATATTACTTGAGTAATATGAATGTAATATTATTTTTACTTTTGATTGTATCAGCTAATTTATTGAATTTATAATAAAAACAAATATTTTTATTTTTTTTTTTGCTTTTTATCCTTTTTACCTTAAAAAGCACATTTTCAAATTTTTTTTTAATATTCTCTCTTTTCTTGGCGCTGATTTTTGTTTGGTAAATTTTTACCCTTTTCCTACGATTTTTGCGTTTTTTTTCATATTGATAATGGCAACACTGTTTTTATTAGCGATCATTTGCTCCTTCACAATTCAGCAGCAAGCAGTAGACAGCAAAAATTAAGAGTAGACTATTTAATTATAATTTCACTAAAATGCCATATTTTTTATTTCTTAACATTGCAAAAGCACACATCAAGTTCCAAATACAATAAGTACAGCTTTTATAAATTTATAATTTATAATTAAACAGGTACTTTATATTTTTTGCCGTCTGCTGCTTGCTGCTGCAGTGTGTGCGAACACTACGTTTGCTCGCATTAACTGCAGTGCTACCAACTGTTTTTTCTGTTTGTTTAGTGCGAAAAAGAATTAGAAAAAGTAACAACGCGATACCCAGTCATGGAGTGTTTATAAAGAAAATATATGTTACATTTATTAAATTAAATTGTGTTAAAGTAATTATATATAAATGTGTTTTATTTAAATGTGTTTATAATAAAATTAATATGCATTAATAATAAAACTACGACAGTTTTTTTTTAAATCGTTTTTTATTTCAATGATTGTGTAAGAAAAAAATTCAAGCTGAAGAAGAATATGGATACACACACGAATACAAAAAAAAATGTAGGTATAAAAAAGCGCCCTCTGTAGTAAAATGTTTGTACATACATTTGAACATGTATTGAGAATATATTATTTCTTTCTTATATTTTTAGCAATCGTTTACGTGGTACAATGAACGCTACATTTTTTTAAACAGCTTAAGAAGACATGTAATTAAGTATATCTTATAACCGAAGTGAAATACTAAAATAAAAAACCGAAGTGAAATAAAATCATTTATATATAATATTTTTCTGACTTTTATTTATTAAAATTGATTTAGGTAGTAATTTTAATCACTAAAATTAATAATTTTATTTACTAAAATTAGTAGTTTTATTTACTAAATAGGACAAAAATTTTAAATATTTATGATTTTTTTTAGTAGTAAATTGCAGTAATATTTACTGTTTTGTTAGTATTTCTCATGTACTAGATATTAGTAACAAATTTTAGTAATGATTAGCAACGCCTGCACTAGATCATTTTGGACTAAAACATTAGTACTCGTAGCTAAATTTTTAGTATTAAATACCCACGTTTTTTTTTGAGTGTACAATATTCCCTGTAAGAGATTCCCATACGCACATCAGTTTGACCGATTACTTATATTTACAAGTTCCTTTCAGTACTCCTACCAATACGCTAACCGCCCTTTTACCAAAAGTACAACTTAGGATTTGACAGTGTCCACAGAATTCGCGATATCCTTCACGAAGTCAGTGATTCCGACCTATCCTTCATTCTATTCGCTAATATACTGTCTATTTCGTTCATTAATTCTACTATAGAAACCGAGATGTTAGCACCAATCGGTTCCCCAACCGACTCAGAGCCATTACTCTCACATTCATCAGCCAGGTCAGGAACCCAGATTAGCCAGTGTGCTGACTGCTTCGATAAAGGAATTGTATTCAATTTCTAACAATTCTCAATTTTACATTGTTTGATTCTAGACCCTTACGGCTGTAAGACTGATTCGATGGAGGGACAGTTCCTAACGATTCCCGATTTCATTAAAGGTCTTCAGAGCTCCAAGACTGTCCACGAAAAGGTTACTGACCCAATAATGTAGGGCTCTTGTCATAATCATCTGCACGGCTTTATCAATTGCAAGCACCTCAGCCTGAAAAACTTGGCCGGAAGTCTCAAGAAGGCCCTAATTTCAAGGCATTCGAAATATACTACCGATCACGGGTTCGGTAATATATCTCCATTTTCAATACGCCCTTAAAACTTGATATCGCATTCGCTGTTATAACAGAGTTTGTTGCCCAGTGTTCCCTGGGTTTTCTGTTCCAATTTTAACCGGCCCAACGTACTTAATATGGTTACATAAGAGCGTTGCTTAAGCATTTGTGACTCTCTTAGCCTCAGAGCCGATTTTGCTGCTGTGCTCTTGACGTAGATGTAGCAAGGTCGTCTAAACATCGATCATGAATAGTACTTTATTGGGTCCTCAACCGCTATTTCGAGATGTTGCAAACGAAATGACAAACCTTTGTAAACCCTCAATCACTACAAAAACGTATACAATAAATACAAATACATGCACTTAAGACACGATTTACGCAGTCTCTCTTATAAAGTGTATTTTACCTAAATTTTGAAGTAACTGGAAAAATTTTACTACCCACGTAAAAATTAATTACATCTGGTTGATCTTATCAATCGTATCTGATTAGATTTATTATATCCAATATTTATTCCTAATTCTATGATTAATGTAGATCTGATAAGTAATTTTATCTGATCAGATTCCGAAATTGGGAACAAATCTCTAACATAATAGATCTGACCAGAACAATTAATATAATCAGATATCAACAATTGTCAACATAGAAATCTTTAAAAGTATTTAAAAGTATTTAAAATATTAAAGTCTTATTCGGGTCAAATAGGATCGGTGGATAGGATTGTGCTTAAATGTTCCGTATTGTATATAGACAGCCATTTCTTTTGTTAGTTGTTAACCGAGGGATCTACGTAAATTTGTTTAAATAACATTTATTTATATTATTTATAAAATTAGAAATACATAAATAGTTAACAATATTGTAAAACATTACATTTATATATCATACAAATACTTAAATGGTGTCACAAATTAAATTTTAATGAAACACAAAAAGGTGCTTAAAACAAGTATGCGTATGTACATTCAAATACACCCAAAAAAAAACACGTGGGTATTCAATACTAAAAATTTAACTAATTTTAATCCAAAAGGACCTAGTGCAGAAATTGGTAACCAATACTAAAATTTTTAACTAATATTAGTCAAAACCAGTAAAAATTACTAATTTTAGTACTTTGAAGATACTAAAATTAGTAACTAATTAGTAGATTTGGGTACAATATCACTTACTAAACCTTTTACTGTAGAATTATTTTGAGTGTACGAACAATATGCCTAGAATTACAAAAAAAATAAATTAAATAATATGTTTATGTCTGGGTAAAAATGTTGTTTTGATATATAAGAATGTTTGACAAAACAAAATTTTTGGTTTCACATATGATCGAGACCATAAAAATCTGAAAGTATTTCCAGAAGCAATGGTCCTAGAATCTTGAATTTTGGAATGTAGGAGCCTTCAGCGGAAACTTCTTGGGGGTTAAATAGTATACTTTGGTACTGTATATTGGGTAAATGAGTAAAATTGAATTTGAAACACTTCAGTAATGTTCGTCTATCGGGCCGTCTGCGGAAATCACACTGCAGTCTAAACTAAAATTGCTAGACTTTGAAAGTTTGTCACGAATATGTCTTGAGTTCATAGATAAGTAAAGTTTTGCGTTTGAACGAAGTTGGATAAGGGCAAGAGGCTTCCCTAAAGAACTAAACCAAACTCTAACAAGTAGAAAAATTAAATTCGACTTGGTCGAATCTATGAATACCCTCCACAATGTTATCTGATAGTAATTTTCTAAAAAAAATTTCAAAAAATTGCATTACAAATTTTATATTAGAAATATGTATATTATTTTGAGTCAAACTTTCTTTTAATCAATCAAATTTTTTTGAGTGTAAAATTTTTTTGACTGTCAACATTTTTTTGAGTCTGCCATTTCATTAAAAAAAAAAAAAATAATAATGTGTACATTTTTTTTTTGAGTGTAACATTTTTTTTTGAGTGTAAATATTTTTTAGTGTACAATTTCTTTGAGTAACAAAATTACTTTGTAAAATATTTTTGTTGTTTTATACCTATATGTAATACAAAAAAAAAACTATTTCACATATTTTCCTCTTTTTATATTACCATCCTCTTCTTTAAAAACCAAAAACAAATTAACATTCAATCATACACATACTTTATTTGATTTTTTCCCGTTACATACAGTTACACTAACAATACCAAAACAATAACAAATATTTACTTGTCTAACAACTAAACTGCAACCCACGACAAGAAAACAAACAACAACAAGTTTTACAAAACTGGTATTTCACCATGCTTTTAAAACTTGTTTTCAACAGTTTAAGGTGAAACAAATCTGAAATTCAGTGCTTTGCTTATAACTTTTGAACCACTGAACGGATTTTGCTGAAATTCAAAATCAAACAGCCTTGGGGAACGACAAATATATGTGCTAAGCTTCAGCCCACTCAGAATTGTCTTTCGAAAGTTATAGTGGTTTTAATCTTGTAAATTCGAAAAATACCCTGCCGAAATTTACTCTTTTGCTCATAACTTTTGAACCACTGGACCGATTTCGCTGGATTGCAATACCAACCTGACCCGGTAAATGGAGAACATATATGTCAAACTTCAGGAGCCTCCGTAAACTCTTTCAAAAGTTAGCGTGTTTTCAACGGACAGACAGACAGACGGACGGACGGACGGACATCGCTAGATCGACTTAAAATTGATCAAGGATCATGAATATATATACTTTATGGGGTCCTAGACCAATATTTCGATGTGTTACAAACGGAATGACAAACTTATATATACCCTCTATCACTAGAGTGGAGGGTATAAAAAACGCCAAATTAGACCCGGAGGTCTTAAAAATATATTTTAACTTATGCACAAAAAAGTTTTTTTTACATTTTGGAGTGTAAAAAATTCGGCACAGACGCACTTAACACTCCCACTTTTGTAAGAAAATGAACATTTTTTATGTCAGAATGGTAAAAAGTAAAATTTTTGATGAAACAAAAATTTTTAATGAAAAAAAAAGTATTTAATGAAAAATTTATTTCTGGGGGAAAAAATATGAAAAATAAGTTCTTATGAAAAAAAAAAAATGTTGATGAAAAATTTTCTACACTATTTAATGATCTAAAGAAATATAGGTCTGACTGGTACGTGTTTGGCCTCGAGACTCATTTTTGGGAAAACTCTGAATCCTGCTTTTCACGGACGAACAAATATACATTCACTGAATATCTCTGAATCAATAACTGCTCAATAAAATATTGATCACACGGAATTACAAATTGTGTACCTATACCCCATTACTGTGGTTGGAAGATATAAAAATTCGGTTACAAAAAAATATCGAAAAAAATATTTTAAAACACTTGCAAAAATTTCCCATATCATTGTCAAATTTAAAAACAAAATTGATATGAAAGTGTTTATTTATGTGCACATGCAAAAATAAATATGTTTGCATAAGGTTTCTTTTAAAATGCTTTAATTTTTTGCTATTTGATTTTCCCCCTTTCTTTTTTCCCTTTTTACTTTTTTGTCATATATCGTGTTCATCTTAATTACCACAACTAATGTAAAATTTATATTTGCTTGATTTACTGCTGTCTTACGTGTCAAAAGTGATTTTCTCCTTTTTAAGCTATTGTTTATTGTTTTTTTTTTTGGTTCGTTCGCTAGCTTACTCGTCTTCCTATCTACATACATATATTTACCTCTGTGTGGTAAACTGTTCATTTGTGTAAGTATACATTTGATATTATGAGTGTGTTTATGTTATATGTCATGTGTAGATATGTACATTTGTGTGAAAACTTATACAAGTTTGTCTTGTTTATTTAAATTTATAGACAATGTTCACACACTCAAACCCGTTTACATAGAACAACCCACTTACAAAGGTATACTCTAATAAACAGCAACACTGTAGTGTCTTTAGAGGATTCGTTGATTAATTTGATAAAGAATTAGGTTTGATAAAATACTGTAATATGAACACAAACATTTTTTTAAAAGAAATTAAATTTAACTTTTCCGAATCAATTAATACTCTCTGGAGGCGCCACAATGTCTAGAATATGTTGATGTGATTTTATTTTTTTTATTTCAAAAAAAAAAAAATTTATTTTAGTAATTTTTGTAAAAAAATATTTGAGTGTAAACATTTGTTAGGTGCAAAAATTTTTTTTTGATAAAAAAAATAAATAACAAAATCATTAAAATCATTAAAAATTAAAAAAGAAAAAGTTTATTCCGTATCGTTCTCTGTTCCATTCGATTTTGTTGCCCCATTCTATTCCATTTCGTTTCATGTAGGTTTCAGTTCTTTCTCTATAGTACGTGTTAAAGAAATAAGCATTCAAAAAATCTAATAAAAATTTGAAAAAAGATAATAACAATTTTGTACTTGTGAGTTTTTTTGCTGGTGAAGGGGTTTCGGCCGGAGACGTTGTGGACGCCTTGAATATGCCCAAATAGATGAAATATGGTTTGTGCACAAAATTAATATAATATGGTCATTCTGTTTTAATTTTTAAATTAATAAAAATTATTTATTATTCGACCTTTAAAATTTTATTTTTGAGAAAGATTATTCTAGTTCAAGGTCATATTTCTTTTACTAATCGTTACGATGATATTGTCAAAGTAACAATTTTCAAGAAACTTTTTATAAAGTTGTTTGTTTTAAATTGATTGGTTTGGTCATTTTGCAAGACTTACTCGACACGTGTTTCGGAATTCGTCAAATTCCATTATCAAGAGTATTTAGCAAATTGACAATCGTTTGTGGCAAAACATAAAGACTTATATTCGCATGTAAATAGTCATAACGAGAAATGTACTAAATACACAACATAATACAGCTCTAAATTACAAACGAAAAGTCATAACCAAACCATCACTATTTAATTCAAACATACCTTCATATATACAGCTTGTATTACAGGCTAGTATATACATTAAGGGTGTTCTTAACAGTAAGGGAAAAATTTAAAATGTTTTAATTGGTTGGCACTGGGCAAATTATTGTTCCTTTATACTAAAAACTTAAAAAAATAAAATTTGGAGTTAATCCGATAACTTTAAGTGGACGCGGAAACGACCTAAATTTTGAAAATCGGATAACAAGGGGAAAAAATGACTTCTTCCTCATTTTCTTTATGTTTTCGATATTTCAAGTTAAGTTTGAATTTAAATGGTCACAGAATTGTGATGTGGAGTACATTACCTTTGTAATAAGGCAATAAAAACTAAAATTGGTTAAAAATCACCCAAGTTATTACAACTGCCCCAGGCAACTAGCGTGTGGCAGACCACTTGATCAAAGATTTCGAGTTCCATTTTTGAAATTGATTGAAATTATATACTATAGCAACATTTTTTTATTCTTTAAGTCCCAATGTACTAAGGTGATAGTTATTTTTCATATTGAGTGATGCTACCTTGTTTTAAATTAATGCTAAAAAGATCTTAATTTTTCAACCCTGTTTTCAAATCTCGAATTTCAAATTTTTATTTTTTTTGGCAAATAAAATTTAAAAAATCGACCATTGGACTACAGGATTTTGTTAAGCACATATAAGGGAATAAAACCTAAAAAAATTATAGATATTCCTTTTTTCATTAGGCTAGTTCAGCGATTTTATTTTGGCGGATTTCGAGATAATAGTGATTTTGGTAACTTTTTTAGCTTTAAGCTAATTTTTTTTATTTTTTTTAAACAAACTTCATATGTTTTCCACCGAATTATTGCAGGATAATATAGAATACTTCAATTCCTTTAATAAGGGCAAATTTGACATATGAAAAATTGACCCAGTTAAAGGTGAAAGGTCAAATTTTAGAAGAATTTTAATTTTTAAAAGATTAAAAATTTTTTTGAGCGGTATTAATAAAACTCTTTGATTTTATTTTAATATGACTAAACATAAATGATTTATTATTAAAATTCAGAAAATTAACCCGCTAGTGCCATCGGGGTCTACATTTTTTTTATTTAATGGAGAAAATATAAGTATATTATTTCATTGGGTCATATAGACCCCAACAGCACTTAAGGGTTAATGTTCTGAATTTTAATAATAAACCATTATTTTTAGACTCATTAAAATAACATCAAGGAGTTTCATTAATATCCGCTCGAAAAATCTGTTAATCTTTAAAAATTCAAATTCTTCTAAAATTTGACCTTTGACCTTTAACTGAGTCAATTTTTCATATCTTAATGTTGCCATTATTAAAGGAATTGAAGTATTCTATATTATCCTGCAATAATTCGGTAGAAAACAAATGAAGTTTGTTTTAAAAAAATAAAAAAATTAACTTAAAGCTAAAAAAGTTACCAAAATCACTATTATCTCGAAATCCGCCGAAATAAAATCGCTGAACTACCCTAATGAAAAAAGGAATATATATAATTTTTTCAGTTTTTATTCCCTTTTATGTGCTTAACAAAATCCTGTAGTCCAATGGTCGATTTTTTAAATTTTATTTGCCAAAAAAAAATAAAAATGTAAAATTGGAGATTTGAAAACAGGGTTGAAAAATGAAGACCTTTTTACCATTAATTTAAAACAAGTTAGCATCACTCAATATGAAAAATAACTATCACCTGAGTACATTGGGACTTAAAGAATAAAAAAATGTTGCTATAGTAGATAATTTCAATCAATTTCAAAAATGGAACTCGAAATCTTTGATCAAGTGGTCTGCCACACGCTAGTTGCCTGGGGCAGTTGTAATAACTTGGCGGATTTTTAACCGATTTTAGTTTTTATTGCCTTATTATAAAGGTAATGTACTCTACATCACAATTCCGTAACCATTTGAATTCAAACTTAATTTTAAATATCAAAAAAATTGAGAAAATGAGTAAAAAGTAATTTTTTCCCCTTGTAATCCGTTTTCCAAACTTCATGTCATTTCCGCGTCCACTTAAAGTTATCGGATTAACACCAAATTTTTTATTATTAAGTTTTTAGTACAAAGGAACAAAATTTAGCCCAGTGAAACACAAAAATCCAAAAAAAAAAAAATAAGGACACCCCTAATGTACATATATGAACATATGTGTGGTCATACATAATTATGTATGAATCATATACATCCATATACGTAAAGTGAACCCATATGTAAATATATGGCATACATGTAGATATATGAACATATATGTGAGCATATATGATCATATAAAAAAAAAATTTAAGAGAAAAAATATTTAAGAAAAAAAAAAATTTAAGAGAAAAAAAAAATTGAGTTAAACTTTTTTTGGGTGTAAATTTTTTTTGATAGAAATGAAAAATTTAATAACAAAATAATTAAAGCCAAAAATTTTAATAAAAAAAAATTTAGGAGAAAAAAAATTTAAAAGAAAAAAAACTTCAGAGAAAAAAAATTTTTTTGAGTGAAAAAAGTTCAATTGAAAAAATAATTTATTAAAAAAATATTGAGTGAAAAAAAATTTGAGGGAAAAAAGCTTAAGTAAAAAAAGTTTATTCCGTGTTTTTCTCCTCTCCATTCGATTTTGTTGCCCCATTTCGTTTCATGTAGGTTTCAGTCCTTTCTGTATAGTACGTGTTAAAGAAAGCATTTAAAAAATCGAAAAAAAAAAAATTTAAAAAAAGATAATAAAAACTTTGTACTGTTGCGTTGTTTGGCGGGGGGAGGGGTTTCGGCCGGATACGTTGGGGGACGCTATAACTGGGCCCAAATAGATGAGATATGCTTTGTGCACAAAATTAATACAACATGATCATTATTTAAATATTTTTTTTAATACATGCACCCAAAAAATGGGACGGGCCGAAGAAAAACTTTATTTCCTGGTCCAAGCGCACACCGATGGATTTTAAAAATATTTCATATATTTAATAAATATACAAATAAATAAAATAAAAATTCAGTTTTTCTGGAAGTTTTTCAAGGGGGTGTTTTTCTACCTGTCAATTTAAGAACTTGACCAGCCAATGACCATGAGACATATTCGTGTCAATCTTTTGGCTACTAGCTCCTTTATTTTGGACTCCATTTTGTTGGTATAAGCAAATATATTAAAAGGAGGATAGTGGATATTTATTTAAAACAATTCCAGGTCGTAGCTGACTGGGAAGACTTCTACGGGGAGTGAATTCCTTATACGCCTTATTCGACTGATTGTGAGAAATGAATTTTCCATGCAATGTTACCCTAAAAAAATTAAATTTCTAAATATAACCTTCTCTTGTACACTGATAGAAATTTGTACATGACAATAATGAAAATCTACATTAATATTATGAAAAGTGCCGTTAAAAAGGAACCTATGTAGGGTTTCATTGAATTGATAAAATAGGTATCATAAAATGTAATTGCAAGAACAAGTTTCATTAAAATAATTAAAATTGTTCATGAAAAATACAAATTGTATTTTATGAAATTTTTTTATTACTTTAATGAAAAAATTATTTAATTCTTATAAAATACTTTCATTGAATAAATGATACTTTTATGTTTAAAATGAAATATATGTATGAAATTGTAAAGATCTTTTTATAGAATTAAAAATAATAACAAAATGGTTTTCACTTAGTTTTCTAGCATAAAATTTTACTCCAACCTTAAATTGTAATACATTAAAAAAATAATTTATAAAAATTTCAAAATTTATTCTAATAATGAATTTTACTTTTCAAATCACAAAATAACTAACAAGGAAAGTCTCCCTGGTGTCACCCTCCAATCTTCATGAAATTTGGATATGTTGTTAAGAAAGAAAATTAATTTGACACGTATTTTTTTTTAGCGGCCCAAACTCATTTTTAGGGGGTGTCGATTTGTATGGGGCAAAATTGACCTTTTTCAGTTTTTTACGATTTACGCCTATTTAACCAAAATTAATATAGGCATGTGTGGTATCAAATTAAAGGTATAAAAAATACATATCTCGTGGTACTAACGGGCAAAAGAAGTTAATATTTTTCGACTTATTAACAAAAATATACGAAAATTTTGGTATTTTACTCAATATCACGAAAAGTTTTGCATGCTTAACAAATTATAGGACACGTTCTACACGTAGGTAGGTTTTCCAAAGACCTTTCATTTGGTATGTAACATGACTAGGTTTCTTTGCATAATATAGGAGATACACGAAAAAACTGAAAAATGGCCTTGTTTCCCCCTCCTTTTTACCCCCTAAATATATACCCCCTGTATTTTTTCTGCTCTACAAAATAAAACCAATTCAATAAAGATCCGCGGGTGACACTAGGGAGACTTCCCTTGTAAGCTAAAAAAGCACTTCTACATATTTTGTATCCACTCTAGTGATAGAGGGTATATACAAGTTTGTCATTCCGTTTGAAACACACCGAAATATTGGTCTAGCACTCCATAAAGTATAAGGGGCATTCCATGTGAAATCGGACACTTTGAAAAACTTTTTTTTAGATTTTCCCAATTTGTTTACAGTTTTTAGTACCCTTCGAAAACTCCTTCGTGGTAAATTTTCAGATTTTTTTGATGACCCGTTCAAAAGATATCGAATTTTTAAAATTGGTAGTTTGTTCCTTTACTCGAACTTCTTTTAATCATAACTTCTTCAATAATGGTCCAAATTTAAAAATTTTTTTTTTCAAAATTTTTGTTTTTTTACGTACTTTTTAAAAAAAAATCCCAAAAAATTCTTAAAAGCGCTCTAGTATGCGATTTTTAAGTTTTAAAATTTAAATCTCATTTTTGAAAATGTTTGTACTCTTCGATTTTTTTTTAATTTTTTTGTGTAAAACTTCTATCAATTCTACAAATTTTTTGCCCAGGAGGATCGTGGGATAACGATTATTACTATTTTTTAAAATTTTTTGAAAAATTTTTATTGTAATTTTCCAATCTTAAAATCATTTCTACTGCTCCAATGGTGCGTCATAGGGGGGTCCTTTATAAGACCGACCCCCATTAATTTTTACGTCTTAACATTTCTTTGGAACAAACTTATACCCTATCTCCAATTTCTAAGGGGGCTCCCAAACAAAACGACATTTTTTAAAATTTGCTCCAACCGCTCTAACTGCCCTAATAGTGCCCTTAGACCAACAAAATGTATGACCGACCCACAATATTTTTTTAGTCCAAACATTTTTCTGAACACACCTACCCTCTATCTTTAACTGTTAAGGTGGTCCCCACACATTTTTTTTTATTTTTTGTAAATTTGTTTTACTTCATCAGCTTCTACCGGCCCAATGGTGCGTCCGAGAGGGGTTATTAGTGAGACCGACCCCCATTTATTTTTACCCTACAACATTTTTTCAAAAACATACCTACGCCCTATCTCCACTCCCTAAGTAGGCTCCCATACAAATAACAGTTGGAGCAAATTTTATAAAAATGTAATTTTGTATGGGAGCCTACTTAGCGAGTTGAGATAGGGCGTAGGTTTATTTTGAAAAAATGTTGAAGGGTAAAAATAAATGGGGGTCGGTCTCACTAATGACCCCTCTCGGACGCACCATTGGACCGGTAGAAGCTGATTAAATAAAACAAATTTACAAAAAATAAAAAAAATTGTATGGGGACCGCCTTAACAGTTAAAGATAGAGGGTAGGTGTGTTCAGAAAAAATGTTTGGACTAAAAAAATATTGTGGGTCGGTCATACATTTTCTTGCTCTAAGGGCATTATTAGGGCAGTTAGAGCGGTTGGAACAAATTTTTAAAAATGTCGTTTTGTGTGGGAGCCCCCTTAGAAATTGGAGATAGGGTATAAGTTTGTTCCAAAGAAATGTTAAGACGTAAAAATTAATGGGGGTCGGTCTTATAAAGGACCCCCCTATGACGCACCACTGGAGCAGTAGAAATGATTTTAAGATTGGAAAATTACAATAAAAATTTTTCAAAAAATTTTAAAAAATAGTAATAATCGTTATCCCACGATCCTCCTGGGCAAAAAATTTGTAGAATTGATAGAAGTTTTACACAAAAAAATTAAAAAAAAAATCGAAGAGTACAAACATTTTCAAAAATAAGATTTAAATTTTAAAACTTAAAAATCGCATCCTATAGCGCTTTTAAGAATTTTTTGGGATTTTTTTTTTTTAAAAGTACGTAAAAAAACAAAAATTTTGAAAAAAAAAAATTTAAATTTGGACCATTATTGAAGAAGTTATGATTAAAAGAAGTTTGAGCAAAGGAACAAACTACCAATTTTTAAAAATTCGATATCTCTTGAACGGGTCATCAAAAGAATCTGAAAATTTACCACGAAGGAGTTTTCGAAGGGTACTAAAAACTGTAAACAAATTGGGAAAATCTAAAAAAAAAGTTTTTCAAAGTGTCCGATTTCACATGGAATGCCCCATATATATTCATGATCCTCGATCGATTTTAAGTCGATCTAGCGACATCCGTCCGTCTGTCTGTCCGTTGAAAACACGCTAAATTTTGAAAGACTTCACAAAGGCTACTAAAGTTTGGCATGTATATTGGGCATTTACCGGATCAGGTTGGTATTGCAATCCAGCCAAATCGGTCCTTTGGTTCAAGTTATGAGCAAAAGAGTAAATTTTGGCAAGGGTTTTTTTGCGAATTTACGAGATAAAAAACACGATAACTTTCGAAAGACAATAATTAGACTACTGAAACTGGGCATGTATCTTTGCCTTTCTGTTTTGTATTGAGTTTCGGCTCAATCGGTCCAGTGGTTCAAAAGTTATAAGCATAACCCTGACTTTCAGATTGGTTTCATCTTAAATGCAACGGGTTAAACAAGCATTGTGGTTACTTAATGCTTAAGCATTGGTAGCTTAAAAATTACACTCGAAAAAAATTTTACACTCAAAAAAAAATTTATTTTTTTTATACAAAAATGACAATATTTTGTGTACATACGTATGTGCATTAATATTTTTACAGTAAAAAAACATTACACTCAAAAAATGTTTTTCACGTTAAAAATTTACTATCCTTTAAAAAAGTCATTGTGGAGGGTATTTATAGATTCGGCAAAGTCGAATTTAACTTTTCTACTTGTTTTAAAATATCTTTATTTTTTACTGGTCAAAATTAATTGAAAATTTTATTTGTTCCATATTTTTGAAAAATTAGCCATTTTAAAAATTGATTACTCAACGCCAACATGATATAAAAATCTGACAATTTGAGAGCAAGTTGTGTTTGCCGTAAAAGCGGGTCCAAATATGCAAATATATAAAAATAAAAACGCAAGACAGTTTAAGTTATATTAAAAGAAAATTATATATATTTATTAAAATATTACCTCAAGTATTTATGCACGTAGTGCGTTGTATGGTATACAGAAGAGAAGTAAGTTTAAATTTAAGAACTAGAACAAAAGGGACGACAAACAATGTTTAAAAATCCCGTTACCGGTTAACTAGTTAAAATCACTGCTTACTCTTTACAGAGTTGCACGGAAAGTGGAGCAAGTAGATTTTAACTAGTATTAACCCTCGAAAGACTCAAGGGGTGAAAACTGGGACAAATTAAACCAAAGAAAGGCTTTAGGTTTAAACAAGTTGCATTAAATACGTACTAAAAAATATATAAAAAAGTTAATGTTTGCGTAGATTCTTTTTTTTGAATTTGTAAGTAAAAATAACACATTATTCATTAGTTTTTAATGTTTTCGTAGGTTTTTTTCGAATTTGTTGGTAAAAAGAAGTGAAAATGACGTTATTTTTTAATGTTTAATGTTATTTATTTTAGAAAATTTTATTAACAGTAAAAAATAAATCTTGATGTTTGTTAAAACAAATGAATAATTAATGGGATGGTTTTCAAATGTTTTATCACCTGTTTTAAATATGTTTTTCATTTGTTTTTGTCTACAAAATATTTTGAGTGCATTATTTCAGGAAATATAAATAGTTCCAAAAGTAACACTTTCTCCTCCACAATCGAAATTTCGAAAAATCTAGCTTTAATGGATCTATTTTCAGGTTTGGAACTTAAATGTGCGAAATTTCAAGTGAGTGTTTGAGTTAGTCAGTCAATCAGCCTGCCAGTCAGGGAGTTAATCAGTCAGTCACACAACTAACCATTTTATAAAGATTAATATATTTCCCAATTGCTCATATTACCAACAATTTTCATGTCAACTGTCATTTTAATAAAACATTACAAATTAAACCATTTGCTAAATCCTTTAAACAATTTTTTAACAACAATTCCTTATATATAGCTTGCTAGCTTTATAGAAATCTTAAGTTCTTTGACATTCAACAAGCCGCCTTTAAATCTCTGTATGACAACATTAATCAAATGATAAATAGTGCCATGAACAAAAATAAAAAAAAACACCAGAAAATAAACAAGTGATAGTAAGTAGTATTTGAAAAACTGTCAATTAAAAAAGCGTATACAAAGGATTTGTAATTATTTATTGAACATGAAATGTTCAATTTTCTGCTTACACTTTGCACACAAAGTAGCAAGAAATTAAAAAATAAAACTTGACCGCCTTAAAAAGTGTAAGACGGAATCAACTATGAATTTCTGAATTAAAATTTTAAGGAAAGTGGGTTTTTCTAAAAAAACCGTTAAACTACAACTTACTTTTTGTGCATAGTGTATAGTTATTGTATCACAAAAAAATCGTAAAAATAATAATACTAAAGAGGATTTGCTTTTGTAACTGTATTTAATAATTATTTGTATTGGTGAGAAAACACCTTCTATTATATGTTTATTAGAGTTAATTTTGAAAATTTGATCTGCGGATATCATCATTTTTTTGAAGGATTTAGGAGAACTAAAAAGAATGGCGGCATTTTTTTGGAAAAAAATTAGCTCCTTGGGGTGGTTCAACGCATCTGAAAACGCGAATTTTGAGCTGATTTTTCAGCAGAGCTAAAACGGCTGAATATATCGCAAATCTGATTTCATCAGTCGATTCTACAGCAAAAAATACTACAATGGTCATTTTTCGAACTCTTAAAAGAAGTTCCAAAAACCCACCACAGAGGGCGGAAATATAAGGTTTTCCATTTTCTTTTTAAATTAATTTTTTAAATATGCACAATTATAGGGCATTTTCAGCTTGACAAAATGGTACTAAATTTTCCGTTCTATCACAACCCGTTAAAAAGTTATCAATTTTCAAAAATGGACAAAAACACGTTTTTTGAGAACTTTGACCTCAATTTTCTTGAAAACATGACGTGATAGAAAAATTTGAAATCTAGATTCAGAATCAGCATCGAAATGTAAATCGAAAACGAGTTTTATGATTACAGAATATCATCCTAAAACATCCCAAAAAAATGCTCTTAATAATGCACAAAAAATGCGTTTTTTGTGAACTTTGACCTCAATTATCTCAAAAACATGACGTTACGGAATATTTTGGAAACAAGATTTGGAATCAGCATTAAGATGAAAATCGAAAACGAGTGTCCAGACCGCGGACCCATCCAAAAAATTTTCAAATTTCGGTCAGTGTTTTATAAATTTGCCATTAGAAAAAAAATTTTAAAGCCTTATAACTTTTTAATGGGTTGTGATAGAAAGGTGCTTTTGGTACCAAATTTCTAAGCAAAAACTGCCTCTTCATCGTGCATGATTAAAAAAATAATTTCAGTTTTTTTTTTTAAAAATCGATTTTTACGCCCCCTGTTGTGGGTTATTGGAACTTTTTTTAAGAGTTCAAAAAACTGCTATTATTTTAATTTTTTGTGTAGAATCGACTGGTGCAATCAGATTTGCAATATATTCAGCCGTTTTTTCTCTGCAAAAAAATCAGCTCAAAATCCGCGTTTTCAGATGCTTTGAACCACCCCAAGGAGTGAAAATTTTTCCAAAAAAATACCGGCATTATTTTTAGCTCCCCAAAATCCTTAAAAAAAATGATGATATCCGATAAACAGATGAAGTGACATAGTCACCAAACGAACTCTAATGTTTATGTATGTGTTGTCGTTATATTTTGTAGTTGTGTATATTATTTACATACATATTAACCTTTAAAAGTTTGAGTATGTCTGTCCATCAATTGTCAATTGCGTGATAAGCCATCTTTATAAAGTACATTACAAATTGCATGTACTTGATGTTGTTTATGTGTTGTTTAGTTATTGTGTAGTTTGTTGTTAGAGGTGGACAGTAACCAGAAGATACTGTCTACCTCTTTTTTAATAGGAGGACATATGTAAGTAGTTTTAAGTATATTTTTTTTACTTAATGTTTGCAATGCAAACATAAAGAAAACTATTTACTGTAAATAACTAATATTAAAACGTTTCGTTAATGTGCAAATAAATATGTTGTGAAATTTTGATAAAGCTTAGTGCCAGTTTTCAGAGGGCGAACGATAGACACGAACGAAAATTTTACATATATTTTGTTGTTGTTACAATAACAAAACACGTGCGAAATTTTCGTTTGTGTGTATCGTTCGCCTTCTGTAAACTGACTCTTACAAAGAGAGTCTCCCTGTTGTCACTCTCCGATCTTCATGAAATTTTGATATGTTGTTCAGAACAAAAATTAATTCGACAGTCATTTTTTTTTTTTGCGGCCCAAACTCATTTTTAAGGGGGGGGGGGGGGGGGTCGATTTGTATGGGGGGAAGTTGACCATTTTCCGTTTTCTATGATCTACGCTTATTTACTCAAAATTATTATTGGCAAATTTGGTATCAGAATAAAGTTATTTAAAATACCTATCTCGTGATGCTAACAACGTGCAAAAAAATAAAATATTTTTCGATATTTTTACGAAGATAGGTTTCCAAAGACCTTTCATTTGATAGGTAACATGACTAGGTTTCTTTGCTTAATATAGGAGATAAACGAAAAAAACTGAAAAATTACCGTTTCTTCCCCCTCATTTTCACTCCCTAAATATGAATTTGGGCCGCTAAAAAAATACTTGTCCCTTTATTTTTTCTGTTCTACGAAATAAAACCAATTCCATAAATATCGGCAGATTACGCCAGGGAGACCTTCCTTGTTAGTCCAAACAAATTGTAAAATATGCTTTACAACCTGCGACTTGTTAAAACAAGTCTGCCTGTTGAAAACAAACTTTCGAAAGACAATTTTGAGGCCAATTTTTACTTTTTTACATATTGCGTAGTAGAAAAATACCGCAAGCCGAATTTAACACTATTTTTTTTACAGAAATTAAAAAAAAAAAATTGATTTACTCAAATTAAAATTTTTCTAGTCAAGATTTTTATAAAATTTTATTTAAAATAATGATAAACAAGTGAGAGTGTTAAATTCGGCTATGCCGAATCTATGATACCCTCCAACATGTTAAAACATATAAAAAATCCAGGGTCGTTTTTTTTGGGGGGGGGGGGGGGGCTCGGTGGGGATGGTGAGGGATACTTTCCCCATCGCGATAAATGTTAACTAATTTATTTATTATGCTTTTTGCAATTTATTAATACCATTTTCTCATTATTTTAATGGTTTTTTTAAATCCACGCCCACAAAAGGGGGCGGGTAGAAAAAAAATAAATTTTCCAGCCCCCTGGGTCTAAGTTCAGGAGTTTAAACCCCTTCCGACATAAAATGATTTCATTTGTTTAACAATAATGGCAAAAAAATATGTAAAAATGGCGTTTTTTAAGAGGTTTTTTTAGTTTGTTAAGGAGGAACTTTTTTCCCCCTGGCCCGATTGTGCCCATTTCCGAACTTAACCGGCCTATGAACATTATACACCAATTTTCAGGGGTCTAGCTCTTTTATTTTGGACTGAATCGTGTTTTATACAGACGGATGGACAGACGGACGGACATTCATAGAACGACTTAGAATCGATCATAGATCAATAATATATATACTTTATGGGGTCCCCGACCGATATTTTTATGCGTTACAAACGGAATGACAAAGTGAGTATACCCCCATACTGTGGTTGGAGGGTATAAAAATAAGAATTACTAAAAAAGTGTTTTTCCACTTTAAATCATTTGTATTCAAAATATTTTGGGCATCGCATAGGGTACTATGGGTTCGACCCAGTCGAGCTTATAAGTAAAAATTGTTTAATTATTTTTCCGTTATATAAAAAAAAAATTTGAGTTTAAAATTTTATTTTGGTGTAAAAATTGCTAAATATTTTTGTATCTTACCAATTTCATTAAAAGAGTATTTATGTGTGTTTTCCAACACGTGAATTCGTGATAAGCCTCGTATTAATTTCATGGTTTTCTTATAACTTCTGGACTCATGCACAGATTTCAGATATAGGGGGCGTGGACCGCCCATTTTTTGTTAAATCGAATATTTTATCAGTAGAAGACTGCATACCAAATTTGGTGAGGCTAGCTTGTCGGGAAATATTTTTTGCCTCGACATGGGGTTTTTTGCCCATAGTGCACAGCGGTCGGCAGAAAGAGTGTTTGCATTGGTGTTTGAATATAAATATTAGAGTTCGTTTGGTGACTATGTAACTTCATCTGTTTATCGGATAACATAATTTTTTAAAGGATTTAGGGGAGCTAAAAATAATGTCGGTGTTTTTTTGAAAAAATTTTCACTCCTTGGGGTGGTGCAAAGCATCTGATTTTGAGCTGATTTTCTGCAGAGAAAAAACGGCTGTATATATTGCAAATCTGATTTCACCAGTCGATTTTACAGCAAAAATTAATGCAATAGCAGTTTTTTGAACTCTTAAAAAAGTTCTAATAAACCACAGCAGGGGGCGGAAAATCGATTTTTCATGCACGCTGAAGAGGCAGTTTTAGCTTAGAAAATTGGTACGAAAAGCACCTTTCTATCACAACCCATTAAAAAGTTATAAGGCTTCAAATTTTTTTGTATAATGGCAAAGTTATAAAACACTGGCCGAAAATTGAAAAATTTTTGAATGGGTCGGCGGTCTGGACACTCGTTTTTGATTTTTCTCTCAATGCTGATTCCAAATCTGGTTTCCAAAATGTTCCGTAACGTCAGGTTTTGAGATAAATGAGGTCAAAGTTCACAAAAAATTAATTTTTATGCATTATTGAGAGCATTTTATTGTCCTGTTTTTGGATGATATTCTGGGGTCATGAAACTTGTTTTCGATTAACATTTTGATGCTGATTCTGAATCTAGTTTTCAAATTTTTCTATCATATCATGTTTTCGAGAAAATTGAGGTCAAATAAAAAAAGTGTTTTTGGCCATTTTTGAGAGCTTATAACTTTTTAACGGGTTGTGATAGAACGAAAAATTTGGTACCATTTTGTTAAGCTTAAAATGCCTTTTAATTGTGCATATTTAAAAAATTAATTTAAAAAGAAAATGGAAAACCCCTATATTTACGCCCCTTGTGGTGGGTTTTTGGTACTTTTTATTTTCCCTGTCAGATTGGTGGCGCATTTCAGCAAAATAAGTATAGGGGTTCAAAAGTTAGTTAAAAACATATAAATAAGTTAAAAACTTAAGTTAATAACTTTTAAATAATTATTTGGTTTTAGGCTAGTTAACCTCTTAAAAAACACAAATGTGAAGATCATTGAATAACTTTTAAATTCCAAAAATTGTAAATATTTTTCTGAATCAGACTATACATTGTTTCTGCATTTTAGCTTCATCAGTGATCCTATATCATTATATTTATATGTTTAAAATTTGAAAAATTGTTTAATTGTCTCTACACTCAAAAAAATACGTTAGTAGATTTACTATTTTTTTTTTTGCTAATGCTAGTTAGCTAACTTTTAGCAAATTTTTAGTTGTGATTAGCATGTTAGCAAAAAATTCTTGTAAACTTTATTTAGCACATTAGCAATTTTAAACAAACTTTGAACTAATTTCTTTTGCTAAATTTGAAATTTAGTTGACAACTTTTTTACAAGATTTTTAGCTAACATTAGCAAAAATAAATGGTAAGTTTTTTTTTTATTTTCAGAAAACTTAAAATGGCGCTATCTCGGAAACTAAGCCAGATAGAGCAAAATGGAGGGCATTTTTGGTTCTTAGAATCACCATACTTTCGCGGGTCCTTCACATGTGTGGACCCTAATGGGCCCTAACTTTGGAACCAAAAAAGTTAGCATTCCCAAAAATTTTAAAATGCTCATATCTCGGTAAATATTGCCGACACAACAAAAAGTCCAAAAACATTTTTGCATCCCTCAATACGTAGAACAAGACCGCAAAATAGTCAAAAGCTCTCCGAGTAATATTTTTGAAGTTATCGAGTTTTCTAATTCTCAAGACCCCAGTGGTCCCCTATAATCACGTATCTCAAAAACTAAGCAAGGTATAGCGAAACGGACACAAATTTTGGATCAAAAACTATGACGATTTTTAAGGAACCCAACTAGGTCTAGGCCCATCGGGGTCTGGACCTATCGGGTCCGAACCCAATGGGGTCCTCAAATGTGTATGAACTAAGTCAAAAAAAAAAAAAATTAGTTAACTAATTATTGGCAAAACATTTTTGCTAACTTTAGCAAAAAAATTGTGGGTTCAAAATCAGCATATTTTCTTGTAGGTTTACAAGCTTTTTTTGCTAACATTACAGTTTTTTTTTTTGAGTGTATGAAACCATTATCTTAAAAAAACGATTATAAGAAACTTCTCAAAGTCTTTTTTTTTCAGATTAAAAAGTACCAAAGTACATATTTATACCCTCTTTAAATCGAAACTTCTGAAAATTGGTTTTTCCAAATTGTTTTTTCGACCCTGATTAAGCCTATATTTTGAATTTCACGATTAAAGAATTATTATTTAAGGAGATAGAAAAAGTAATAAAGTATTCCCACTATATCGAAATTTCTAAAATGTACTTTTTCTACTATTTTCCATCTAGTTGAAAAGTAATCGATATAACTTCATGATAGGTCATGTAAGTGATGTATAATTGAAAATATATATACAAAAATCTCAGCCCAATTACTTAAAAAGTTATAACAATTTTATTTCTTTCGTTTTTTATATTTATTACCATTTATATTGGCCTTTTTTATTATCGAAGTCTTTCAAGTACTTTATGATCAATTTCTTTGACAGTTCGTTTTATTTATTTTTTTGTATTTTTATACCCTCCACTCTAGTGATAGAGGGTATATATAAGTTTGTCATTCCGTTTGTAACACATCGAAATATTGGTCTAGGACCCCATAAAGTATATATATTCATGATCCTTGATCGATTTTAAGTCGATCTAGCGATGTCCGTCCGTCCGTCCGTCCGTCCGTCCGTCCGTCCGTCTGTCTGTCTGTCTGTCCGTTGAAAACACGCTAACTTTTGAAAGACTTTACGGAGGCTCCTGAAGTTTGACATATATGTTCTCCATTTACCGGGTCAGGTTGGTATTGCAATCCAGCGAAATCGGTCCAGTGGTTCAAAAGTTATGAGCAAAATAGTAAATTTCGGCAAGGGTATTTTTCGAATTTACAAGATTAAAACCACTATAACTTTCGAAAGACAATTCTGAGGGGGCTGAAGCTCAGCATATATATTTGTCGTTCCCCAAGGCTGTTTGGTTTTGAATTTCAGCAAAATCGGTTCAGTGGTTCAAAAGTTATAAGCAAAGCACTGAATTTCAGATTTGTTTCACCTCAAACTGTTGAAAACTCGTTAAACAAGTTTTAAAAGCATGGTGAAATACCAGTTTTGTAAAACTTGTTGTTGTTTGTTTTCTTGTCGTGGCCCACGACTCGGGGGTGCAGTTTAGTTGTTAGACAAGTAAATATTTGTTATTGTTTGTTATTGTTAGTGTAACTGTATGTAACGGGAAAAAATCAAATAAAGATGTGTATGATTGAATGTTAATTTGTTTTTGGTTTTTAAAGAAGAGGATGGTAATATAAACAAGGAAAATATGTGAAATAGTTATTTTTTGTATTACATATAGGTATAAAACAACAAAAATATTTTACAAAGTAATTAGTTACTCAAAGAAATTGTACACTAAAAAAATATTTACACTCAAAAAAAATGTTACACTCAAAAAAAAATGTACACATTATAATTATTTTTTTTTTTTTTGAATGAAATGGCAGACTCAAAAAAATGTTGACAGTCAAAAAATTTTACACTCAAAAAAATTTGATTGATTAAAAGAAAGTTTGACTCAAAATAATATACATATTTCTAATAAAAAATTTGTAATGCAATTTTTTGAATTTTTTTTTTAGAAAATTACTATCAGATAACATTGTGGAGGGTATTCATAGATTCGACCAAGTCGAATTTAATTTTTCTACTTGTTTTTTTTTAATTATCCAAAAACTATATACTCGTAGTACTTCATTTGTGTCACTTGCGCTCTTTTCAAAAAGGGAAAATCAACTAATTAACAACTAATCCTTGACTAAGATTTTTGCAGCTTATGCTATTTTTTTCTTCCTTTCTTTTAACAATGTATTTACTCAATAACGATTATGATGATGATAATGAGAAAGAAGATAATGATACAAGAGTCTTAAAGATGTCGGGCCAAGAAAACAATAAACACTTAAGCAGATATAATGACAAACTTAAGTATTTTTTATTTTTTTGCTGGCTTATGCAGCTGTATGTGTGTTTAAAGAATTCCAGCAGGGGAATAGAAAAGAAAATGTAAAAGGAAACGGAAGTAGACAATACTTAAAATGTTATTGAAATTAAAGTGTTTATAAGTACAAGAGAAAGAGACAAATCTTAAGTAATTATTAAGTAATTCAAGGTTTTTTTTTGTGTAATGCTTAACTAGCATGACTAATCGGTAATATGTTACGGGTCATTTTAAATACCGGATAATTAAAGGATCATGATTTTTTAGTTGTCAATTCTTTAATTAAATAAATTCTTTTTTCTTGTGGTACTTTCAAAAACTGTTGCGGACAAAGTCAAATATTACAATAAACCAAGGTTGGCAATCGATACCCACCCAGAATAACGACATTTGGCTATTGTTTCACAACCAATAAAGATATGGACATTTTTAAAATCGATTATGAAAGTAGATAAAATATCTAGTATTTTTGATGTGTTACTTCGTGTTTGTACTGGTTCATTTTCGTTATATAGGCCAATACCTTTAAAATACCGTTTCAAACGGTATTATAAAGGTATTGGCCTATATTTCGAAAAGCAACCGGTACAAAAACGAAGTACCACATCAAAAATATTAGAAATTTCATCGACTTTCATAATCGCTTTTAAAAATGTTCATATCTTTATTAGTTGCGGTACAATAGTCAAATACCGTTATTCTGGGTGGGTATCGATTGCCAACCTTGCAATAAACCCTTTAAGTCCGGAATCACCCATCCGGTCAAAAATGGTCTTGTACACTCTCGAACCCATATATCATAATAAAACCTATAAAATCAGGGAAATTTTTATCACCACACAGAAAAAAAAAAATTTATTAAAAAATTCGTAAATTTATTTAAAAAATTAATTAAATCCGCATATAAATTAAAAATAAATGAATATTTATTAAATTAAAAACTTAATACTATTAATTAAAAAATTTAATAAAAATTAAAAATTAAAAAAAAATTAAAAATTTTAATTTTATAAATTAAAAATTTAATTTAAAAAAAAAAAAAATGGAAACCAATTAGAATTTTAATTATATAAATTAAAAAAAATTAATTAAAAAAAAAAATTATTAAAAAATTCGTAAATTTATTTAAAAAATTAATTAAATCCGCATATAAATTCAAAATAAATGAATATTTATTTAATTAAAAACTTAATACTATAAATTAAAAAATTTAATAAAAATTAAAAATTAAAAAAAAATTAAAAATTTTAATTTTATAAATTAAAAATTTAATTAAAAAAAAAAAACATGGAAACCAATTAGAATTTTAATTATATAAATTAAAAAAAATTAATTAAAAACAGAACCCTCCAACATGCAAATAAACAAAAAAAAGTACGAGTGTTAAATTCGGCTGTGCCGAATTTTTATTTTTGGGGGGGGGGAGGGGTTGCTAGTAGTAATGGGGGAAGGGGATCGCTAGTAGTAATGGGAAGGGCGTCACATTTTCCTTCGAATATGTGTTTAAAAATTCATTCTTACACAAAGAAAATTATGTCATTAACTGTTTGTAGGTTATTTTAAAAAGTAATCAGTAAAGTCATTTTAAAAGAAAAATCACTTATTTTATAAAGGATTTAATTTTTTTACTGTTTCTGTAGTTTAAAAAAAATAATTTACTGTATTAAAAACGAATTTTCTGTTACATTTAATTTCGGCAGTAAAAAATTTCTTCTATAGTTTTACTGTTTTTTAATACAAAATAACTGAATATTCAGTAGTTTTTTAATGTTTTGGTTAGTCATTAAATTAACATTTAAAATTGACTGTAATGTGTTTTTATTTTAAATGAAAAAACAGTGGAATGGTTTTTAAATGAAATTTCATTTGTTTTAAGTGAATATTCACTGGAATTTACCTACATAATTCTTTGAGTGTATGCTTTTTGTACTAAAGAAATACAAGATTATCATTAAAAAAAAAAAATGTTTTATTCCACGCCCATAAAAGGGTGGCGGACCGAAAAAACGACATTTTCTAATTTTTTGGGTCCAAATGCAGGACTTTGAAGTTATTGTGGCATAAAAATGTTGCATTTATTAAACAAAAACACAAAAAATTATATAAAAATATGGTGTTTTTCAGAGGTTGGTTTAGTTCTTCAAGGGGAACTTTTTTCCCCCTGGTCTGATTTTTCTTATTTACAAACTTAGCCTGCCTAGGAACATAAGACATATTCGTGCCAAAGGTCGGGAGTCTAGCTATTTTATTTTGGACTGTATCGTGTTAACTACAGACGGACAGATGGACATCGCTAGAATGTCTCAGAATCAAATACTGATCATAAATACATATACTTTATGGGGTCCTAGACCGATATTCTGATGCGTTACACACGGAATGACAAAGTGAGTATACCCCCATACAGTAGTTGAAGGGTATAAAAAAATGCATGGGCGTCTTCTTTTTTGTGGGGGGGGGTCGGTAGTGGCAATTAGGGGGGGGGGCACATTTCCTCTCGAATAAGTGTTAAACAAATTAATTCTTATGCTTTTTGCACTAAAGAAATACAAATTTATCATTATTTAAAAAAAAAAATAGTAATTTATTCCACGCCTATAAAAGGGGGCGGATCGAAAAACGATATTTTCTAATTTTTTGGGTCCAAATGCAGGACTTTGAACTTTTTGTAGCATAAAAATGTTAGATTTGTTAAACAAAATCACAAAAAATCATGTAAAAATATGATATTTTTCAAAGGTTGGTTTAGTTCTTCAAGGGGGAACTTTTTTCCCCCTGGTCCAATTTTGCTCATTTACGAACTTAACCTGTCTAGGTTGAGTTGAGGGTGGGTTGTACAAGCCTAAAAATAGGTAAATTTTTTTAGGCAAGTCCATGGCGCTCAGACTTGAAATAGTCCATTGAACCGTACCCCGAAAAGAAAGATTAAGTAAGGGTGATAAAAGGTTGAAAAGAAAAAGGAAGAAAAGTGCTTGTTCAGAATTTCTCAGTTGCTTTCACAAACTTGAGAAAATCAGACAAGGGAAGTCCATGGACCGTGTCAGACAGAATATCAGAACCCAATATCCGCAGTCTAGCCCTTGAGAACGCTGGACAACAACAGACATAATGTTCAGTTGTGTCATCATCCTCAAGACAAGCCACGCATAATGGGTCTGATAAGACACCTAATCTCGTCATATGACGAGCGCAGGCATTGTGTCCCGTAATTAAGCCAGTAAGTCTGAGACAGTCTATTCTACTGAGACTGAGTAGATAGTTAGCCACTTTCTTGTCTGGCTTAATTACAAAACGTTTGGTATTCTTGCATGCCAACTCATTTGACCATCTTTCCATGAAAGTTGCTTTCATATGAGAGTTGATCCAACGCATCAGCCATGTCAAGCCAATACCAATTTGAGGTTGCGGATTGTAAGGAATTGTATCAGAACCAAGATTTGCCAAAGAGTCAGCAATCTCGTTTCCCCGTATTCCCCTATGACCCGGAACCCACAGAAGACTGACGCTATTCCCACATGAGACCTCATTGAGTCTGCGTCTACATTCCTGGACAATTTTGGATGAAGTGACTGGAGATTCAAGTGCAATGAGCGCAGCCTGGCTGTCACTGCAAATACTGATTCTCCTATTACTCCATCTGTTCCCAATTATCCAGATCGCCACGTCCAAAATAGCAAATATTTCAGTCTGAAATACTGTAGCCATTTTTCCCATAGCAATATAGCATTTGGTCGCATCGTCCAAATACCAGCCAGACCCAGAGCCATTTAAGGTACTGGATCCATCCGTGTAGAAGGTATCCGTGTGATTTTCCAGTAGGTCTGCTGGGTTTCCCCAGTCTTCCCTACTCGGAAATATTAAAGTAAACTTCCTACCAAACTCGATGCATTGTTTTGTCCAAAGGCATACAAAACATCGGTCAAAGTTCCGATAGCCTATTGAACAGACGACCATGTCCCACATTGTACTCCCCATGCCATGTTCCGCTTTTGTGGAGCCTGCACAAAGATTTCATGGCTAACATAGCGTCCAGAGCTGCGCCTGGGGTGGTGCTCATTGCACCAGTAATTCCCAAGGCAGCCGCTCTTTGTAGTCCGTTTAGCTTGGATCGAATAGTTTTTACCATCGTTTCACCTGTCTAGGAACATAAGACATATTCGTGCCATATGTCGGGAGTCTAGCTCTTTTATTTTGGATTGCATCGTGTTAACTACATACTTACGGACAGACGGACGGACATCGCTACAATGTCTTAGAATCGATCATTGATGATACATATATGGACTTTTGTCATTAACTTTTAACGCTTGTGATATTTTACTAATTTCGCAATAACATTTTTATTTGTAAACTAGGTGGTACCTGTGAATGTAGATATGTTAAGGGAACCATAATGAGTAATTCTGCAAAGGCACAGCGCAAATAGTCTCATTATCTCATGGTAAGGAACGTGCAAAGTTGAAAAATGTAAAAAAATCGCTTGATACTCTCATGAAATTTTTCGTTCAAAGTTCCATATTGTTGGGTGCGTTAAAGCTAAGTATTGCTCCAAATTTAATACCGTTTAATCAGTAGACTTGGGCAATTATTTGGTGTAGGTTCAGTGGATGTGATATCAATAAAAAAAAAAGTTACATGGACCTAAATCTTTGATACCAACTTTTTTCAAATTTCAATTTTTCGAGGTTTTTTGATTGTAGCTTTTGGTGCAAACTTTAATTTTAAAATTCAAATACACATGGTAAAAGCCCTTGTAAATATGCACAATCTGAGACCGATTCGAGTGATGTGCTCGCAATGGTTACGAAGCTGCATCTCTCCAAAGATGGGAAGAAAAAACGTGAATTTTTTAAAAAGTCTGTTTTTTGCGAGGCACACTCCCAGTTTTATTCCGAATGGTTCCGAATGCTTTGTGAACTTTATAATTTACCATTTCCCACTTGATTTACAAACGCACCCAAAAAATATTCAATTGCAAAAATTTTATGAACTTTTTAAATTTTTTGCAAAATTTCGATATTTTAGTTTTGCATTATTTAACAGCCAAATGTGCATGGCTGAAAGTTGAACATGTAGAAACAATGGTATGTGCAAATATAATAAATCATGGAAAGCAACATTGATCAAAAGTTAATATTGGCGAATTCCGCGGTGTTTTTCAGTTTTCACTTTTTTGTAAGGCACATCCAGGCCGCTTATAGAAATTGGTCAGTGAAAGGCGCGTTTGGTAGTCTTTTTAATTCTCTATCTTCAATTAATTCGCACCCGAAAAAATTTAACGTTTAAGCGGTTTTTCGGTGGTTTAAAATTTTTGATACCTTTAAATTTAATGGTTATATAAAATCTTACATTACTTAAATAAAGTAGAAAAGAAATGTATTTTGATAGATTTTGACATGTCTTATTCAAATAATTTTTCAAAATTAGTCCATTGATTTTTGAAGTCGCGAAAATCGCGAAAAATCGCCAAAATTTTTTATAACCTTGATAAAATTAGTAATAACGTTAAAATATTTCGTAATAACCTTAATATTAGCATTATTAATCATACTTTGAATAGTTTCAATATTCAGTGAAGGACAACACTGTAAAATCAGACATTTAATATTAAAAAAAAAAATAAATTCAAAATTATAAAATTTTTTTTTTTCAAAAATGTTCCCTTTAAACCACTGCTGTTTCTAACCTATTAGAGATAGAATAATGGTGTTAACTAAGAATTTTTTGAGATTTTGTTAATGCATTTGGTAATATTTTTCTAAAAAAAATAAAACCGCTGGAAACATTTTTATTTCCAAAATATTGGAAAATGTGCCGAAAAAAAATTGGTTAAATGCAAATATCTCGACATCTAGCAAATATTTTATGCATGTTTGAATATGTATTTTAGCTCTGGGTAAGCATACTTAATACAAAATGGTACGTTTGGTTAACTTCGGATAAAAAATGTAATTTTGACAATTTTTTTAAAAATTTTATCTTTAAACCGCCATAGTTTTGGGTGCGATCGCTCAAATTAATGCACGCGGACGGATTTGAATTACTTATTTATAATGTTATTTACCTACAAAGTCTTATCAATGTGCCACGAAAAAAAAAAAGCAATTTTTTTTTTTCTTAAATATTAAAAGTTAATGACAATTGCTCATATATACTTTATGGGGTCCTAGACCGATATTTTGATGCGTTACACACGGAATGACAAAGTGAGTATACCCCCATACTGTAGTTGGAGGGTATAAAAAAATTTGATGAAAAAAAAAATTTATGAAAAAAATTTATAAAAAAAAAATTATAAAAAAAAGTTTAATAAAAAAAAAAAATTATGAAAAAAATAAAAAAATTTATGAAAAAAAAGTTGATGAAAAAAAAAATGTTTTTTGTTGAAAAATAATTATGTTGCTTTTTATTCACCAGCTGGTAAAAAATGGTTTTATTCATCACGAGGTGAATTATTATCCAAGTTACAAACCCAAGTTATTAAAATTTTTGGTTTTAAGAAAATGAAAATAGTAATTCTTGTTTTCTTTTTCGTTAATTGTTAGCTTATATAGTCAACCTGGGGTGGCGTCCTGCAACTTTTTTAAAATTAGACACCAGCCTAAAAACATTATCATGTTAAAAATTTAAAAATAGGTGCAATAGTTTTTTATTCAGTGATCAAGTAATTTTTCCAACAAACCAAACAAACAGTAAAATTTTTTAATCACCAATTTTTTGTGAATAAAGAAAATATGGCCGCTGTTCCAAAAAAAGTAATTCACATAAAAAATGTGAAAATGAAAATTTCCGATTTTTTTTTGGTGTTCTAGATTTCATATTCGTATTTCTTTTTCGTTTTGTTTCACATAAATTAAATTTGGTGAAAGTAAAACGAATGCACGTTTTTCCTTATAATTTTTTAAATTTTAATTATTCGATTTCAACTTCGAATGAAAAAATGATCAACCAAACACTAAACTTGATTTCATGTGATTCGGAAATTTACATGTGAATTGAAAAGTTGTAAAAGACAGAACAGAGGCCTATATTATCGTTTATTAATTTTAGTACACCAAATGAAATGTTAAAATAATTAAAATTTTTCTTTTGTTTACAAAAAATTTTATATCTTTTTATATATTATATATTTTTTTGCCGTTAAAAATATATAATTACTTTAAGAATTTTAAATATTTTTAACACTGTGAAGGGTATTCATAAATTCGGCCAAGTTGACTTTAACTTTTCTACTTGAGTTTTTTTTTTTAATTTCCACCAGGTCTTTTTGATTTCAATTCATTTGAAAAATCTACAAAAATTGTTCATTTATAGCACGTTTTTTAATTAACTGCTACTTCATAAAAGTGTAAGTCATTTTTTATTTTTGTATAACTACAAAACGTGTTATCATTGTTAACGCATAAAATCCCTACATGTAGCTGGAGATGATAGCAAGGGGGATTCTATGGTTACAAGAAAAAAATTGAAGAATTTCCATTAATTCATACACGCATATAGAAAATCAAAAAGAAAATCTCACTTCAAATTGGGTATCAAATTGTTATTGTTTATCTGAAAGTCATCAAGGAGGAGAATTAAACAACTGATAGACAATAAAAAATGATTGAAATTCATTTTAACTAGAATTCAATAAAATTTGTAATTGCTGTATTTAAATTGCGAATTTTTTTTACAAAGAAATCACAAATTTAATACTTCAAAGAAGAGTAGATAGTATTTAATACAAATATTGAAGAACCAATAACAATGTGCAACTTAAAAATGTGTGTTAAACGGGACCAACAACTAAACAAAGTTGAGTTGATCGAATTCATGCCCAAATCTTGTGAAACCTTTAATGACTATTTTTTTTAAAATAAAAAAAATATTTTGATTAATTTTTATTAAAAAATAAAAATTGTTTTATTCGACCTTTAAAAAATTATATTTTGAGTAGGTTTATTCTAGCTCGAGATCATTATTTTCTTTAGTTTAGTTTTTTAGTTTTAGTTTTAATTAGAAAAGAAAATACTGACCTAGAATAAACCTACTCAAAAAACAACAAGTAGAATAGTTAAATTCGACTTGGCCGAATCTATGAATACCCTCCACAATGCCCATTTTAAGTGATAATAAATTTTCTAACGTGAAAAAAATAATTTTTGAAAAAAAAAATAATTTACTAATTTTTTTTTTGAGTGTAAAATTTTTTTTGAGTGTAAAATTTTTTTTAGTGTTTTTTTTTTTTGTTTTGGTATAAAAATATTTTTGAGTGACAAAAATACGCTAAAACTATTTTTTATTAACAAAGCTCATTTTTTAGAATTTTTAAAAAAAGAAATTGTAAAAAATTATAATTTTTTTTTTGTATTTTATCATGTATATTCATATACCTTGTGATAACTTCGGACTAAGCCTATAAATTTTCATCAAATCAACTTTATTATATTTCTAAATGTTCAGGCTTTGCAGATTAATAAAAAGATGTAATTAATTGCAAAGATTTCTATTTCTTAAACTTTTTTTTAAATGATTTGTTAATTAAAAAACTTATTTTAGTCATATGTTTGCCTATTGAACGGAAAGCTTTGAAGTGATAAATGATGAATGTAGGATTTGTTGGAAATTTGATTGTCTTTAATTTGGTTCTTATTTCGGAAGGACCAGATAAACGCAACACAAGATATAAGAAAAATAGTCAAAATACCTCCAAATAACGCTAAAAAATTTGTTTGCGCGTGAATGGCTATGAACTGATGAAAAAATGATGAACGTAGGATTTGTTGGAAATTTGATTGTCTTTAGTTTGGTTTTTATTGCGAGAAGATCAGATAATCAGAACTTAAGATATAAGCAAAATAGTAAAAATACGTCCAAAAAACGCTAAAAAATTAATTAAACAAAAATGTATTCGCGAAATGTCATTTTAATGAAATTTTTGAGTTTAGCGATCCAAAATACATACAAAAAAATTATTCGCGGTTAGTGCGCAGAAATTGTTTTTCATTTGTAAACAAGAATTATTAAGAAAAATCAATAAGTAGTTTCATGTAACCACGTTTATAAACAAACCGCTTATCACCCCAATTTGGGATTTGCATATGTTGTTAAGTACATTTTGGGGTATATGTGCAAAAAAATATAGGAAAATTAAAGATACGCATTTTGAGATATTTGCAAATTAAGGACATTTTTTAAAATTCAATATCCTTTTTGCAAAGCATCCTATCCTTTTTCAAAATTCTATTTTAAGCACAGGACATAACCATTATTTTGCGTTTTATTTCGTGGCAGTCGGATGATGCGTTCCAAAGATATGATCATTTAAACATTGTGTATTTATCATGCAATTGTTGCAAAATACCAACTTTGAACAGCGATAAAACGCGAACCATTCACAATTTTTACTAAATAACAAAAACCGAAATTCAACAAAAATCAGAAGAACATATATACCAATTTTTAAGACAATTAAAATAGGTAAGGTCGAAAAAGTGTTTTTTTTGTGGTCAAAATTTTTGGAATTCTTCTTATATCAAAAAAAGTTGGTCCTAAATTAAATAAATACATTTACGAACTAAAGCGGATGTTGCTGCATCACATTATTAAAGATTGTTTAGGCTTTTTAGAAGATTGAGGTATAGGCTTGTGGTCAAAACAAACTTGTTAATCAATTCGCCGTGAATTTTTATAGTTTTGTGATCTCTATAATTACTCCTTTTTTTAATTCGAAGTATATACGTTAGATTATAAACGAAATTAATTTTTCTATCACGTTAGGTTTTTAAGATATTGGCGTTTTAATATTGAAATATTTGGGTCTCCTCTGTAACGTATTCTTAAGATGCTCAAACACAATAGAACTAGATTTAGTATAAATAAGGGATCTTTATTCCAAATCTGGCATCCAAACTTTTCTATCGCGTACTGTTTTTGAAATATTGGCGTTTGAAAAACTTAAACTCTACTGTTACGCACTTATATTTTTTATAAATCACACTAAAGTTTTCAAACGCGAATATCTCAAAAACAGAACATGCTTGAAAATTGTGGATTGCAGTTTTGGAATCAGGAGGTCCTTTTTATATGACATCAAGTCCTATTTCGTGGAAGCAACGTAAGAATACGTAACAGTAGACCACTAAAGGTGTTTTTTACTTTTTAACAGCGAATATCTCAAAAACGGTAAGTGCTAGAAAAATTTGGACGGTAGATTTGGAAGCAGGAGACCAAAATCTATAAGTGAGAAATTTCACTGGGAGGTTTTTGCTGTCGAACAGTGTTTTTAGTGTAAATCTTACAAAAAAATATTCTTTCAATTAATCTTACAATAATAAATGAAAAAAGAACTTCTAATTTAGAAGTTCTAAATAACCAAATAAAAATGACATAGTCACACCCAAAATGCCAAGAAATATGTACTTCTAAAGAAGTGATGAAAAAAGTGCTTCCAAAAGGTCAAGTTATATTAACATCCGGATCACTACTTTAGAAGTTGTGATAAAAACACTAGTGATATATGTTATACTTAAGTGTCAATCTTTCGCCACTGAAAAGTGGCGATAAAAAGAACATACTTTGTGTGTCACGCCCATATTAAATTCATCAATGTTTCAGTTGGAGAAGAAGTACATCTGGTTCATAAGTTGTGGTGAATTTTGTAGTGAATGGTAAGCTCTTTTTTTGCTGGGTTATTTGAAATGAGCTTTTCATGCTCTATACACCATAAAAATATGCACTAAAAAATAAAATGTGTAATAAAAATCTTGTTTCCATACGAAAAACTTCTTAAAAAGCTAAAAATAACACCGGATTTAAATAGTACCATTTAAAACTTTATGTAAACAAGATTTTTTTTTAGAAATTAACAGAATCTATAAAAACATATATTTAAAAAATAAAATAATTTTTCTTATTTTCAAAATAAATTTTTGAAATTTAAAATAGTTTTTGAAACAAATAAATTTCAACTATTCACTTAAAGGTTGGAAATATACACAAAATATGCAAAAATATGCATTTTCACCAAGATGTGCAAAAATATGCATTTTCACCAAAATATTACACTGTGCTACAGTGAAAAATTACTTCTGATATGACAAAGTTTTGCCGAGTAGATCACAAAAATGTCCATTAAACTTGCCAGACACCCTCAAATTTTAGAATAATTTTCAAAAAACGCTTTTTTTACTTTTCTCACTAAACCTTGTGTATTTCAGAAACTTTTCAACCGATCTTAAATTTTTTAACTGTTTTTGATAGAAGAAAAAGAATAGGGCTTTCTATGTATGTGAATTGGTCTACACATATAAAAAGTTTTTCTTTTCGAGTTTATCGATTTTTTCTGCTATAGTTCCTTCAACAACCTGTAATGACAGGTTTTTCCCACTAGCCTGGGATAGGATCAGTCACGTCCAGGGTTACAAAAATTTATATTTTTGCAGAGAAATAAAAAACAGTTGAATTTCAATTTTTTCAGAAAAACGTTATAAAAGTTTTATTTACAAATTTATATTTAAAGACGTTATTTAAAACACGCAAATAACATTGATTACGACGCGCACTTTTACATTTAACTTTCTTGTCAATACAAATAGATTTGGTTGTCTGCAGTGAGAAAATCCAATATACGTTGAAGAATACTCATGCCATCTCATGAAGCCAGCCGCCGCAGACTTGATTCTTGTTGCAAATCCGTCGCCGTAGTAATAAAATCAATATTGCGTTGAAAAGTATCAGAATACGCATGCCATCGCATGAAGCCAGCCGCCGCAGACTTGATTCTGGTTTAAGTCCGTTGCCGAAGTCGCCAAAATTAAATGTTCCTCCAATTTAATGCAGGTGTACTGGATCGTAGAGTACACATGCCATCGCATGAAGCCGGCCGTCGCAGACTTGATTCTAAGTTAAGTTCGTCGTTGGTTGAAATCAGCAAATTGCAACCACACTACTTGTCTCCGTTGTATAACAGTAAAGTTGAAATCAACGAATTGCAACCTTACTGCCTACTGTCGACATTACCACTTGCCTTACTCCATATGACTAAGCTCTCGTTTATTATTATAAACGTATTTTTAACGAAAATTAATACGATGAGCTTTAATCTGAAAAATCAGATATTAATTGACAGAGTTGTAATAATTTTTCTAAAAAATATAATCTAGATTTTTCTAGAAATCGCCGTTCTGATAACCCTGGCAAAAAAAATAAATTCATCATAAGAGGTCATATGTAAAATTTTTAAAGGTATTTGGTGCCATGAATCCGAATCTGGCCTTTAAATTGTTTATCCCGTCAGATTTTTGAGATATTTAATAATTAGATAGTCAATTTCAAGGTCAAATTTTAATTCAGGGGGTCAAAAACCTTTAAAATAATAATACGCGACCTGTAATTATGTTGACTTATTTTTTTGACAGGGTTGTTCGAACGGCGATTTCATGCAAAATCTTAAGTTTCTTTTTTAGAAAAATTACCACAACTCCGTCAATTGGTATCCTATTTTTGGATTAAAGCCTATCGTATTCAGAATTAAATTTTCATTAAGAAATTGTTTCTAAATATAAATGTTGTTGAACGAACTATAGCAGAAAAAAATGAATAAACTCAAACAATTTTAAAAAAATGACAAAAAAAAATCGGTTGAAAAGTTTCTAAGTCACACGTGGTTTAGGGAGAAAAGTCACAAGAAAAACGTTTTTTGACAATAACCTAAAAATTTGGGGTTGTCTGGCCAGTCTGATGGATATTTTTGTGATCTTTTCGACGAGACCTACAACCGTAACTAACTCATTTGAAAAGCATATTCGATTTTTGTTTTTGTAGCACAGTGTTATTATTACTTTTTGTAAAAAAAAATGTTAATGAACAAAAATTTTTTTTTGCGGGCCGATTCTGCCCATTTACGATCTATGACCATGGGACATATTTTCGCCAATTTTCAGGAGTCTAGCTTTTTCAGTTTAGACTAAATCATGTTTTACAGGGACAGAAGGACGGACGGAAATTCATAAAATGACTTACAATCAATCATGAATCGATTTTTGTACGAGTCACAAAAGGAATATTGTGGTTGGTGGGTATAAAAAGTGAAAGTGTATTTTTC
Source organism: Pegoplata infirma (assembly GCA_963921195.1). Classification (NCBI taxonomy): domain Eukaryota; kingdom Metazoa; phylum Arthropoda; class Insecta; order Diptera; family Anthomyiidae; genus Pegoplata; species Pegoplata infirma. The sequence goes on from OY992537.1 coordinate 221,749,222, forward strand.
TACCTTGTAAACTATAATAACACTTAAAAAATTATGTTAGTAAAATCAACTGAAAATGTCAGTTAAAATAACTACTTTGTAAGTTATTTTGGGGTCAACTACTTTTTCAGTTAAATCAACTAACAATGGTTGTTATTTTAACTAACAAAAAACAACTGACTTATGTAGTAAAAACTACTTACATTTGTAGTCAAAACAACTAACATGTAGTAAAAATAAAATAATCAATATATAATTTTTTTTCAAAAAAATTTTCTGAAAAAAATTAAAGACCAATTTTTTGCGTTTTTTTTTTTTTTAGTTGTGAAAAATAAAAAAAAACGAAAATTTATTTTTATTTTTTGGAAAAAAACTTTGAAAATTTTTCAGAGATAAAAAAAAAAAAATTTACTACTTTAAATAACTTTTTTTATTTTATTTTATATTTTATTAAGAATTACCACATAATTACAAATTATATACTAATTTTACCTAACCGAGAACTGGTAACAATGACCTTCGTCTCGTTGTAGCGAATCAGACCAAGGCCTCTGGTGGGAATCGAACCCACGACCCCCAGACTCATAGGCTAGCACGCTACCAACTAGCCTACTGTGGCGCCTATAAATAACTGTTACTACATTACAGTACTTTTTTTGTCAGTAATTCAAAAAAACGACTTAAAATAACTAACAGAAATAGTTGTTTGATATTTTTCATACAAAAACAACTGACTTTGTAGTTGAAAACAACTACCTACTGTAAAATATACAAATAACTAGCATGTAGTAACTTACATAATTTTCTGAGTGAACGTAAATTTTAGATAACTCAGTAACGGTTAAACTTGACTTTCCGAAAATTATGGTACATGTGCTGTACTAGACATTAATTTGTTATGGTCATCCAAAATTAGAATGTCTCACATGCAACGAATTGAAATCGTTAATTTCAAGCTAAAAAAATGCATAAAACGTTTCAAATTTCAAAAACACATTCTTCGAATATTTTCACTATTTTCGTGTAAGTTTTTATAGACAAAAACTTTAAAGACACCAGTTTCATTTAGAAAATGAAATCTGGTGAGTCATGTTTCATTAAGCTAATGACAATTTTCATTACTTACACGAAGATTTTTTTCTGTGTACTTGAATAAAGTATTAAATAATTATAAAAGATAATAATAAACGCTATTAGGGTCTTCGAAAAACATTGGTAAGACCAAAAAATATTTTAAAAGTGTTTTTGTTGCTAAAAAAATATTCTTCAAAAAATTAAAAATTTTGTCTCTAAAAAATTTTTCAAAAAAAAATTTTCAAAAAATTTTCAACAAAAAAAATTTCAAAAAAATTTCTTAAAAAACATTTTAACAACAACAAAATTTTTCTAGCCATACATTAATATATATTTTTTATACCCTCCACTCTAGTGATATAGGGTATATATAGTTTGTCATTCCGTTTGTAACACCTCGAAATATTGGTGTAGGACCCCATAAAGTATATATATATATATTCAGGATCCTCGATCGATTTTAAGACGATCTAGCGATGTCCGTCCGTCCGTCCGTCCGTCTGTCCGTCTGTCTGTTGTATTGCAATCCAGCGAAATCGGTCCAGTGGTTCAAAAGTTATGAGCAAAAGACTCAATTTCGGCAAGGGTTTTTCGTGAATTTTTGAGATAAAAAGCACTATAACTTTCCAAAAGCAATTCTGAGGATGCTGAAGCTTGGCATATATATTTTTCGTTCCTCCAGCCTCGTTCGTATTGAATTTCAGCCAAATCGGTCTAGTGGTTCAAAAGTTATTAGCAAAACCGTGAATTTCAGATTAGCTTCACCTAAAATTCACGTGTTGAAAACCCGTTAAACCTGTTTTAAAAACATTGGTAAGTCACAAAAATATTTTACAGCGTATTTTTGTCACTCAAAAATATTTTTATACCAAAACAAAAAAAAAAAACACTAAAAAAAATTTTACACTCAAAAAAAATTTTACACTCAAAAAAAAAATTAGTAAATTATTTTTTTTTTGAGTGTAAAATTTTTTTTGAGTGTAAAATTTTTTTTAGTGTTTTTTTTTTTTGTTTTGGTATAAAAATATTTTTGAGTGACAAAAATACGCTGTAAAATATTTTTGTGACTTACCAATGTTTTTAAAACAGGTTTAACGGGTTTTCAACACGTGAATTTTAGGTGAAGCTAATCTGAAATTCACGGTTTTGCTAATAACTTTTGAACCACTAGACCGATTTGGCTGAAATTCAATACGAACGAGGCTGGAGGAACGAAAAATATATATGCCAAGCTTCAGCATCCTCAGAATTGCTTTTGGAAAGTTATAGTGCTTTTTATCTCAAAAATTCACGAAAAACCCTTGCCGAAATTGAGTCTTTTGCTCATAACTTTTGAACCACTGGACCGATTTCGCTGGATTGCAATACAACAGACAGACGGACAGACGGACGGACGGACGGACGGACATCGCTAGATCGTCTTAAAATCGATCGAGGATCCTGAATATATATATATATACTTTATGGGGTCCTACACCAATATTTCGAGGTGTTACAAACGGAATGACAAACTATATATACCCTATATCACTAGAGTGGAGGGTATAAAAAATATATATTAATGTATGGCTAGAAAAATTTTGTTGTTGTTAAAATGTTTTTTAAGAAATTTTTTTGAAATTTTTTTTGTTGAAAATTTTTTGAAAATTTTTTTTTGAAAAATTTTTTAGAGACAAAATTTTTAATTTTTTGAAGAATATTTTTTTAGCAACAAAAACACTTTTAAAATATTTTTTGGTCTTACCAATGTTTTTCGAAGACCCTAATAGCGTTTATTATTATCTTTTATAATTATTTAATACTTTATTCAAGTACACAGAAAAAAATCTTCGTGTAAGTAATGAAAATTGTCATTAGCTTAATGAAACATGACTCACCAGATTTCATTTTCTAAATGAAACTGGTGTCTTTAAAGTTTTTGTCTATAAAAACTTACACGAAAATAGTGAAAATATTCGAAGAATGTGTTTTTGAAATTTGAAACGTTTTATGCATTTTTTTAGCTTGAAATTAACGATTTCAATTCGTTGCATGTGAGACATTCTAATTTTGGATGACCATAACAAATTAATGTCTAGTACAGCACATGTACCATAATTTTCGGAAAGTCAAGTTTAACCGTTACTGAGTTATCTAAAATTTACGTTCACTCAGAAAATTATGTAAGTTACTACATGCTAGTTATTTGTATATTTTACAGTAGGTAGTTGTTTTCAACTACAAAGTCAGTTGTTTTTGTATGAAAAATATCAAACAACTATTTCTGTTAGTTATTTTAAGTCGTTTTTTTGAATTACTGACAAAAAAAGTACTGTAATGTAGTAACAGTTATTTATAGGCGCCACAGTAGGCTAGTTGGTAGCGTGCTAGCCTATGAGTCTGGGGGTCGTGGGTTCGATTCCCACCAGAGGCCTTGGTCTGATTCGCTACAACGAGACGAAGGTCATTGTTACCAGTTCTCGGTTAGGTAAAATTAGTATATAATTTGTAATTATGTGGTAATTCTTAATAAAATATAAAATAAAATAAAAAAAGTTATTTAAAGTAGTAAATTTTTTTTTTTTTATCTCTGAAAAATTTTCAAAGTTTTTTTCCAAAAAATAAAAATAAATTTTCGTTTTTTTTTATTTTTCACAACTAAAAAAAAAAAAAACGCAAAAAATTGGTCTTTAATTTTTTTCAGAAAATTTTTTTGAAAAAAAATTATATATTGATTATTTTATTTTTACTACATGTTAGTTGTTTTGACTACAAATGTAAGTAGTTTTTACTACATAAGTCAGTTGTTTTTTGTTAGTTAAAATAACAACCATTGTTAGTTGATTTAACTGAAAAAGTAGTTGACCCCAAAATAACTTACAAAGTAGTTATTTTAACTGACATTTTCAGTTGATTTTACTAACATAATTTTTTAAGTGTTATTATAGTTTACAAGGTAGAAAAATACACTTTCACTTTTTATACCCACCAACCACAATATTCCTTTTGTGACTCGTACAAAAATCGATTCATGATTGATTGTAAGTCATTTTATGAATTTCCGTCCGTCCTTCTGTCCCTGTAAAACATGATTTAGTCTAAACTGAAAAAGCTAGACTCCTGAAAATTGGCGAAAATATGTCCCATGGTCATAGATCGTAAATGGGCAGAATCGGCCCGCAAAAAAAAATTTTTGTTCATTAACATTTTTTTTTACAAAAAGTAATAATAACACTGTGCTACAAAAACAAAAATCGAATATGCTTTTCAAATGAGTTAGTTACGGTTGTAGGTCTCGTCGAAAAGATCACAAAAATATCCATCAGACTGGCCAGACAACCCCAAATTTTTAGGTTATTGTCAAAAAACGTTTTTCTTGTGACTTTTCTCCCTAAACCACGTGTGACTTAGAAACTTTTCAACCGATTTTTTTTTGTCATTTTTTTAAAATTGTTTGAGTTTATTCATTTTTTTCTGCTATAGTTCGTTCAACAACATTTATATTTAGAAACAATTTCTTAATGAAAATTTAATTCTGAATACGATAGGCTTTAATCCAAAAATAGGATACCAATTGACGGAGTTGTGGTAATTTTTCTAAAAAAGAAACTTAAGATTTTGCATGAAATCGCCGTTCGAACAACCCTGTCAAAAAAATAAGTCAACATAATTACAGGTCGCGTATTATTATTTTAAAGGTTTTTGACCCCCTGAATTAAAATTTGACCTTGAAATTGACTATCTAATTATTAAATATCTCAAAAATCTGACGGGATAAACAATTTAAAGGCCAGATTCGGATTCATGGCACCAAATACCTTTAAAAATTTTACATATGACCTCTTATGATGAATTTATTTTTTTTGCCAGGGTTATCAGAACGGCGATTTCTAGAAAAATCTAGATTATATTTTTTAGAAAAATTATTACAACTCTGTCAATTAATATCTGATTTTTCAGATTAAAGCTCATCGTATTAATTTTCGTTAAAAATACGTTTATAATAATAAACGAGAGCTTAGTCATATGGAGTAAGGCAAGTGGTAATGTCGACAGTAGGCAGTAAGGTTGCAATTCGTTGATTTCAACTTTACTGTTATACAACGGAGACAAGTAGTGTGGTTGCAATTTGCTGATTTCAACCAACGACGAACTTAACTTAGAATCAAGTCTGCGACGGCCGGCTTCATGCGATGGCATGTGTACTCTACGATCCAGTACACCTGCATTAAATTGGAGGAACATTTAATTTTGGCGACTTCGGCAACGGACTTAAACCAGAATCAAGTCTGCGGCGGCTGGCTTCATGCGATGGCATGCGTATTCTGATACTTTTCAACGCAATATTGATTTTATTACTACGGCGACGGATTTGCAACAAGAATCAAGTCTGCGGCGGCTGGCTTCATGAGATGGCATGAGTATTCTTCAACGTATATTGGATTTTCTCACTGCAGACAACCAAATCTATTTGTATTGACAAGAAAGTTAAATGTAAAAGTGCGCGTCGTAATCAATGTTATTTGCGTGTTTTAAATAACGTCTTTAAATATAAATTTGTAAATAAAACTTTTATAACGTTTTTCTGAAAAAATTGAAATTCAACTGTTTTTTATTTCTCTGCAAAAATATAAATTTTTGTAACCCTGGACGTGACTGATCCTATCCCAGGCTAGTGGGAAAAACCTGTCATTACAGGTTGTTGAAGGAACTATAGCAGAAAAAATCGATAAACTCGAAAAGAAAAACTTTTTATATGTGTAGACCAATTCACATACATAGAAAGCCCTATTCTTTTTCTTCTATCAAAAACAGTTAAAAAATTTAAGATCGGTTGAAAAGTTTCTGAAATACACAAGGTTTAGTGAGAAAAGTAAAAAAAGCGTTTTTTGAAAATTATTCTAAAATTTGAGGGTGTCTGGCAAGTTTAATGGACATTTTTGTGATCTACTCGGCAAAACTTTGTCATATCAGAAGTAATTTTTCACTGTAGCACAGTGTAATATTTTGGTGAAAATGCATATTTTTGCACATCTTGGTGAAAATGCATATTTTTGCATATTTTGTGTATATTTCCAACCTTTAAGTGAATAGTTGAAATTTATTTGTTTCAAAAACTATTTTAAATTTCAAAAATTTATTTTGAAAATAAGAAAAATTATTTTATTTTTTAAATATATGTTTTTATAGATTCTGTTAATTTCTAAAAAAAAATCTTGTTTACATAAAGTTTTAAATGGTACTATTTAAATCCGGTGTTATTTTTAGCTTTTTAAGAAGTTTTTCGTATGGAAACAAGATTTTTATTACACATTTTATTTTTTAGTGCATATTTTTATGGTGTATAGAGCATGAAAAGCTCATTTCAAATAACCCAGCAAAAAAAGAGCTTACCATTCACTACAAAATTCACCACAACTTATGAACCAGATGTACTTCTTCTCCAACTGAAACATTGATGAATTTAATATGGGCGTGACACACAAAGTATGTTCTTTTTATCGCCACTTTTCAGTGGCGAAAGATTGACACTTAAGTATAACATATATCACTAGTGTTTTTATCACAACTTCTAAAGTAGTGATCCGGATGTTAATATAACTTGACCTTTTGGAAGCACTTTTTTCATCACTTCTTTAGAAGTACATATTTCTTGGCATTTTGGGTGTGACTATGTCATTTTTATTTGGTTATTTAGAACTTCTAAATTAGAAGTTCTTTTTTCATTTATTATTGTAAGATTAATTGAAAGAATATTTTTTTGTAAGATTTACACTAAAAACACTGTTCGACAGCAAAAACCTCCCAGTGAAATTTCTCACTTATAGATTTTGGTCTCCTGCTTCCAAATCTACCGTCCAAATTTTTCTAGCACTTACCGTTTTTGAGATATTCGCTGTTAAAAAGTAAAAAACACCTTTAGTGGTCTACTGTTACGTATTCTTACGTTGCTTCCACGAAATAGGACTTGATGTCATATAAAAAGGACCTCCTGATTCCAAAACTGCAATCCACAATTTTCAAGCATGTTCTGTTTTTGAGATATTCGCGTTTGAAAACTTTAGTGTGATTTATAAAAAATATAAGTGCGTAACAGTAGAGTTTAAGTTTTTCAAACGCCAATATTTCAAAAACAGTACGCGATAGAAAAGTTTGGATGCCAGATTTGGAATAAAGATCCCTTATTTATACTAAATCTAGTTCTATTGTGTTTGAGCATCTTAAGAATACGTTACAGAGGAGACCCAAATATTTCAATATTAAAACGCCAATATCTTAAAAACCTAACGTGATAGAAAAATTAATTTCGTTTATAATCTAACGTATATACTTCGAATTAAAAAAAGGAGTAATTATAGAGATCACAAAACTATAAAAATTCACGGCGAATTGATTAACAAGTTTGTTTTGACCACAAGCCTATACCTCAATCTTCTAAAAAGCCTAAACAATCTTTAATAATGTGATGCAGCAACATCCGCTTTAGTTCGTAAATGTATTTATTTAATTTAGGACCAACTTTTTTTGATATAAGAAGAATTCCAAAAATTTTGACCACAAAAAAAACACTTTTTCGACCTTACCTATTTTAATTGTCTTAAAAATTGGTATATATGTTCTTCTGATTTTTGTTGAATTTCGGTTTTTGTTATTTAGTAAAAATTGTGAATGGTTCGCGTTTTATCGCTGTTCAAAGTTGGTATTTTGCAACAATTGCATGATAAATACACAATGTTTAAATGATCATATCTTTGGAACGCATCATCCGACTGCCACGAAATAAAACGCAAAATAATGGTTATGTCCTGTGCTTAAAATAGAATTTTGAAAAAGGATAGGATGCTTTGCAAAAAGGATATTGAATTTTAAAAAATGTCCTTAATTTGCAAATATCTCAAAATGCGTATCTTTAATTTTCCTATATTTTTTTGCACATATACCCCAAAATGTACTTAACAACATATGCAAATCCCAAATTGGGGTGATAAGCGGTTTGTTTATAAACGTGGTTACATGAAACTACTTATTGATTTTTCTTAATAATTCTTGTTTACAAATGAAAAACAATTTCTGCGCACTAACCGCGAATAATTTTTTTGTATGTATTTTGGATCGCTAAACTCAAAAATTTCATTAAAATGACATTTCGCGAATACATTTTTGTTTAATTAATTTTTTAGCGTTTTTTGGACGTATTTTTACTATTTTGCTTATATCTTAAGTTCTGATTATCTGATCTTCTCGCAATAAAAACCAAACTAAAGACAATCAAATTTCCAACAAATCCTACGTTCATCATTTTTTCATCAGTTCATAGCCATTCACGCGCAAACAAATTTTTTAGCGTTATTTGGAGGTATTTTGACTATTTTTCTTATATCTTGTGTTGCGTTTATCTGGTCCTTCCGAAATAAGAACCAAATTAAAGACAATCAAATTTCCAACAAATCCTACATTCATCATTTATCACTTCAAAGCTTTCCGTTCAATAGGCAAACATATGACTAAAATAAGTTTTTTAATTAACAAATCATTTAAAAAAAAGTTTAAGAAATAGAAATCTTTGCAATTAATTACATCTTTTTATTAATCTGCAAAGCCTGAACATTTAGAAATATAATAAAGTTGATTTGATGAAAATTTATAGGCTTAGTCCGAAGTTATCACAAGGTATATGAATATACATGATAAAATACAAAAAAAAAATTATAATTTTTTACAATTTCTTTTTTTAAAAATTCTAAAAAATGAGCTTTGTTAATAAAAAATAGTTTTCCCTTGTTTGCCTATTGCGCGTAAAGTTATGAACTGATATAAAAATAATGAATGAAGGATTTGTTGGAAATTTGATTGTCTTTAATTTGGTTCTTATTGCGAAAAGATCAGATGAACGGAACTCAAGATATAAGACAAATAGTCAAAATACCCCCAAATAACGCTAAAAAATTTATTTGCGCGTAAAGCTATGAACTGATGAAAAAATGATGAATGTATGATTTGTTGGAAATTTGATTATCTTTAGTTTGGTTTTTATTGCGAGATGATCAGATAAACAGAACTTAAGATATAAGCAAAATAGTTAAAATACCTCCAAAAAACGCTAAAAAATTCATTTAACAAAAATGTATTCGCGAAATGTTGTTTTAATGAAATTTTTGAGTTTAGCGATCAAAAATACATATAAAAAAATTATTCGCGGTTAGTGCGCAGAAATTGTTTTTCATTTGTAAACGAGAGTTATTAACAAAAATCAATAAGGCGTTTCATGAAACCGCGTTTACAATTAAACCGCTTATCACCCCAATTTGAAATTTGCATATGTTGTTAAGTACATTTTGGGCTATATGTGCAAAAAAATAAAGGAAATTTAAAGATACGCATTTTGAGATATTTGCAAATCAAGGATATTTTTTAAATTTTAATATCCTTTTTGCTTAGCATCCTATCCTTTTTCAAAATTCTATCTTAAGTACAGGACATAACCATTATTTTGCGCTTTATTTCGTGATAATCGGATGATGCGTTCCAAAGATACGATCATTTAAACATTATGTATTTCTCATAAAATTGTGGCAAAATACCAACTTTGAACAGCGATAAAACGCGAACCATTCACAATTTCGACTAAATAACGAAAACCGAAATTCAATAAAAATCAGAAGAATGGATATGTTAATTTTTGGATAAATTGAACCAACATCGGCTGATTGCCTATGCTATTTTAAATGGAACCAGTCATAAGATATGAAATTTGAAAAATTTATCAATAATCGATTTTCGTCTTTTCGATTTTTTAAGCTCTAAATAAAGAGAAATGAAATGCCATTACCAAATTTTGTCACCATTTTTGCAAAACCTAAATCTATTTGAAGATGGACGTAGAAAAAATCACATACTTCGTGTATCACCCTCATTCTAATTGTTTCAGTTGAAAAAGAAGTTCATATGTTGTGGTGATTTGATTCCTAATAACATATGAAAAAGGTACTTCAAAATCATTAAGCAAAGAACTGGTGAAAGATGTTTTTATTGTTATTTTGTAGCATTTTTGGAAGTGATTTTAAAAGTACTTCCTACGGAATATGAAGTTCGGCACCTATCGCTACTTGGTATGTAGTGATACCACTAATTCTTTTTGAACCACTTCGTTTATTTTTTGCTGGGTAATTATCATCAACAGCGAGCCGGTCTTCTTAGAGATATATTTACACTAGTGCCCGCCATTTCCCGGTTCTCGGTATTCCCGGTTCTGGTTACGGTTTCCCGGTTCTAGATACATACATTTCCATGAATAATGGTATTCCCCGTTTTGATTCTGGTACCGGTTCTTAAACAACAAAAAAATGCTACATATAACATTAAATGTTTTAATTTAGTAATTACACCATTTTATTCAGTATTTCAGAAATATTTAGTTTTGTTTGTAAAATTATTTTAAAATTATATTATTATTTTTTTCTTATATTTGTAAAACAAATGGAAATGGTGTTTTGAACATATTTTTTTCGAGAAAAAAATTTTTTTTTCGCCAAAAATCTTTATTTTCGTAAAAAAATATTATAGTAAATCTTAAATAGTTTTAGTAAATCTTACATAAATCTAGTTTGTTTACACCAAATTCAATTGAAATATCAGTTTTATTTATACATATTTAAAAACTATCCCAAAAGCATAAAAATTAAATTTTTGTAATTTTTAATCGCGAATATCGCGAATACGAGCGCTAACTTTGAAAAACGGCTAGCACCATTGAATTTAGCGTACCCGAGTAAGCTTTATCTGCAGGGTGCCCAACTTATTAATTTTTGTGACTTGTCATTTTTGTGACTTGTCATTAATTGGCAATATGAAGACACTGAAATCAATATTGCCGATAATGTCAATTATGCATGCAGCATACAAAAGGTAGAGCCGGATTACATAAAATGAGAAGACACATATGAATTATTAAAAAAAAAGATAAGAGTACATATTTTGTGTAGTTAAAACAGGAGTATATGCGCTACGAATTCCTGAAATATTTAAAGTTCTGAAGAACTTAATTTTTACTACTATTTTTTTTATAAATTACTATTTCTGTTTTTTAACTACCTTTTCATGGCCTTTTTAAGAGTTTCTATTGTTTAGTCTTTGAAAAATGTAATCAATACTTGAGAATTTTACATATTACTATTGCTACGAAAATCCCATTTTCTTTTCTTTTTCTTTTATTTCCTATCCTCATCTTTTGATGAATTTACAATTCATAGTAGTTTCATTTGAATTTTTCGATGAATTGTCATTTTATAGTGGGTTTTTGCTAAAAGTAATATGCAGTAGCATGATTGTTGAATTAATCTTCTTAATTTTTGTTAAGTGAAATTCATTGTTAAAAGAAAAATAGAACAATAAAAAAGAAAAGCTATAAAGTTTTCTATGAATCCTATTTTAATTAATCCTTAGGTTAGAAATTCTCTTTTATTTCATTTCATTTCATTTCATTTCATTTCGTTTATTTCAGTCAATAGAACATAAATTCTTTACAGACTAAGATTTAAATACAAAAATGTACATATGTATAAGTATATATATAAATTAAAATATTTACAAATAATACTTAAAAATCTAATATTTTAAAGATTTTAAAAAGATACAATTTAAAACTTTCTTTTGAAGAGCAAAATTCTATTAGAAGATTAGAATCTATACTAATGGCCATATCATTGATGGCATTTAAATCATTTAAAGCGCAGTTTAAGGTACTGTTTTGGGCATAATTTGTGCGATGCGGAGGCAAGTTAAAAATATATTTATGACGGAGAGATCTAGGTGGAACATTAAACGGTATCAGAGATAGCAAGTCAGGGCAATCAATGCCACCAGCCACTATATCAAAAATCAATAAAGCTGATTGAAATCTTCTTCTTAACTCTAAAGTTTGCAAACCTAAGAGTAAGCATCTGGACTTATAGGGAGGTATAGGTTCAATAAATTCAATGGAAGAAAGCGCCCATTTAATAAAAATTTTCTGAACTCTTTCTATACGCGATATATGTATTCCGCAGTGTGGATTCCAAACTACGGCAGCGTACTCCAACTTAGATCTTACATAAGACGTATATAATAATTTTAACGTATTGGGATCTGAGAAATCAGAACAATTTCTTTTTATAAATGCGAGCAAGGCATAAGCTTTAGGAACAATGTAATTTATATGATTAGTAAAGGACATTGATGAATCAAACATAACGCCCAAATCGATAGTTGATTTAACAGTTTTAAGAATATGATTACCAATTCTAAACACTTGTTGAATAGGGTTTTTAGATCGAGAAAACGAAATATGAAGACATTTGTCCAAATTCAAATGGAGACAATTAAATGTACACCAATTTAGGAAACTATCTAAATCATTTTGAATATGTAGAATATCGGTTAAATTTTTAACTCTAAGAAAAATTTTCAAATCATCAGCATAGAGAAGAAATTTTGAATTCGAAAAACACATTGAGACATCATTGATGAATAAATTAAAGAAAAGTGGGCCCAAAATACTACCTTGGGGGACACCTGAGGTTTGAATATATGTTGAAGATTCAAAGCCTTCAACAACAACTTTACATATTCTATTAGACAAGTATGATCTTATCCATTCTAAAAATTTAGAATGAAAACCCATAGCCTTTAACTTGGAATAGAGTATTGCATGCGACACTTTATCAAAGGCTTTAGAGAAATCAGTGTATACTGACTCAATTTGAAAACCTTGCTCTAAAGATGATATGCAATATTCACTAAAAACAGTCAGATTAGTGGTAGTTGACCTACCAGGAAAGAACCCATGCTGATAGGGAGATATAATTGATTTTGTAATAAAATACAACTTTTTATTAACAATGTGCTCAAAGATTTTCGAGATACTCGTTAACTTAGAAATTGGCCTGTAGCATGTGATGTCATCTTTTCTACCATTCTTAAAAATAGGCGTTATCGAAGACAATTTCCACTTATCAATAAAAACTCCTTCTTCAAGAGACAAGTTAAAAATGTAAGTTAGTGCAAAAGTAATGGAAGGCGCACATTTTTTTAGCAAATGAGGGCAAAGACCATCGGAATCCGATTTAAAATTATTATTAATCTGCATTATACCGTTATAAACATCATCATTTGAGATTTCCATGGCACCAATGTCTAGCATGTCAAACGAATTTGAGTATCTAGCTGTATGGGCCATAGGGATTTCAAAATTTGATTGAAAGAATTGAGCAAACATATCAACAACATCATTACAAGATTCAGAAATACGATTTCCATATCTCATAACTGATGGAATATCAGCAACCTGCCTTTTCGACTTTACAAAAGACCAAAAAGATTTTGGATTGCTTTTTATGTCATTCTCTTTTTGCAAAATATATTGCTTATATAAGAATTTATTTAAAAAATTAAATTCCCTTTCATAATAAATAAACTTTTCGTGACTATCAAGATTTCCTGAATCAATGTAACGCTTATGAAATTTATTACGCAGATTCTTAAGTTTTTTAAGACCTCTGGTATACCACGGCAGTTTGTAAGGCTTTTCCTTTTTCAATGGAATATTATTATTGCATATACCCAAAACAGTATTTAAAAAAATATTGTAACATGACGATGTTATTTGATCCGAAAATAACTCCAACCAATCAACATTACTAATTAAAGAATTAAGCAAATCAAAATTACAAACGTTAAAATTAAAATCAGAGCCTAAGCTCGGTGAATATTTAAACAATTTATACGAATCTATTTCCACGACTAAAGGAGAATGATGAGCATTAGATGGAGAAATCGGCAGCAAACCCTCGTATAATGCGAACTTACATTCAAATGATACAAAAATTAAATCCAAAAAGCGATTTAATCTGTTTGAAATGTGATTAATTTGAACTAAATTTGAACTAAGAAAACTATCAATAAGATTTATTTCATGATTACGATTAACATTGCTAGGCAACAAGTAAGATCCATTATGAATTTGAGACCAGGAGACATCTTTGAGATTAAAATCTCCTAACACGCATAGACGAGAGTTTGCTAACGAGTTTTCATCTACAGATAAAATATTAGAAACATGCGCGTCATACATAGTCATTTTCCAAATTTGAAATTTAAAAAAAAAAAAAATACGGTAAAGGCGGTAGCCGCACAACATTCCCAACATTTAAAAAATAAGCGACACTCAAATTTATAAATAAGTTGGTCATTCAGTTTGTAACTCAGCGAACTATTGGCCTGGGACCCCATAAATTATGATCAACACCTCGAAATTTTTGGTACATAACCTAAAAAAAAATCTTTTGATTCGGCTGCTGGTTGGCACATGTGAACAGTAGGCTGGGTCGTTCAAAAAAGTTTTGTTCTAGAATTAAAGATTAGTTAAAGACAATTCTATTTTTTTATTTTTTTTTGCTACGCCCATGGCCGTCGCCGTTTTAGTTTCTTATTAACTGCGTCGCCATTAAAGGTCTTATCTTAACATTATGTATATCGTTTTCGGAACATTCAAAAATAAATGAAAAATACATTTGAAACAAGTGATAAAAAAATTGAAAACCTTCCCAGTAATTATTCATTTGTTTTAACAAAAATCAACATTTATTTTTTACTGTTAATCAAATTTTCTAAAATAAATAACATTGAACATTAAAAAATAACGTCACCTTCATTTTTTTACCAACAAATTCGAAAAAAATAACCTACGAAAACATTAAAAATTGATGATTTCGTAGGTTATTTTGGCAATTTGTCTATTAAATTATATTTAAAAAAATTTTTAATAAAATTTTAGGGAATCGATCCCGGAATCAACTACATTCTGGCCAGACACCCTACCCATCGTGTCAAAGTCACTTGATACAAACATGTTTTTATATTTCTATAAATATTTTTTTGAATTTTTTTGAATTTTTTTTACAAAAAAATAATCCACACAAGTACGTAAAAACTACCCAGCAAAAACTGTATTACATTTCTGATTACATTTCCCATTACATTTATACAGGAAAGTGCCAAAAGTTTAGCACTTTCCTGTATAAATGTAATGGGAAATGTAAACAGAAAGGTAATACAGTTTTTGATGGGTAATGATTTTTTTTTTTTTTTAAATGCAAACAATTAAAAAAAAAATAACGTACACAAATCAATAAAAACTAAAAAAGAATCACTTATTTTTACTTACAGAACAAAAATAAATGACTTTAAAAATTTAATGTTAATGAAAGTCTTTATTTTTATGTTGTTCTTTTTGAAACAAAGCACAGAAATAGTCATTTTAAAAAAACTGAACGTTAAACAAATGGAGTTTCTTTTAAAAACGACAATACGTTAAACTTTTTAAATAAACTACAAACAGTTAATAACATCATTTTATAAGTGAAGAATTTTGGAAGAGGTTAAAAATTTATTTTATTGCCAGTTTTTTTAAATTAATTGTGGCTGAACGGATGCTGCAAACCAATACGGTGACAAAAATTGCACCTCAGATTTCTGAGTAATTTAAGGAAAAAGGGCTTAACATAAGTAGCCGCAGCATATCCCGAGTAAAAATGTTTAGATATATTTTTATATATCACGTCTTATACGAGATTAAAAAGATCTTACTCGGATCACTACTGATCCGAAATTTGAAAGATCAGTACTGATCCGAAAAATGGATCGCTAAGATTAGACCAGTTTTAATCGGACGGATACAATGTTATCCGAAAAATGGGTTTATATTATTAGATAAACCCATTTTTCGGATGAAATTGTATCCGTCCGATTAAAACTGATCTAATCTTAGCGATCCATTTTTCGGATCAATACTGATCCATCACATTTTTACTTGGGATGTTACATACTATTTCAAATACCTAAAAATTGCAATGAAACTTAAAACAATTGAAAATAACAGTTAAATGTAAAAAACAAGTCGCAGCATAATTTAAAAAAAACCCTGTTCATTCATATATGTATTATCAGGTAAAATTAAGCTTCCTAATTGTTTTTTACCATTTACCTGTTATTTTCATTGCAAATTTAATAGCAATTTTTAGGTATTTGTAGGCTGACCATTCGTACTGATTTGATCAGTACATGTACTGATTTTTGATCACGTGTACTGATCAAAAAACGTTGTACTGATTTGTACTGATTTTTTAAAATTTGTACTGATTGTACTGATTTTTGAACATTTTAACATAAAAATATTTTTATTCGAAAATTCTGTACAAAAACTGGAATTTCCATAATATAAGTCGCCAGAGTTGTTTTTTATAACTTAAGTCTGAAAATGAGATCATTTATAACGAATTTATTCTAAGGAGATTCGAGTTCGTGAATCAAGAGGTTCCTTAACGCAAAAATGAGTCTGAGCATGAGGTTATTTTGATCTTCAGAATCATTGAGGTTTTCCATAACGAAAAGTTCAATGGGCCGATGGATTTTTTATATTTTTAGAAAGATGATGAAAATTGCATGAATCCAAATGATTCTGAGATCTTAGATGAGGTAATGTTATCAAAGCTTATTCGAAAAAGCACTCAGAAATTCAGATCCTTTAAAAAAACACGTGCTTATTAGCTGTAAAGTTTTCTTACAGGAAAAGTTGTCAAAACTTACGGAAAAAGTCTTCAAAATCTGATGGGTTTTCTTATTCTCAAAACCTGTGAAATTTTGTTATATTTTCTGCACTGAAACGATCAAAACATTCAAATGAAGTCGTTTAAAGTCAACTTCATTTTTTGCAAAATAACGAAAACAGTTGTTTTTTGCAGTTGTTTTTTAACAGTTGTTTTTTTGTAGTTGTTTTTTTGTAGTTGTTTTTTGCAATTGTGGTTTTTTTTAAATACTTGGAGTCAAGTTAGTTTAACCGACATTTTTTGAGTGTTGAAAAAACATCAGTGTTTTCTCATAGAAACAAATTTTAGAGAGTTATTTCTAGAAAAAAAAAAACATAAAATGTGGGCGTACTGATTTAAGCTCAGAACAAAATGGTCACCCTAGGTATTTGTAACATATCGGGGGCCTATATTCAAAAGCCTCTATTTAAAAAACACAACTTTTCAGGAGAGCCAAAAAATGTTTATTTCGCGTATTGTTAGAGTAATCAAAATTCGATATTCTACAATATTTGTTTAAATCAACTACTGAATCTCACATATAATTCGTTGTTAAAATTTTGCACTGTTGGCAATTTTTTGAAAGATAGAGAGTTTTGTTTCTCAAAAATATTTAGTACATGAATGAAAATGATCAGATAGAGGGTTTTGCATTTTAATAAAAATGAATTTTTATGATTTCATTTACGATATCAGAAAATTTTTAATGTTATTTATTAAAAATAACAACTTATAAAAAATTCCGAAATCGCAGATTTTTAAGACAAAAATTATGTTTTTACCGAACCCATCTCAAAAGTTGACAAACTGTTGAGTATGTTATGTAAAAAATAGTAAAAAAATTACAAACGCGATTTTGGTCCTCAGATGCTGACAGCATCGCGATTTTTAAGAATAAAATGTTTGTTTCATAATGTACACAAGACATCCACATTTTGAGCAATATTTTTCAAAAGAGTCAAACAAGAATTTTCAGAAAAATAGCATCAGTGGACCAAACAAAATCGTGGTTCTGGAATTTTGTTGACAAATTCATGTTCAGTTTGCAAAATTTAGTATGAAAACATGCAATGAATAATGAAATTATTTGAAAAAAATATTTTTAAATTAATTATTTGAAAAGATAGACGGTTTTGCAATCAGAAAAATTAATTGTGTAAGAGATAGAGAAAATCAAAAATGCAAATCAAATAGCAAAAAAAAATATTTTCGTTCTGAATTTTACACCATATATTAAGGCCGTTTTACTGAATATTTCGCCATTAAAAAGTAATTTTCGTGAAAATGGAAGATAGAGGGTTTTGAATATAGCCCCTCCATATGCTGCGGCTACTTATGTTAAGTTCTTTTACCTAAAATTACTCAGATCGGAGAAAATTTGACGTCGAAGTCAAAAATTATAAGTGTCAAAATTGAAGCTGCTGTTTTTTTTTTTTTTGTACATAGTTTGTAATACTTGCCAAACGATGGACGCTTTAGAGCTGATTGTGGGAAAAATTATGAAAAAATTTTGCAGGGTCATCTTCAGTCGACAACCTGTGGACAAACTTGGAAAAAATTACGTACATATTTTGATCAAAATTCATGTTCGAAGTTTTTAATCAAATTCGGCTCAAAAATTTTTAAATTTTGCGTACTTTATTGGAAAAATATTTAAACCACGATTTTGGTCCACAGATGCTGATTTTTAAACATAAAAGTTATTATTTTATCCAAATTGGTCTCAAAAGTTTGAAAATGTTATGTGTGTTATTCAAAAAATATTAAAAATATATTTTGTTCAAAAAATGCTGATCTGCGATTTTGGTCCAAAGATGCTAATCAGCATTTTCGGACCAAAGTCGTGTTTTTATATTTTTTTAAATATTTATTTTATAACAAAAGTTGGAAAATGTTAAGTGTGTTATCTAAAAAATATAAAAATGCGATTTTGGTCCAAAAATGCTGATCTGCGATTTTGGTCCACATACGGTAATCAGCATTTTCGTACCAAAATCGTGTTTTTATATTTTTTTAATGTTTTTTAGATAACACACTTAAAATTTTCCAAATTTTGCGACCAGTTTAGATAAAAAAAATAATTTTCCCCACCATCAGCTCTAACGTGGCCATCGTTTGTTATGTATTACGACACGAAAATCGAAAATTTAAATTTGACGGGACGCCCTATTGTATACCGAGTGGTATTCAAACATATACAAACATATTTTTTATTATTAATTTTTTTCAACAAAATTTTTTTTTTTTTCGCGGAAATTATTTTATTAATATATTTATTTTACAAAAAAATTTTGTGTTTATGATGTTTTTTATTACTATTTTTTCACAGATTTTGTTTGTTTTGAATTTAATTTAATTTGTCTTTATGAATTGATACAAAAAAACTCACCTTGCAATCAATTATAATTATTTCCTTGCTTTATTTATATTCAAATACAGCATTACCAGCTTTAAAATACTTAACAAAAAAACTTTTGCCGCTAAATAATATTAGTACTAAAAATCAGACATGCGCAGTTTTTGTACTAAAACTCACGTGTTTAACCTACACAAAAAAAGGCAAAGTAGAGCAGCCGGTTTTTGTTAAAACTCTCTCAAGAGATTGAAATCTAAACTCTCCGCTCTCTTGTGGGTCTCTCAATAACGTTATACGAACGTTATAAGCATACATATGAAAAAATTTACAGTTAATGCTTAACTTACTACGATTAGGTAAAACCATGAAAAAAAAAAAACAAATCACTGGGACTAGGACAACATTTTTACTATTGAATGAAAATAACTTGAAATGATACTAATAATACTACAGATACTAAAAAAGAGAAAGATTGAGAGAGATAAAAAGAGAATTTTAAAAATATTATACAAATATTACAATTAATATTAGAACTGTTGTGTTAGGAAAACTAGTAAATTTTCTTAATATTTTATATTTTTCATTTTGTTTGTTATAAGGCGAAAGAGTACTAAATAAAACTCGTCTCTCGTTTGAGTATAAATAATTTTTTTTTCTATAGCCGAAGTTTAATTTGAAGTAGCAAAAAGAAGCAGCAGCAACAGCAAATAAACACAAAAACCAACATACATTTTATATGTGTCGTATAACAAAAACTGCGACAATTTTCGTAATACAAATTCAGTACACGGACGTTATTTGCTAACGAAGCATTGGCAAAAATGGAAACGGAACGGTTAATAAATATTTTACGGTTTTTGGGCTTTACGGTGTTTAAAAATAAAAAGTGTGTGTGTTTTGGAAAAAAATTTAAATAAAAAAATAAAGTGTTATGAATGGTTACAAAAAAAAATTAAAGGAAATTTTAAAATAATTTTAAATAATAAAATAATAAATTGAAATTAAAAAAATATTTTAATGTTATAAATAAAATAAAAAAAATTATAAATAATAAAAAAATCTACTAGAAAATTATAAAAATTATTAAAAAATAATTTCCAAATAAAAAAAGTCTAAAAAAGTTGAATGAAAGTTCAGATTTCATTCAAATATCAAAAAAGTACCCAACAAATTAATTAACAGCCCCTTAAAGTATGTTTTTAAATATTATAATTAAAATTACTCCTCAAAAGTATGCTCTTAATTATAAGTCCCCTTAAATGTATGTTTTAATTTGATAGCTCTCCCCTTAAAGTATGCTTTAAATTAAAAAAGTGTGTTTGAAAAATAAGTTTGTGTGTGTTCAAAGAATAAAAAAAAAGAAATACGTTCAGTATACTATATACCTGTTAAATGTCTGATAAATTATATCTTCTACCATTAACCATCATCATCATCAAAAATAAAATAGTAGTAGTAGAAGTAACTACTGCGTTGAGTGTGGAGTATGATGCTTGAAAACATTCAAAAGAAAATTTTCTACACACTAAAGAAAAAGTAGGTTAAATTTTATTTTTTTTTTCATCTATTAAATATTTTAGCAAAGACCACTGCCATGATTAAATTTTATAATAATTATTTTTATATAAACTACAAAGACAGTAACAGCTCTTTTGTGCGGACCTCAAGTTTTTGGGGCAAATTTTTTGTTATGTTTTTTAAACTGTTTCAGCTAAAAGTGAACGAATTTTAGACGGCTTTCAAAAAAATCTTAATTAAGCTGTGTTTACACCATACCACTGACTAGTTATATTTTCGACGATTTTTATAAGAACGTAAGTTTTTGCTGTAGCGTATTTTTGGCATTTTATAAATATGTGATCCAAAAATTAAAGACCTGCAAAGCAATTACATTTATGATATTTTTTTTAATAAATCGACTTAGGACTAAATAAATTGCTATATTTGTTTATAAATTTAGCAATATATGGAGTTTTTTGTCGCTTAATAATAACAATCATGTATTTACTACATGCCTAAAATTATGCTATACAAAATCTTGATTTTTCATAAAAATCATACGACTCAGTAACCTGTTGTAACGATATAAATTTGTATGGTCATGGTACCATGGAGTCAAACAACTTTCGGTGCTTTATGAAAAAAGGAGTGTATACTTTTGGGCTCAAAGATATACTTGATATTACGTATAATTTTCGTCTTTTTAAGAAATTTTTCATAAAAATTGAATAATATTATGGGCAAAAAATATTAAAGCTCTTTATATATAAATATTCGACCTTCAAATTTTTCCAATATTTATTGACAAGCTCGAGGCCACAATGTGGCTATTATTTTTATACACTCTACTTTATAGAAGCATTTTAACCTGTGGCAAATTTAAATTTTTCAAGGCCTTAGACTTACATATGTGGTACAAATTTGAGGCAAATCGAATTATATTAACACGTGGCGCCCGGCAATCAAAATTTTGGAATTTTGAAAATTAAAAAAAAAAAAAATTGTTGCGACACATCATGTGAAGGGCTAACTGCAAGAACTTGATAAGCAACATTTTATTTTTTCATGTTTTTCGCTTTCTGCTGATGTATTATTGACAGATTTTTGGCAGAAGTCGTGCTTTAACCTTTCGTACAAGTATATTGAGAATAAAAGTTCTGCAAAAGTTCTATTTTCTACATTATTTTAAATGTTTTACGACAAACACCACCATAAAATTAAATGTTGCTTATCGAGTTTTTACAATAAGCCCTTCATATTTATTAATTTTGATGTGCTTTACACGAATACGAAAAAGATTTTGAAATCGGTATAACGGTTTTTGAGATATTGCTTGTTTAAATTTTAAAAATGGCGGATTTTTCGTTCGTTTTTTTTAATATAATATGATTTTTATGATTTTTTTTTATACATCCGGCATTTTTTGTATGCTAAGAAATGTTTTCTTCCAATTTTGAACGTCGGGGAAATTTTTAATTTTTCTAAACCTAAGACTAATGTGGTACTAATTTGAGGTTAATGGGATTAAATTAACCCGTGGCGTCTGAAGATAAAAGTTTTGGAATTTTGAACATGATGCCACACATCATGATAATTTATATTGATTCGCTGAACACGAATATAAGTAAGTTTTTAAAATTAGTCGAACGGTTTTCAAGATATCGGTATTTGAAAGAATTTTTTTTAAAAGAACATTTTTTAAAAGAACTGTAACAATTTCTTTCCCTTGACCCTTTTAAAGAGCTTGTGACAATCTATCATTTAAAATTAATTTCACCCAAATCCGATAATTTGTTGAACCCTTGTATCAACATTTTGGATTTTGGTAAAATTTTCTACAAAATTTTGGGATTTTGGTAAATTAAAACAAGTGAGAGTGTTACATTCGGCTGTGCCGAATCTTTTATACCCTCCAAAATGTCAAACAAACTATACAAAAAAAATCCAGGGGCGTTTTTTGGGGGGGGGGGTTGATGGGAGACGTTTGGGGGCACCTTCCTCCTGTACAAAAAACCCTGCAAAAAATGCGTATTTTCTTGGGTTGGTTTAGTTCTCCAAGGGGAACTTTTTTCCCCTTGGACCGATTTTGCCCATTTCCGAACTTAACCTGCCTAGGAATATAAGGTATATTCGAACCAAACTTCGGAAGTCTAGCTCATTTATTTTGGACTGTATTGTGTCTTATACAGACGGACAGACGGACGGACGGACGGACATCGCTAGAATGTCTTAGAATCGATCACTGATCATTAATATATATACTTTATGGGGTCCTAGACCGATATTTCGATGCGTTACACACGGAATGACAAAGTGAGTATACCCCCATACTGTGGTTGGAGGGTATAAAAAGTTGTCTTTCGCTACTTTATTATTAAATTTGACATGCTAACTACAAATATCAAAAAATTTCGGAAATCTGTCCAGCAACTTCTGAGATATCGCCAATTTAAAATTGTTGTTGGCGGTTTTTTAACAAAAAAATTAATAAAAAAAATAAAAATAAGTTGAAATTTAAAAAAAAAAATCCAAAAATGACAATTTTTTCCTACGTTCCAGAAATAAAAAAATTGGGACATCGCCATTTGAAAATTGTCAAAAATGGAGGTTTTTTCTTAAGTTGAAAAAATTAAAAAATAAATAAAAATAATTTAAAATTTGTCAAAAATTTTCAAAAATGCTAATTTTTTCTACGTTCAAGAACTTTTTTAATATTTTTTTTATTGATAATTTCATAAATCTTGATTATTTAAAGCGGTCAAACAGTTTTCGATTTGAAATTTAAATAATGGCAGTTTTTACTACATTATATATTTTTTTTTAATGTTCTTTAAATTTTTTCCTATTGTTCCAAAGAGGTTCAGACAATCTTTCACTTAAACATAATTTGAGCAAAATCTGATAATTTTATCCAGCGGCACTTTTGTATGAAAATTTTGGATTTTTGGAAATGTTTATCGAAATTTCCGATTTTTGAAAAAGAAATTTTTTAAAAAAATACAAATAAGATATCTTTCAATACATTACTTTCATTATTTTGAATACAAATATCAAAAAATTTCGGAAGTCGATATAGCGTTTTTCAAGATGTCGCTTTTTGAAATTTGTTAAAAAATTTCCAAAAATGCCAATTTTTTCCTACGTTCAAGAATTTTTTTAAAAAAGAATCTAAATTTTTTTTGTTCATTGATAATTTCAATGCGCTTGATTGTTAAAATTGGTCAAACAGTTTATTGCAGTTTGAAATTTAAATAAAAGCGGGTTTTGCCACTATCAAACATTAAAAAAAATAATTCTTAAAGTTTTTTCCTCGATCCCTTCATAACGGTTCAGACAATCTTTCACTTAAACTCAATTTGAGACAAATCCGAAAATTTTGATTTGTATTAAAATTTTGGGATTTTTGGAAAATTTTCACAATCGGATTATTGAAAAACAAATTAAATTAATTCTCGATTAGTTTCATCAATTTTGGCATGCTGAGTACAAGCATCAAATAGTTTCTGAAATCTGTCGAGCAGTTTTCGAAATATCGCTATTTGAAATTTGTCAAAAAAATTTCTAAAAACGGCGGGTTTTTTCTACGTTCAAAAAATGCTATAAAAAAAAAATCATTTTTTTTTTCATTGATCCTTTCATAGAGCTTCGTAACTCGATAATTTTAAACCGTGGCACTCTTCTAAAAAAAGTTTAGATTTTTGGAAAATTTTCACCAAAATTTAGATTTTTGAAAGATAAAAAATAAATTATTTTTTAATATAGTAGTATTGTTTTTTAACGATTTTGGTATGCTGAATACAAACATCTAAAAATTTCAGAAATCGGTTGAGCGGTTTTTCAGATATCGCTATTTGAAATTTATTAATAATTTTCCAAAAATGCCGGTTTTTTTATACGTTCAAAAAATTTTAAAAAGAATTAAATCTCAAAATGTCATTCCCTTGTTCCTTTAAATGAGTCAAAGCCGATAATTTTATTTTTCAAAATTTGAAAATTTATATATTAATCAACTCTAAGACATTCTAGCGATGTCTGTCTGTTGAAATGGCGATCACGGCCAAAGTATTACAAAGATATGACTGTAATTTAACATATTTACTAAGTCTTGCCTCTAGAAGTTTGGTATTTCTTTGGAGAGATATCGCTTTAGTGGTTCAAAAGTAATGAACGAATATATAAGTACACATCGAAAATGTTGGTACATTCCACATAACCTAAAAATACAAAATGCTTGAAATTCTGCAAAATGTGAACACAATTGTAAACCGAAAAGAATTTAAACAAACATAATTACATTTTTTACTCTTAAATTTTTTTCGCCTAAAATGTTTTTTTCCGGCAACATTTTTTCAAATTTTTTTTTCACAAAATTAATTCCTATTACAAATTTTGTTACCCCAAATATTTTTTTCGCGGAATTTGATTTTTCATCAAATTTATTCTTCGCGGTATTTTTTTTTCACTTAATTTTTGAAAAAATATGTGAAAAGTGTTGGAATGAAATTGGATACCGAAAGTTATTTAAACAAGTATAAAAATATTTTTTTATCCCAAAAATATTTTTTTTTGTACTTTTATTTCACCAAAAATTTTTTTCCGCGGAATTTAAAAAAAAAAAATGAAAATGTTTCTTAAATTATAAAAAAAATTATTCGACTTATTGGTTTAATAAAACAATTTCCTTTTGAATGACAAAAAAGGGAAAAATTACAATACAATTACAATTAAATTTTTCACTCTTAATTTTTTTCGCGGAATTTTTTTTTTCGTCTAAAATTTTTTTCCGGCGACTTTTTTTCAAAAGTTTTTTTTTCTCAAAAATTATGTAATAGGAATTAATTTTTCTCAAAATTAATTCCTATTACAAATTTTTTTACCCCAAATATTTTTTCGCGGAATTTGGTTTTTCATAAAATTTTATTCTTCGCGAATTTTTTTTTCGTTAAATTTTTGAAAAAATATGTGAAAAGTATTGGAATGAAATTGGATACCGAAAGTTACTTAAACAAGTATAAACATATTTTTTTTATCGCAAAAATTTTTTTTGTGTACCTTGATTTCACCAAAAAATTTTTTCCGCGGAATTTAAAAAAAAAAATTAAAAATATTTCTTAAAATATAAAAAAATTATTCGACTTATTGGTTGAATAAAACAATTTCCTTTTGATTGACAAAAAAAATGGAGAAGTCGTAAGCTTTTTAAAATAAAATATATGATTTTTTTTCTCTGCCTAAATATATGCTTTAAAAAATATTTTTATTTGAATAATTTTGAAATTTTGTTAAAATTTCATTAATCCAATTTGAATCCGGGTCATCCTTTTTTTTTTTTTTGCTTTATAAAGGTTCTATTGTATAATTTCTAACACACATAAATATTTATTTAGGTTTGGTGCAAATCTTTATAATTAAAAGTAAATATGTTTTATATATTTATACATATTATTTGAAAATTTTGTTTGCAAACATATATATTTATTTATATATGGATTTTATACACAAATATGTGTGAATGTGTTAGTGCGTGCGTTTGTATATTATTCTTTATTTACTTTTCAAATCCTAAAAGTATGCTTAACAAATAATTTTATAAATAAATTGTTTAGCATTTCAGTATTTAGTTGTGTTATTTATATTGGATTATTTAGTTTAGATTTGTTTATTTGTTATTTTGAAATTAATCTATACAATTAATTTTTAACATTATGTATAAACTATATAAATCAAATTCTCAAAAAAATATCTTTTTTGTGTAGCATATTTATAGGGGTTGAAAAAAATTGTTTGAATAGTTATGTGGCAAAATATGTAGAATGTTTCTAGTTTATCAAAGATATTTGTGAAAATTTATTTTAATATCTATGAACATTTTTTTTTTAACTTCTATTGTTAACCCTAGAACTGATACAATGTACAAATGTTTGAAATTTTAGCTAACATATTTTTATTACTAGTTTTTAATTAATGTTTGTAGATTTTTTTGATAACCTGTAAATAAAAAAAATATTGCATATTTTTATAGCTGTTTAAACATTTTTCACGTTAAGGCTGTTTTTTTTTTTTTCTTTAAATCCCCCTTAATACAGCAACTCGTATATCGATTTTGACAAATTTCTTTTAACTAAGAACATAGTTAAATTTCCTATAATTTTGTGTGTCTTTAATACTTCCACTACTAAATATTTATTGTATGATTACTTTTTGATTAATATCATAAATGTTATTCAAAATAGACATTAGTTTTGATTTTTTGTTTGTTATAACAAAAAAAGTGACCTTTTATTTTTTTTTTTTTGTGTTACCCGGCTGTTTTGGAAAAATAGCGTGTTAAGTTAAACACTTATTTGCTATTTGTTATAATTTGATTGATTAACCCATTAGTGAACAAAACGGTATTTGCTTGGTTATGAAACCCATTTGTCAAACAAAAATGTTCAGGGAGATATAAATTCATCAAACAAAAAATTATTTTAAGGCTAAGACAATTAAAATTTAGTTGTGATAACAGAAATTTGACAAGGATGATAAATTTGTTAATCAAAACCGGTCAGTTTTTTGTGTGTTTAGACTTCAAAAAGGTTTTTTGCAAACCCAATTTGATGACAATAAAAATTTCTGGGAAAATTGGAATTTAGGAGTAATTTAATTTGTTGTGTCTGAATAACAGCTGCATCAGGCAAATAAAAAATACTAAACAATATATATTGAATACGAATAAAATATTTATTTTAATATTTTGTGTAGGTTTATTCTAGCTCGAGGTCATTGTATCCTTTACAAATTAAACCATGGTGTTCTCATGGAATAATTTTCAAGAAAATTATTTTTCTGTTTTAAATTTATTTATGTTGGTTATTCTTGCAAGACTTAATCAACACGTGTTTCGAAATTTGTCAGATTCCATTTAAAATATTATTTAGCAAATATAAAAAAACTAAACTACTTAACTACTTGTAGTGTAGGGTTCTTATATTTGCTAAATAATCTTGACAATGGAATCTGACAAATTCTGAAACACGGGTCGATTAGGTCTTGCAACAATGACCAACATAGTTTTAATTTTTAAAGGAAATAATGACTTCGAGCCTACTTAAAATATAATATTTTAAATGCCGAATAAATCAGTTTTTATTTTTTTTTTTAATTAATTTTAATCAGAATTCTGTATTTTAATTAATTATTATGATTTTTTGGAAAAATATTTAGCTTTTTAAACACATTTTAAAATTAATGGGTTAATAACAATTTAATTTTGGTAGAGATGGTACTTCACAGTGACAGTAATTTATTTGTCCTTGTACGTTTTTTTACATACGTATGAATAGTTTTATATATTTTATATATTTCATTCATATCAATTGCATATTGAAAACCATTATTGGTGTGTGAGGGTCGATTGTGAAAAGTTTGGTTTTACATTGTGAAAAGTTTGGTTTACATGTTTGGCCAATAATAGTGCAACAACTTCAAATTTTTTTGATCATATATTTGAGATCATAGTTCAATTATACTCTAACGCTTTATACCAGATGTTTATTTCACCCAGTGGCTGCTGTGCAGGCTTTCAAAAAATGCAAAAATCGCGTTTTTTCGCATTTTCAACCGCTTATAATTAAAATTCTAAACGTGATGGAAAAATTTGGAGCGAGTCAAAATCTTGAAAAATTTTGCATTAAACTTCAAACCGGAGTCAAAAACCTTCAATTTGTTGAGCGGTGTTATTATATTTTTCCAAACTATTTTATTCTGAATAATTAACATTTAACTTTAAAGTAGTTTTAGTTTTATATAAGATGGATTTAAGAAAAATCCAAAATTGTAAAAGTGGCATACATTTTAGTAAAAATGTAACATATCAGTTTTCATACAAAATCGTTATATATGTGTGTTTTTACATTCGGAAACCCGAAAAAAATACAACTGTTTTTGTATAGAACTGATCTGTATAGAACTTCTACAATTTTAGACGGATTGTCTAAAAATCCGATGTTTACTTAAGGGGTTATAGATCTTCAAAGTACATCGATAATCAATTTGAAAATCCTAAAATCATTTATTAACAACCCAGTTGGCAAATGTGTCACTGAGGAAATTTCCACAGTGATTCCTTGAGGAAATGTCTTCAGGTTCTGACAAATCATAGGTAATCCTTGATGACATGTCCTAACATTGTCAGCACTGAATGTTTGCTTTAAGAGTGTGTACAATTCCTCTAAGACTTCTAAAAGAAAATGTCTTCAGAATAGCAGTATATTAAATTAGAATTTTAAATCTGGGCAACTCTTCAATTTCCAAGAAAAAGATGGCAATATTATCGATTTATTTAAAATAAAATAGTGTTTATAAACCGGTTAACCGAAAAACCGGGTTTTTCCCAAAATTTCGGTTTTTTTGCAAACCGGTTAACCGGAATGGAAAATTCCCGGTGCACCGAAAACCGGTTTTTTTCTGTCGGTTAACCGGTTTTTTAAAAGCATGCAAAACGAATAATTTTTGCAATTATTAAGGGTTTTTACTTATTTTTTATGACATTTTCAAAATTTCGTTAAAAAAAACCTTGAAAATCCGTGAGAAAGAAAGTCTAAAATATTTTTTATCCGAATCGAAAACCGGTTTTTTTCTGTCGGTTAACCGGTTTCTTTAAATACATGCAAAACGAATTATTTTTGCAATTATTAAGGGTTTTTACTTATTTTTTATGACTTTTTCAAAATTTCGTTAAAAAAACCTTGAAAATCCGTGAGAAAGAAAGTCTAAAATATTTTTTATCCGAATCGAAAACCGGTTTTTTTCTGTCGGTTAACCGGTTTCTTTAAATACATGCAAAACGAATTATTTTTGCAATTATTAAGGGTTTTTACTTATTTTTTATGACTTTTTCAAAATTTCGTTAAAAAAACCTTGAAAATCCTTGAGAAAGAAAGTCTAAAATATTTTTTGTCTACAAGAAACAATTTTCCAAATAAGGATTTTATTCCGAATCTGGTAAATATTAAAAATTCACATTGTTGTAAACAAGTTTTTGGTACTTTCATTGAAAACTTTATAAGTGACTGTTAACCAGATAGTAAAATTCCTGTTAATGTTCTCTACATGCCAGTAAAAGAACATCGAAATAAAATACGGTACTGCAATTTACAACGAAGTGATGTATTTTTTAAATAAAACCAATAAAAGTTAAATTAAAGCCCCGGAGAATATGGAAAAATAAAAGCACCGTATTTAAATACCGCTATTTTGAAAAGGTGTCAGTTGCCAACTTTGCTGAAAGAAACAAATATGTTAACTTAAGTTATATATTCGCTTTTGTATTTAATAAAATTTAGCTATTTTAAAGTATTTTTTGGGTTTGTTAGTTAAAGAAAAAAAAAAACCGGTTAACCTGTTTTTCATTCCGGTTTAACCGAGAAAACCGGTTAACCGAAAAAGCTGATTTTCGGTTAACCGAGAAACCGGTTTTCCAAAATGTCGGTTTTTTATAAACACTAAAATAAAATCAAAATCTAACAAGTAGAATAAAAGTAATAAATAGTCAAACAATTTTCAAAATAAAGTTTGGAACAAGTAGTTGGGTGTGGGACTAATAAACTGGAGGTTCCACGTTCAAATCCAGTTGGGACTAAAAAAGGCGAAAAGTTTTTTCTAAATATGAGAAAGATAATTTATAAAGGAAAATGGATTAAAGTAAAAACTAAAGGAAATACGAAAATTTTTTTTATTTTCGGATGACCTATGTCAGACATTTCCCCAAAGAAGTCTTAGCTGACATGTCCCCAGAAGGTCAGCCCTGACCACTGCTGACTTTGAGTGAGGACATTTTGAAAATTTGTATGAAACTGTCCTCAACCCAGTACATAGAGATGTCTTGTGGATGTCAGGTGTGACTCTGACATGTCATCGCTCCGTCACTGAGGATGGCTCGAGGACGTTGCCAACTGGGTTTTCATATTTTGCGATTTTTAAAAAATGAAAATCGCGAGATTTTGGAATTTAATTAAACTGTAAATGGGAATGTCTAAATTACTCCATAGTGTATCATTATACACAATCTAAAGATTCCAGGTCAAAAAATACCCTTTTTCTCGTGCTGATTTATTCAAAAGTCGTTTATCGTACAAAACTATTTTTGAAAATTGGGGAGTCAAAGCTGATTTTTGAGACGTGGTTTTTTCGGCATTTTTCTTAGAATTTTATGGAGAATCCAAACATCCTAGACGATTTTGTCAACAATTTTGCTCCGAACAATTCATTCACAAGGAAGGTCTTTTACGGGGCACCCTCCGGTTGTCCTGAAACTTGAATAGGGGAAAGAAGGAGGGGGGGGGGGGGGAATTAAGAGTTACCTATTTTTTTAGCTGCCCAATCAAAAATTTAAAAAAAGGTTGCCACCTAATGAAAAAAAGGGCTTTCGGGAAAATCCGTATGAAAGCCGAACCTAAAGGAATTTCGCCAAACAAAAAAAATACGGATCAGCTTAATTTTAATAGAGATTATTATGTATGACTTTGGCGGTCGTACATAAATGTATCTCCATATAAACTACCCCAGCGATTATGCATTGTAGACAATAACGAACTCAACGAAACAGAATTTGGACACGGCAGATACACCATTGGATTGGCCTTTAGACAACCTTTCGATTTGTATAAAATGTTGATAAAGTTTCTTTTGAAGAAACATGAAACATCCTCAAAAAACGATTTTCTGTTTTCTCCTTCCTCTGTGACCCCCCAAATGTCCGTCTGGGCAGCTAAGAAAAAACAGGTAACTCTTAATTTTTCCACCTCTTTCCCACAAGCAAGTTTCAGGACGATCGGAGAGTTTCCTCTGAAATACCTCCCTTGTTAGTATTTTTTTCTATTCCCCTTTCTTTTTAAACAAAAATTGACCCTACCACTCTTAAATTTATGTTAAAAAATGTATTTGACAAATATTTAAATAATTTTTGTAAACATTTCAAACTTAAAAAGAAAACTTTTTTTTTGGGATAAATAACAATCTCTTATTTTCAAAACTAACAAAAATTATAATAAAGTCTTTTTCGCAATTAAACAGACTTTTACAAGTTGTGTGTACATAAAAAAGTGTCATTAACCTGTTAAATATTTTCGAAGCAAAAGTTGTGCTACCTAGTTATGTTTTTATAATTATTGCACGAAAAAAAATTAAGCTATGATAATTAGGGGTGAGACTTTTTATTAAAATAAATTTTGGCTTTGGAAACTTTTCAAGAGAGGAAAAGTATTAGAAAGGTTTGTCAACAATGAATATAGAAATGAATATATAACATCGTCCGACAAAAATTAAAAAAGTCGTTGAACACGAACTGGATAATATACGTTTGGAACTAGAGACTAAATGTATTAAAAATGCATTTACAGTTTTTCTTTTCGTGATCCTGTTTCCTTTTAAAAGGACTTCAAAGTTTTAGAGGAATAAATTTTATAAAGTATTTTATTAATATTTGTACTTGTCCTACAATGACACTAGTTATAGCAAATGAAAAAGGAGGATTTCCCCTAATTTTCATATTTTATTATTTGTACATGTCAGGAAAAAGGAGGTAAGTTAAGTCCTTTCGAAAATGTATCCTTCAATATCATTCAAAATTTCAACTAAATATTTTGATTACATTTTTAAATGATTTTATTCACATCCTTTTATCCTGATAAGACAAAATCAAAAATGGAAAAATTAGGCGAGATCCTTCTCTTTCATTTGCCATCTTTCAAAAATTTTTGTAAAAATAATTTTACAAAATGTTTCCTTTAAAACTATGAAGTCCTTTTAAAAGGAAACAAGATGACGAAATGAAAAACTGTAAATGGTGTTTTACTCTACTTGATCTCTACTTTCAGACGTATATCATCCGGTTCATGTTTAATATTGGCTGTCGGGCGGTGCAATACGATAAAAAGTTAAAGTGAAATGAGAAAATCTATTTTCTATTTGTTAATGAAGTAAATAGTAGATTTTAATTGGACTCACATTAAGTGTGGATTATCAAAAAGTGCTGATGATGGCAGGGTGACAACACAAAATTTATATATGTATATAAAAATTTTTAATACTCAACTAGAACAACATAAAAAAATTCATATTTGATTATTTTTTTTGATTTCTTTTCCCATTTTTACAGAATGGTAACATGAGGCGTATGATTAATATTGAATTCGTATACAGAAATTATATATCAATCATACGCACTGTTGTTTATATTTATTTTGCTAAAGTAGCATGGGGCGTATGATTAATATTTAGTTAATGCAAAAAACAATATATTACTCATACGATCTGTGGATGTTTATAATCAATTCTTTAACAGATTTATTGGCTCAAATCTCAAGTCTTTTAAGGTAAATTCTTCTACTCCTTTTTTTTGAATACCTTTAGCCCTGTGTTTAATTTTTTATATAAAATATAAGCCTGAGGAAAAAAAGTTCTTCCCCTATTATTTACCCAGGTTAAATAGTCGTCTGTGCTGATAATTTCAAACAAATTTACGTGCCAATAAAATATGAGCAAACAGTAGCAAAAAAAAAAAAAAAAAGAAAACGCTTTAAAAACAAGCAGGTATTCAGCTATTCATGCTAAAGAAAAAAACTTAAAGACTTTTTTTTAGCAGACATATATTTTTTTCTTTTTGCTTATAAGTGTGTATACAAAAATGTTAAAAAAAAAAAACTTCTAACTCATGTTTTGTACATGCAAAAAAAAAGTGAATGAAAAAAACAAGAACTGTAGTCACTTGTTAAAGTGTGATTTAGCAAACAATGGCAAACTAGGTTACAACCTGGTATTATTGTTTGCCTTTATATTCGACTACTCTCTGTACTACATACTTATATTTTTAGGCTTAAAAAAAAAAAACTAAATGGATGAATGAATGAAAGGAAATGTGTGTTTAAAGAAGAAGGTCTAGTAGAAAAGTTATGAAAGTTCCAGAGTGAGGAAATAAGCTGGCCTATCTGGTTGTCTGTTGAAATCATGCTTATTTTAGAAATACAGCTCAAAGGCTATTGATACTTTGCATATATATTTGTTAGTTTCTTAGTGAGATTGATATTGAAATTGATCAAAATCGGTCCAGAGGTACACAAGTTATGAGTCAAATCGTAAAACGTTGAGGCGTCTTGACACTTATAAACTTTCAATATTCATGTTAGAATAGCTGTCGAGCTGTTTGAGGAAAAAAATAAAACAATTTTGTAAAGGCATCTTTAGTCGGCAACAATCGGTCTATGTGGCGAAAAATTCCTTTTTCAACTATAATTCATGGCGGAATTTTTGACAAAATCCAGACGAATAATAACAAATTTTGCGTTGTTTGTGAAAAAAGAAAATATTTACAAAAAATCCAAAACCATGATTTAGTTCCAATCATGCTGATTTTTGCGAAGAATTCTTGTTTGATTTTTTATGCAAAATATGGCTTAAAGTTTTAGAAATCTTGTGTAGACTATTGCAAAATATTTTCAAATCTTTACAAACACGATTTTGTTTCACAGATGCTGTTCAGAATATTTAAATCAAAATCATGTTTAATTTTTTTTTTTTTTTGAAAAACACACTAAATATTATTAAACTTTAAAGACACATGTATTAGGGCGTACCGCTAAATCAACATTTTCAAATTTTATGCCGTAATACCTTTCAAACGATAGCCACGTTAGAGCTAATTGTGGGAAAATTTATAAAAAAAAAATTTGCAAGGTCATCAGTCATTCAGCAACGTAAAAGTTGAAAAAATTACGTATTTCGACCAAAATTCATTTCCGAATTTTTGAGCCGGATTTGAGTACTTTATTGGAAAAATTATTAAAAAAATCCAAAACTGCGGTTTTGGTATACAGATGCTGATTTTTTAACATAAAAATTATTGTTTTATCCAAATTGGTCTCAAAAGTTAGAAAATGTTAAGTGTGTGATCTAAAAAATATTAAAAAAATATAAAACAGCGATTTTGGTTTAAAAATGCTTATCTCCGATTTTTGTCTAAGATGCTGATCAGCATTTTCGAACCAAAATTGTGTTTTATATATTTATTTAATATTTTTTAGATAACGCAAAAAATTTCGGACATGAATTTTGGTCGAAATAAGTAGTTTTTTTCAAATTTGACCGCTGGTTGCCGACTGAAGATAACCTTGCAAACCCTACATCAGGGTACAGGGTATAATGAGTTTGTGCTGATGTTTGTAACTACCCGAAATATTGGTCCTAGACCTACCTTCAAGTATACCGATCGACTAAGAATTACTTTTTGAGTCGATTTAGCGATGTCCGTTCGTCTGTCCGTCCGTCCGTCTGTCCATCTATCGGTTTAAGCACGATACAGGTAGCAATTTTCAATCAATTGACTTGAAATTTAAAACTTAGGCATCTTTAGGGCCAAGGATTGAAATTGGAGGTAAACGAACTTTGTATGCACAAATCATCGTTCTAAATTTCAAAGGAATCGGGTCAGTCCATCTGGTAGTTCCAATACAAACCACCCTCCCGATATTCACATAATTCCCTCAAAATTCATAAAAATGGAAATATTTGATAAAACTTTTATGTTTAGGTGTTAAACGTGTACTATAGTAACCTAATCAAATCGGAAAACAATTGGACCATTTTTGGACTTAATCCCCCAGAAAAAAAATTTCGACCGATATTCAGTTAAATCGGTCATTGACAAACAAAAATAAGTCAATTCCACTAAAATTTGATCTGTGTGTGTTTTCTACACTTAATATAGATTTAACAAAAGACAGATCCAATATGTTCATGTTTGGACTTAGGACCCATTTTCCGGAAAACTCTGGTGTAGGGTATCATATGGTCGGTCTTGACCGATATAACTTTCTTACTTGTTTAATCTCTGTTTTTTACGGGAAAATTTTTACTTAAATTTTAAACGACTTAAATCACAATAAAACATTTAAAAATCATAAACTTTTGAAAAGTAAAGAAAGTAACGATCATAACAAAACTGAAATGTCTTTTTTATACGGCAATTTAAATTGGTTTGTATTAGAAAAATGCGTAAAAACTTTTTCAACAATTTTCCTAAAATTCTTCGTGTTGCCAAAATTTATTTGTTTTACATTAAGTTTGACAGATTTTTTCCGGTAAAATCAAATAGAGTTCTACGCTTAAAAAAAACTCTTCAAATTTCTATGTACACTAAAAAAAATTACTCTCAAAAATTTTTTTTATTGATTTTTACGATAAAAATTTATATTCTGCACTTAAATTTATTTTTTCAATTTTGTGATTACACCGTCCGACAAAAATGAAAAAATCGGTGAACATGAAGTGGTTAATATACGTTTGAAACTAGCGACTAATTTTCCTCTTTTATTATTTCTACATATCAGGAAAAAGGAGGTAAGTTACGTCCATTCAAAAATGGGTCCATCAATATTATTTAAAATTTTCAATAAAATATTTTGATAAAGTTTTCAAATGACTTTATTCACATCCTTTTATCCTGATATGGCAAAATGGAAAATTAGAAAAATTAGGTTAGATCCTCCACATTCATCTGTCGTCCAGTGTCATCGTAGGACAATTACAAATATTTCAAGAATTTTTCTTTTATAAGGAAACAGGATCAGGAAATGAAATACTGTAAATGAAATATTTTACAAAATGTTTCCTTTAAAACTTTGAAGTCCTTTTAAAAGGAAACAGGATCACGAAATGAAAAACTGTTAATGCGGATTTACTCCATTTAGTCTCTTCTTTCAGACGTATATCATCCGGTTCATATTTAATATTGGCTTTTGGACGGTGTTATTTTGAATGTTTCTGAATTTTTCTGAAATTTTTCAAAATTTTTTTTTTTTTTTATTCTGTTTTATATATTGTTGGACTTAATATTTTATAACTGAAGTTTTGAGAAATAATTATTTTTGTTCTACAATGACAATATCTGAAAAAATTAAATGACGACACAGACTAATTGTAAGTGGAGGTGTCGACAGCTCGGAAGAAGCCAGACGTACATTTAGAAAGAAAAGATGACGGAAATTATATTAGATTTCATTACCCATATGTTACGTTTATCACGAACTTAATCTATCTTTTTCTAATACAGTTGTAATTTCTTACACTATAGTAGATTTTCTCAGAGTTGCAACCCTTAGTAGGACTCTTCAAGTCTTGAAAAATGTCCGTTAATTTATATTTCATATTTCTAATTCTTAGAAATATTACTAAATTGCATGGTACTGAGAAAATCTACTATAGTGTAAGAAATTACAACTGTTAGATAGATTCAATTAATTTACAAATATGTTAAATTTACACCTTCAATCATATTTACCTACAAATACTAATTGCCATTTACCACGCTCAAATATTTGGGAAATATTAATAAAAATTTCCAAGTATTTCCTACCGGAACTATATAAAAATATGCACAATATACACTAGACATACAAAAACTAAAAAAAATATACCTAAATACAAAAAAAAAAAAAACGAAACAACCTAAAAAAACAAAATCTTCAAAGAAAATGAAAACTACACGTTTTATAAGATTTTCTTATACTGCTTCTTATATACATATGAGGCATTCCAAGACAAATGGGACAAATAAAAATGAGATTTAAATTTGAAAGCTTAAAAGTCTTATAATAAAACACTTTTCAATTTTTTTTCTGAAAAGTACACAAAAAAAGAAAAAAAAAAAAAAACAAATTTTGAATTTCAACCATTATTCAAGAAGTTATGAGTACAAGAAATTTGGGTAAATGAACAAGTATTTTTGAAAAATTGATATCTTTTGAACGAGTCATCAAAAAAATTGGCCCTATGCTCCTCGTAGGAACCACGGGAACTAACATATATATCAAAAAAATTGGAAAATTAATCAGGAATTAGTTTTCAAAAGATTTTAAAATATTGAGAAAATCTAAAAAAAAAAATTTTAAGTGTCTGATTTGTCATGGAATACCCCAAATACATAGTATACCTAAATATATAGACATTAGACATACAAACACACACACATACACCAACTCAAACATTAACATGAAAGCTTAATAAAAATAAAATAAAACTATGAAAAAATAACACAAAAAACTGTAAACCTAAGAACCCAAATATTTCCGGTTTGTTTTCTTATATTTTCTTTACCCAGTTTTTCGTTCGTTAAATTTTTGTTGCAATTACAAATAAGAAACAAACGAACTAAAAAAAAACTAATATTTATGTGTTTATTTGGAACAATTTTTTTAAGAGGTTTAAGAAACATGAATATGTATGTAAACATGTAGACCACAATTGGCGAATTAGTTTCCACAACTGGTCTAAGCAAGATGTAGCCTAAAAGACAGATCACACTAAATTTTAGTTTTGAATATGGATTTTGGATGTCTTAGAAAAATTTAGCAACGAAAATCAAAATCGACGATCAAAAACGACCAAATTCAAATATGGAATTACTAGATTTTGACCTTCTGATTCCAAATCTGCTTTTTTAAATTTTTCAAGATTACAACCGTTTTAAGATACTCTCGTTTAAAGGTTCCAAAAACCGCGAATTTTGTATTTTCCGTAGTTCCACTGTAACTTATTCGAAGGGGGCCCCCGTAGGCTAGTTGGTAGCGTGCTAGCCTTTCAACGTGGGGGTCGTGGGTTCGATTCCCAGCAGAACCCTTTGTTACCAGTTCTCGGTTAGGTTGAATTTATTAAAAATGAGTTGTAAATAAATAGAAAGAATAAATAAAAATAATTGATCATGTGATCAAAACTATTATTATTTTATTCGAAGAAATAAAAACTTTAAAATTTTTCTATAGAAATATCTGAGAATTTTTTTTATAGGAAAATTTTTAATATAAAAATGCTTTTATGAAAAATGTCTAAGAATCTTAAAATTTTTCTAAGAAAAAATGATTCGGAATGTTAGAATTTTTCTATATGAAAAAAGTTTCGGACTATTAAAATTTTTCTTAAGAAAAAATACAAGAATTTTTTTTAGTCCAAAAATTTGGGAATTTTTTTGTGCAAAAACTTAAGAATTTTTATATAGACATTTCTTATAGGCAAAATCTGAGATTTTTTTTTTTAAATCTGATAATTCTTCTTCGAAAAAAAAATCTGAAAGGAAGATGGGTACAAAGGAAAGAGAAAAAAATGGAAATTATATGAGATTTTTTTTTCAGTAAAAATGAACAGGAATCCCAGAATTTTTCTATAGGAAAAATGTTTTTGAATCTTTGTATATTTCATAGGAAAACGTCTTGGAATCTTTAAATTTTTCTATATGAAAAATACGAAAATTTTCTTCAGGGAAAATTTTTCTTTACAAAAAATTTAATAGAAACTGAGACTTTTTTATAGGAAAAATTAAAAAATTCTCATAATCTAAAACTTTTTTTTGGAAAAATTTCTTAGATTCTGAGACATCTCAGATTTTTTCAATAAAAAAAATGTCTCATAATTTGTGAGTTTTTATTTAGAAAAAGTTTTCTAGAGTCTGAGACTTTTTCTGTATGAAAAATTACTCAGAATCTGAAATTTTAAAAATAAATCAAATAGAAAAGTTAAATTCGACTTGTGCCTCTACAATGCCCTTATTAAGTGATAGTAAATTTTCTAACATGAAAAAGTAACATTTTTGATTCGAAATATTTTATTTTGTGTTAAGCAACTTGTTTTTTAGTAATTTTTGAAAAAAAAAAAATACTAATTTTTTTTTTGAGTGTAAAATTTTTTTGAGTGTTTTTTTTTTAATTGTTAAAATATTTTTGACTGAGAAAAATACGTTGTAAAATATTTTTTTGACTTACCAATGTTTTTAAAAAATATTTAACGTGTTTTCAACACGTGCATTTAAGGTAAATCTAATCTGTAATTCACGGCTTTGCTAATAACTTTTGAACCACTAGACCGATTTGGCTAAAATTCAATACGAACCAGGCAAATGGAACGATAAATATATATGCCCAGCTTCAGCATTCTCAGAATTGTCTTTCGAAAGTTAGCGTGTTTTAATATTGTAAATTCACGAAAACACTTGCTGAAATTCAGTATTTTGCTAATAACTTTTGAACCACTATACCGATTTCGCTGGATTGCTATACGAATCCAGGGAGTCTTGGATTGGGTATACTCCGGGTAGTGGAGCTACCATAAATTTTTACACAGATGGATCGAGGCTGCAAGAACAAGTGGGCTTTGGAGTCTATTCTGAAGAGCTTGGGTTGAGCCTGGCTCGTAGATTGCCAGATCATTGCAGTGTTTACCAGGCAGAGATGCTGGCAATAAAGGAAGTGGCTGACTGGCTGAGCTGCAATGTCTTGTCTACAACCGCAGTCAACATCTATACTGGCAGTCAAGCCGCGGTCAAGTCCCTGGATTCAATGTTTCTGAAAACAAGATCTGCCCTTAACTACCGCACGTCTTTAAATGATATGGCCAAGCAGTTTAACATACGACTCATATGGGTCCCAGGATACAGAGACATTCCAGGGAATTGCAAAGCCGATGAGCTTGCAAGACTAGGAAATACCTTACAGGTTCCAACAGAATTGGAATGTGTTGGTATGCCTCTAGAAACTTGCAAGCAAAACCTACGACTTTGTTCTGCGACGGAGACTAATCAAAGATGGGCAAATGGATGGACGTGTGAGACAACACGACTGATTTGGCCTTCTCTTAATCGGGGGCGCACAAGTGAGCTAATATCGTAATATCGCTTCCAAGAGGAGAGATTTCGACAGTGGTTTCTATAATTACCGGACACTGTCTTATAGGGAAGCACGCAGAACGGTTAAACGTGCCGTCGAATGACTTTTGCCGAAGTTGCATATATGAAGAGGAGTTGGAAACTATCGAACACTTTATTTGCCATTGCCCGGCACTTTCTGGTCAGAGACTTGCTTCACTGGGATCTAGGGAGCTGTACGATCTTTCTGATTTGTCGGATGTCAAAATTCAACATCTAAGGAGTTTCATAAGAAGCTCAAACTGGTTTAACGACAGGGACTAGTAGGGAAACCTATTACGGTCCCGTGGTATCACAATGGACCTCAGAGTCTACGTGTGTTGACGTAAAACGTCAACAGCCACTTACAACCTAGCCTAACCTATACCAACCAGCCCAAGTAAATGCCGAACATATATGCCAAACTTCAGGAGCCTCTGTAAAGTCTTTCAAAAGTTAGCGTGTTTTCAACAGACAGACGGACAGACGGACATCGCTAGATGGTCTTAAAATCGGTAGAGGATCATGAGGTCTTAGATCAATATTTTGAGGTGTTACAAACGGAATGAAAAACTTATATATACTCCCTATCACTAGAGTGGAGGGTATAAAAATGCCTTAGACTTCTGAGACTTGTAAGAAAAATATTCCAGAATCTTAGAAAATGTATTAGATTCTGCGATTTATTCTATTTGAAAAATGTCGCAGAATCTAAGACTTTTTCTGTAGGAAAATGTCTGAGACTCAGAATCTGAAACTGACGGAAAAATGTAGCTGAAACTGAGACCTTGTCTATAGAAAAAAATGTGAAAGTGTATCAGAAAATTTTTCTAAAACAAGAATTTTATAAATTCTAAAAGCTTTTCTGAAGTAAAATGCTTCAGCAAATGATTTAAAAATTAGGAAACTTTTTTTGGAATAAACATGTCTGAAGTCTGATGTATTTTCTATTGGAAATATATTTCAGAATCTGGGTCTTTTGTTGTCAGAAAAATCCAGTAGAACCTGAGAATTTCAGGAGGAGACATTTTTTTTAAATATCAAACATTTTCTTAAGTTCTAATACTTTTCCATAGAAATACATTTTTTAAGTTTGGAAATGTTTCTATAGAAAAAATCAAAGAAAGAGTAGACAAAAAATAAAAAACCTGAACAACTATTTCAAAGGTGACCTATGGTTCCCTGCAAAAAAAAAATGTTTCTCCCCCAAACACAAGAGTTGGATCCGCGCCTGAAGTAGTAATTTTAAACAAGTAAAAAAGTTAAATTCGGCCTTGCCGAATGTAGTGATACCCTCCACAATTTCAAAAAAATTATTGCAAAAAACTTTATTTAAAAGGAAATTACTTTTGAAAAAAAAAAATTTTGGAAAAAAAAATTCCGCAAAAAAAAATTTTGGTTGTACCAAATCCGCGATTTTTTTCTTTTTTTGTCAAAAAATATGTTCGTACTTGTTTAAATACCATTTGGTGTTCAATTATGTTCACATATGTCAACCAGAAGCCGAATTAAAGCATATTGTATTTTTAGGTTATGTTGAATGTACTGAAATTTTTGAGGTGTGCTTACACTTTCGTTCATAACTTTTGAACCGCTGAACCGATATCGCTCAAATGCAATACCAAACTTTTCGGGAGAACTTCCAATAAATATGTTAAGTTTCAGTCATCTCTGTGCAATATTTTGTCCGTGATAGCATTTTCCACAGACAGACAGACAGACGGACAGACGGACATCGCTAGAATGTCTTAAAATCGATCGGGCATCATGAATATATATACTTTATGGGGTCCCAGACCGATATTTCGATGAGATACAAACGGAATGACAAACTTATATATACCCTCTATCACTAAGTGGAGGGTATAAAAATTTCTAAAAGTGGCTTTTCATGAAACACCCTAATATTTTTAAACGCCATAGTTCACACCCTTTTGTAATTTCTTTAGTACTCGTACACACACACTTATAAACATTTTCTTTTCTATTTATTATTTGTTTCTTTGCAATTTATTTAATATTAACATTTTACTTATGTTTTGATAACATGACAAGTTATATTTTTTTTTTATTTCCGCCGGCAATGGCAAATGACAGCTGTATTTCCTTTTTTTTTTGTTTTTTGAAGAAAATTTTCTTTTTTAGTTTTAGATTTGTTTTTCATTTTATTATTTCCACACGTCTGATTATTATGCCTACTCATATTTCTCAAGTATTTTGTCAAAGATTAAATTTGTTAGATTAAATCTAAAGACTACGAGTATAGTTTAATTATGAGTAAACTAGCTTGCCATCCCGGTACTTCGTTACCGGTGGTATTGAATACCGGATAATAGAACGGTCAGGATTACTCTATCGATTTCAAAAAAATTCCCCTACATAGTCTTTGTTTTGTTTACTTGTGCCCATTTAAGTCTTTCATAAAATAATATTCCAATGAATAATTTAAACAATAAAATTTGAATAACTTCGCTGGTACGTTATCATGTTCGTTCCGGTGAATATAGATATTGACAATTTTCGAGCCCTTATATCGGGTTTTTGGATTTTGAGTGAGTAAATATTTCAGTAAAAAAAGAAATTGGAATAAAAATAAGTTTGAGTGAAAAAACATATAGAGGGGAAAAATATGGAGTAAAAAAAGTTAAATACGAAAAAATTGAGTAAAAAGTATCATTTCATATTGTTCCCTGCTCCATTCCATTTCGTTCCCCGTTCTGCTCCATTTTATTTCCAATTCCATCTCCTTTCGTTCCATGTAAGTTTCATTTCTCTCCGTATAATATGCGTTAAAGACATAAAAAGTTCTATTGTCTTTATCTTATAGATATTAAAAGTACAATTTTACACCACTGTTGCCAGGTACCACTTTTTACTCTAAAATTTTAAATTTCTCTTGTGTGTTTTTTCTGGGGATTTAAATTAAATTCCAAAAACTATTTTTTTTTGTGGTAGGTGATCCTATATTTAAAATATATAAAGAATAACCAAATTTGCACTTTTTTCCCCTTTACGATCGGTAAACAGATTTTCCAAAAATAACTTCTTCCAGCATAAAATATATAAATTATCAAAAAACACTTTTTCACACCTCTAGAAACGTTTTTTTAAAAAGTACTTTAGCAGAATGTTTTTTTCACCGAAGGGCCCTACATTCCAAAATTCAAGCTTCTAAGGTCATTATTATAGGAACAGAAAAAAAGTACCAAAAATAGACTTTCTTACCCCCGTTAGAAACGGAATTTACAAAAAGTACCTCCTCCGTAATGTTTTTTGCTTCATCGAAAAATCCTTCATTCCATATTTCAATTTTCTAGGATCATTGTTTTAGCAAATATTAAAATTACAAAAAGGATTTTACATTCCCTATTTTAAGTTTCTAGAGCCATTACGTCAGAAAATATCAAAAGTACCGAAAATACACTTTTTAGCCATTTTACCTCAAACCGTATTTTTGCCAGAATGTTTTTTTACCGAATTCTACTACATTCCAAATTTTAAGATTCTAGGACCATTTTTTCAGGAAATATAAAAAGTTTCTATGATTACTATTTCAGGAAATCAAAAAGTAACAAAGTGTAATTTCGGTACTTTTTAAAAGAGGTTCTTTATATTAAAGGTTCTTTTTATTAAAGATTCTCTTTATAAAAAGTTCTTTAAAAAAAGGTACTTTTTTTAAAAGGTACTTTTTATAATAGGTACTTATAAAAGGTACTTTTTATAAAAAGTACTTCTTATAAAAGGTAATTTTTATAAAAGGTGCTTTTTATAAAAGGTACTTTTTATAAAAGGTGCTTTTTATAAAAGGTACTTTTTATAAAAGGTACTTTTTATAAAAGGTACTTTTTATAAAAGGTACTTTTTATAAAAGGTACTTTTTATAAAAGGTACTTTTTATAAAAGGTACTTTTTTTAAAAGGTACTTTTTATAAAAGTTACTTTTTATAAAAGATACTTTTTATAAAATGTACTTTTTATAAAAGGTACTTTTTATAAAAGGTACATTTTATAAAAGGTACTTTTTATAAAAGGTACTTTTTATAAAAGGTACTTTTTATAAAAGGTACTTTTTATAAAAGGTACTTTTTATAAAAGGTACTTTTTATAAAAGGTACTTTTTATAAAAGGTACTTTTTATAAAAGGTACTTTTTATAAAAGGTACTTTTTATGAACGGTACTTTTAATAAAAGGACCTTT
The DNA here is from genome assembly GCA_963921195.1 of Pegoplata infirma. Taxonomy (NCBI): domain Eukaryota; kingdom Metazoa; phylum Arthropoda; class Insecta; order Diptera; family Anthomyiidae; genus Pegoplata; species Pegoplata infirma. Next base: position 221,793,633 of record OY992537.1, read on the forward strand.
TTATAAAAGGTACTTTTTATTAACGGTACTTTTTAAAAACGGTATGTTTTCCAGAATGTTTTTTTCGCTGACGGATTCTATATTCCAAATTTCAAGTTTCAATGCCCATTATTTCAAGAAATAACAAAAGGTACTAAAAGAACACTTTTTACCCCTTTGACTCCCCTTAGAATCCAAATTTTCAAAATTTGTTTTTTTCAGAAAGGATCCTACATTCCAAATTTCAAGTTTGTATAAGCATTATTTCATTAAATAAAAAAAAGTACCAAAAGTACACTTTTTTACCCATTTTACCCCCGTAGAATCAACATTGGAAAAAACCCAGCCTTAGTGAATCTTTTTTCCGGGAGGTGAACCTACATTGCAAATTTCAAGTTTCTAGTACCATTATTTAAGGAATTGTAAAAAGTACCAAAAGTACAGTTTTTTACCCTTTAGAATCATCATTGGCAAAAATCCAGACTTTGTGGATCTATGTTCCGGGAGACGAACATACAGTCCAAATTTCAAGTCGCTATGACCATTATTTTAGCAGATAAAAAAAGTACCTAAAGTTCACTTTTTACCCCTTTTACCCCCTTAGAATCAACATTGGCAAAAATCCAGGCTTAGTGTATCTATGTTCCGGGAGGTGAACATACAGTCCAAATTTCAAGTCTCTATGACCATTATTTCAGGAGATATAAAAAGTACCAAAAGTACAGTTTTTTACCCTTTTTACCCCCTTAGAATCAACACTGGAAAAAATCCGGCCTTAGTGTATCTATGTTCCGGGAGGTGAACATACAGTCCAAATTTCAAGTCTCTAGGACCATTATTTCATGAGATATAAAAAGTACCAAAAGTACAGTTTTTTACCCTTTTTACCCCCTTAGAATCAACACTGGCAAAAATCCAGCCTTAGTGGATCTATATTCCGGGAGGTGAACCTACAGTCCAAATTTCAAGTCTCTAGCTTCAGCGGTTTGGGCTGGGCGATGATGAATCAGTCAATAAGTCAGTCAGTCAGTCAGTCAGTCAGTCAGTCAGTCACATTACTCTTTTATATATATAGATAAAGCTTTTGTATTTGTGCAAACATTAATGTTATTAACCCAGAAAAAAAACCCTATAACAAAATATTAATAATGATGAATTAACAAATAATTATGATTTAATGAACTTTTTGGTTAAGCAAAGAGTTTAATGGATTTGTAGAGGGATTTTGAGAAGGGGGGGGGGAGGAAGTAATTAAGAGTAGTTTATGGATTGGAATGAATTGAATTGTATCAATATTAGAGTATTTTGGTTTATCTGCTTGGAAAAATTTTATATTTCACTGTCCGACAAAAAAGAAAAAAAAAATCGTTGAATAGGAAGTGGATAATATACGTTTGAAACTTGAGACTAAGTGTAGTAAAACTGCATTAACAGTTTTTGATTTCGTGATCCTGTTTCCTTTTAAAAGAACTTCAAAGTTTTAGACGATTAAATTTTTTAAAATATTTTTTTAATATTTGTACTTGTCCAAGGATGCCACAATTGACAGCAAATAAAAGAGGAAGATCTACCCTGTTTTATTTTTTTCATATTAGAAAAAGGAGGTAAGTTTGGTCCATTCAAAAATGTGTCTTTCAATATCATTCAAAGTTTTCAACAAAATGTTTTGATAAAGTTTTCAAATGACTTTATTCACATCCTTTTAACCTGATATGGCAAAATGGAAAAATTAGGGAAGATCCTCCTCTTTCAGTTTACAAAATGTATCCTTTAAAACTTTGAAGTCATTTTAAAAGGAAACAGGATCACGAAATTATAAACTGTAAATGCAGTTTTACTTCATTTGATCTCTACTTTCAGAAGTATATTACCCGGTTCATGTTTAATATTGGCTGTCGGACGGTGTGGTCTTAGAAAGTTTATAAAAACAAATTAATTTATATTAAAAGTTATAAAAGTGACCCTGTAATGATATTATATCTTCAAGCCTAAAAGTATGCTCTTCATTTTTACACAAAAATCGAAAACTGAGCCAACTCAGTGGTATGTTGGCAGTTGTCTTTTATCATTCACCTTTTTTACCAAATCATGTAATCAAAATGTTGTTAAGCTGTCATAAACATCAACGTTTTTTGAAGATTTGATAATGTGCGTGCCAAATATATATTTATGAGTGGGGGTATAAAAGTATTTTCCTTACCTTCAACTGCTGGTCTATCACAATCTATATAACTTTATAAAACTGTTTGTTCTTTTAAACGTTTTTAATATTTGTCTGCCCTATATAAGTCTGCTTTTCAGTTTATCTGTTCTTCGGAATATTATTTTTGTCTTACCCAAACAACAAACAAAAAAATAAATCTTTGACTGGTTGTCATAATGTTTATCAAATGTCCTTAGTGACTTTTGACTCAGTTTTGGCAAAAAACGATTTATTGTTTTTTTTAGTACAAGACTATAGACTTCTTCGCTGTTTTTTTGTTCTTATTTTTTGTGATTATTGTCTTTGCATTCTTTAATATCGTTGTTTTTTTCCATCGTCCTTGTTAATATTATTGTTGTTAAAGTCCTTAACGAAAAGCCATTTAAAAGCCACTCATCATCATTTATTTTTGTGATTATCCATTTTACAAGTCATGGCTGTTTATTTAAGCGGATTTTTATTGCTTATTTTTTTTTTTTGGCCAGTGTTTTTTTTTAACGATTTTTTTGGTCTTCTTTGTGCAAGTGTTTTAAGGGAGGGCTAATATTATGGGATAAATTAAATTATAATTTGTTATTATTAACTTTTTTTTGTTGCTAAGAAAACTCAAATTTTAAATATTGTTTTTGGGTATTAGGGAAATCTTGTTTAGACTTTATAATATACAAATTTTGTAGCATACTTGAAGGAGTAGACTAAAATGAATATTTATTGCCTACTTTTAGAACAGTTAAACCATTTTAAAAACTTGTTGCCTATTTTAAAAATATTTTTATAATTAATTTGATAACGTTATCAATTAAGAACTTTAAGGATGGATAACTATATGTCCGATGTTCGAAATTTGGTTAAATATTTGTCTTCTATTCCTATTGGAACTAATCAAAAAAAAAGAAAAAATGTTATAAAGTAACATTTTTATTAATTTTGATTAAGTCAAAACATATTTGACATAATGTTTTTGTTACTCCAAAAAAATAAATATCAAAAAACCATTTTTTATCAAAGAAACATTTTGTTCAACAAAAATAACCTTAACAAATTTGTTAAACAAAAAAATGTAAGTAGACAAAAATAACTTCGTCTTCCGATTAAAAAAAAAATACAAACTGTGAAGCTCATGAAATATTGGTCCATAAATAACATATTAAACCATCCGACACCCTATATTAAACATGAACCGAATGATATATGTCTGAATGTAGAGATCAAATGTAGTAAAACTGATTTACAATTTTTCATTTCGTGATCCTGTTACATTTTTAAAGGACTTCAAATTTTTAAAGGATGACATTTCACAAAATATTTTTTAAATATTTGTTCTTATCTTATAATGTCACTATTGATTGTAAATGAAAGTAGAGAACCTTCGCTAATTTTTCCATATTTTTTTTATTTTGCCACATTGGGAAAAAGGATGTAAATAATGTATTTTCAAAGGACAAAGTTTTGAAAGGACATCACTTACCTCCCTTTTCCTGATATGTCAAAATAATAAAATGGGAAAATTAGCGGAAATGCTCTTCTTTAATTTTCCATCAATAGTGGCATCATAGGACAAGTACAAATATTTAAAAAATATTATACAAAAATTAATAAAAATTTGTAGTCCTTTTAAAAGGAAACAGGATCACGAAATGAAAAACTGTAAATGCAGTTTTTCTACATTTATTCTCTAGTTTGAAACGTATATTACACTGTGCTACAAAAAACACAAAATCGAATATACTTTTGAAATGAGGTAGTTAAGTCATCAAACTTGCCAGACACCCTCAAATTTTAAAGTTATTGTCAAAAAACCTTGTTTTGGGACTTTTCTCACTAAACCACGTGTAACTTAAAAATTTTTCAAATTTTGAACTGTTTTGGATAGAAGAAATATAGGACTTTTTATGTGTTTGAATTGGTCTATCCATTTAGGAAAGATATGTATTGATTTTTTCAACAATATCTAATTTTTTTGTTATTTTTTGAAAAATTTTTGAGTTTATCGATTTTTTTCTGCTATAGCTCGTTCAACGATATTTATATTTATAAACGTATTCTTAAAGAAAATTTAATTGTGAATACGATGAGCTGTATGCCGAAAAAATCGAATAACAATTGACAGAGTTGTGATAATTTTTCTAAAAAATAAAATTAAGATTTTGCATTAAATTGCCGTTCGGACAACCCAGGCAAAAAAATAAAAAAATAAACGAACATACTGAGAGGTCACGTATCATTATTGTAAAGGTTTTTGGCCCCCTGAATTCGAATTTGACCTTGAAATTGCGGTAAGTTATTAAGTTTTTTGTTATATAAATTTATGTTTAATATCTCAAAAACCTGACCTGATAGAGCAATTTAAAGGCCAGATTCGGATTCAGTGCGCCAAAAACCTTTTGAAAATATTGTACATGACCTCTTATGATAAATTTATTTTTTTTGCCTGGGTAGTCTGAACGGCGATATCCTGAAAAATCTTAATTTTCTTTTTTAGAAAAATCATCACAACTCTGTCAATTTTTATCTGATTTTTACAGGCTAAAGCTCATCGAATTCAGAACTAAATTTTCTTTAAAAATATGTTTATAAATATAAAGGTTGTTAAACGAACTATAGCAGAAAAAATCGATAAACTCGAAAAATGTTCAAAAAATAACAAAAAAAATTAGATATTATAGAAAAAATCAATAGATATCTTTCTTATATGTGTAGACCAATTCACATATATGGAAAGCCCTATCCTTCCTCTATCCAAAACAGTTAAAAAATTTAAAATCGGTTGAAAATTTTCTGAATTACCCAAGGTTTAGTGAGCAAAGTCCCAAAAAAACGTTTTTTGACAATAACTCTAAAATTTGAGGGTGTCTGGCAAGTTAAATGGGCATTTTTGTGATCTACTCGACAAAACCAACAACCTATAACATGTCACATTAGAAGTATTTTTTCACTAAAGCACAGTGTTATCAAGTTCATGTTTAACGAAATTTTTGTCTTTTTGTCGGACGGTGTTATTGATCACTCATCGATTTTAAGACATTATAAGATATTGAGCACAAAAAAAATTTGAATACAAAAAATTTGAATACGAAAAATTTGAGAAAAAATATCATTTCATATCATTCCCTACTTCATTCCATTTCGTTTCCCGTTCTATTCTCTTTCGTTTCCAATTCCATCTCATTTCGTGATGGAAACACAAAACTTCTGAAGATTTGATCTTATAGATATAAAAAGTAACACTTTTACCAATAACTATTTTTCTTAAAATTTTAAATTTCAAAATATATCATTCTCTTGGATGTTATTTTTGTTGAAGGATCCAAAAATGTCAAATTTTAAGATTAAGTTATTTTTAGTTCAATAGCACCGCTCAACACTCATTTTCCGGTTTTAATTCTGATGATCAATTTTAGTAGACTTTGATCTCCTGATTCCAAATCTGTTCTCCAATTTTTCCCATCACTTCTAGATTTTGAGTTACTCACGGTTGAAAATGCGAAAAATTACGATTTTTGCGTTGTTTGAAAGCCTGAACAGCAGCCATTCAGTGAAATACAGATCTGATATAAAGCGCAAAAGTTGAATTTGTCTATGGTCTCCAACATAGAAAACAATTTTTTTCAAATTATTGCGCTTGGTTGAGTAACACAAGAGTTTTTTAGTTTAGTTTTTTGATATTTTTCAAAGAAAAACTAAAAAAAATTAATATTTTACATGATGATTACTAAAAAATTGAATTTATTCACCATAATGCAATTTCACCTTCTTCTGTACGAAAAAATAACAGCAACAACCACACAAGAATTGAAAAACCATGATTTAGTTGATACTTGCTTAACAGCCTACTTATCGGTCTAGAGTGATCGTACCTAAGAGGCAGTTAATAGCAAAAACATTACAGATCATGGGTTCAATCCCTGGCGGCTGCGATCTGTTAATAATTTTCACATATAGAATAAAATTGACTATTAACTGAATAAATTTGACATTAAAAGTTTTTCTGATGATTATAATAACTGGATTATATGAAACTAGTAAAAAACGAACCAGGATGTCTTAAATTTTTTAAAAATAAATTTTTCTTTCACACCTTTCTCAATTCAAACCATATATATACAAATTTAAGTTTTCTGTGTTATTTTTCGTATAAACCGAAAGATTTCTTTAATGGGTTTAAAAGTCTATAAGAAAGAATGAACTTTTACCTAAATTTTGAACTCCTCACAGTAAAGATTGATCAACTGGTTTTGTTTTAGAGCCTTTTAAAAATGGAGCTTTTTCTAATTTTTTTCACAGTGTTTTTTAAGACACATGTTTGGCCAATAACAGTGCAACAAATTCATACTTTTTTTATCATATTTTTGAGATCATAGTTCAATTCTAACGCTTTATACCAGATTTTTATTCCACCCAGTGGCTGTTGTGCAGGTTTTCAAAAAAGGCAAAAATTGAGTTTAATCTCATTTAATACTGCAAATAATTAAAATTCTAGACGTGATAGAAAAATTTGGAGCACAGATTTGAAATCAACGAGTCAAAATCTTTAAAAATTTTTCTATGAAACTTTAAACCGGATTTGTTCAGCGGTGTAGTTATATAAACAAACCATTTCGCTTTTTTACCCTTTCTTGTCCACTAAGAAAAAATTTTCCAAAAACTATTTTTTCAGAAGCGTTTTTTTTTACTGGATGATCTTAGATTTTCAGTAGCAAGTTTCTAGGACCATCACTAGACCTCTGACTCTACGTGTGCGGACAAAAAACGTCAGCTGCCGCTTAGATCCTAACCTAAAGACCATTATTTCAGAATATATAAAAGTACCAAATGTACACTTTTTTTACTTTAGAGACCCTTAGAAACAGAATTTCCAAAAAGTAATTTATCCAGAATGGTTTTCACTGTAGAATCCTTCTTTCAAAATAATTTGCACCTAGGGCCATTATTTCAGCTTTTATAAATAGTACCAAAACAACACTTTTTTGTCTTTTTTATGACACTTAAAAATCGTATGGTCAAAAGGTACTTTTTGCAGAATGATTTTTTTCAAAAAAGGATCCTACATGCCGAATTTAAAACTTTTAGGACCTTTATTTTAGAAAATATTAAAAGTACAAAAAGTACACTTTTTTACCATGCTTAGAAATGGAAGTTCTAAAAATAACTTTTTCCAAAAAGTATATTTTAACCAACGGTCAAATAAAAGAGTGCCAATGGTATACAGAAATGGAATTTTCAAAAAGTTATTTTTTCAGAAAGTTTTTTTTTTCATCGAGGGATCCTATGTTCAAAATTTAAAGTGTATTGGATAAATATTTGAGGAAATATAAAAAGTACCAAAATTTCTCCTCTTCCCATTGATTGGCATGTTGGTTTTTTCACTTAAGGGTCATACGTTCCAAACTTTAAGTTTCTTAAAGATTATTTAGGAAATGAAGGAAGTACCAAAAGTACACTTTTTTTGGCACCCTAAGAAACCGAAATTCAAAAAAGGGCTTTTTCAAGAACTTTTTTTTACCGAAATATCCTACATTGAAGATTTTAAGTGTCTAGGATCATTATATTACAAAATATCAGAATATCAAAAGTTCAATTTTTTATCCCGGAATTTCTTTTACATTTTTTAGAATATTTTTTTTTACTTATGGATCTTACGTTCTAAATATCAAGTGTCACTGTTTCAGGAAATTTAAAGAGTACCAAGAGCTAACTTGTTTAACCATTTTTCCCCATCATGCTCGGGTACAAAGAGAGGGGGAAGGGAGGAAACTGACACTTTTTCTATATGAAAAATGTTTTAAAATCTGACACTTTTCTTATAGAAAAAGTCTCAGATTCTGAGACTTTTTCTATAAGAAAAATGTCTCAGAATCTGAGACTTTTTCTATAAGAAAAATGTCTCAGAATCTGAGACTTTTTCTATAAGAAAAATGTCTCAGAATCTGAGACTTTTTCTATAAGAAAAATGTCTCAGAATCTGAGACTTTTTCTATAAGAAAAATGTCTCAGAATCTGAGACTTTTTCTATAAGAAAAATGTCTCAGAATCTGAGACTTTTTCTATAAGAAAAATGTCTCAGAATCTGAGACTTTTTCTATAAGAAAAATGTCTCAGAATCTGAGACTTTTTCTATAAGAAAAAATGTCTCAGAATCTGAGACTTTTTCTATAAGAAAAAAATGTCTCAGAATCTGAGACTTTTTCTATAAGAAAAATGTCTCAGAATCTGAGACTTTTTCTAAAGGAAAAATGTCTTAGAATTTTTTCTATAAGAAAAATGTCTCAGAATCTGAGACTTTTTCTATAAGAAAAAATGTCTCAGAATCTGAGACTTTTTCTATAAGAAAAAATGTCTCAGAATCTGAGACTTTTTCTATAAGAAAAATGTCTCAGAATCTGAGAATTTTTCTAAAGGAAAAATGTCTTAGAATCTGAGACTTTTTCTATAAGAAAAATGTCTCAGAATCTGAGACTTTTTCTATAAGAAAAATGTCTCAGAATCTGAGACTTTTTCTATAAGAAAAATGTCTCAGAATCTGAGACTTTTTCTATAAGAAAAATGTCTCAGAATCTGAGACTTTTTCTATAAGAAAAATGTCTCAGAATCTGAGACTTTTTCTATAAGAAAAATGTCTCAGAATCTGAGACTTTTTCTATAAGAAAAATGTCTCAGAATCTGAGACTTTTTCTATAAGAAAAATGTCTCAGAATCTGAGACTTTTTCTATAAGAAAAATGTCTCAGAATCTGAGACTTTTTCTATAAGAAAAATATCTCAGAATCTGAGACTTTTTCTATAAGAAAAATGTCTCAGAATCTGAGACTTTTTCTATAAGAAAAATGTCTCAGAATCTGAGACTTTTTCTATAAGAAAAATGTCTCAGAATCTGAGACTTTTTCTATAAGAAAAATGTCTCAGAATCTGAGACTTTTTCTATAAGAAAAATGTCTCAGAATCTGAGACTTTTTCTATAAGAAAAATGTCTCAGAATCTGAGACTTTTTCTGTAGGACAAATGTCAGATAATCTGAGATTTTTTCAATTGAAAAAATATCTCAGAATCTGAGACTTTTTCTATAGGAAAAATGTAAGAAGAGCTTACAATTCATTCGTTAAATCAATCATTATTTTGATTGACTAAAAATAAACAAGTAGAGAAGTTAAATTCGACTTGGCCGAATCTATGAATACCCTCCACAATGCCCTTTTTAAGTGATAGCAAATTTTCTAACGTGAAAAAATTTTTTTTTTGGTTAGAAATATTTTATTTTGTGTAAAAAAACTTTTTTTTTGTCATTTTTGAAAAATAAAAAAAATTATTTACTAATTTTTTTTGAGTGTAAAATTATTTTTGAGTGTAAAATTTTTTTGAGTGTAAAATTTTTTTGAGTGTATTTTTTTTTTTTTTTGTTTTAGTGTAAAAATATTTTTGAGTGACAAAAATACCTTGTAAAATATTTTTGTGACTTACTAATGTTTTTAAACATGTTTAACGGGTTTTCAACACGTGAATTTAAGGTGAAACTAATCTGAAATTCACGGCTTTGCTAATAACTTTTGAACGACTGGACCGATTTGGCTGAAATTTAAATCGAATCGGACCAGAGGACCGACAAATATATATGCCACACTTCAGCACCCTCAGAATTGTCGTTCGAAAGTTACCGTTTGTTTTAACTCGTAAATTCAAGAAAAACCCTTGCCAAAATTCACTCATTTGCTTATAACTTTTGAACCACTGGACCGATTTCGCTGGATTGCAACACCAACCTGACCAGGTAAATGATCAACATATATGCCAAACTTCAGGAGCCTCCGTGAAGTCTTTCAAAAGTTAGCGTGTTTTCAACAGACAGACAGACTGACGGACGGACGGACGGACGGACGGACGGACATCGCTAGATCGTCTTAAAATCGATCAAGGATCATGAATATATATACTTTATGGGGTCCTAGACCAATATTTCGAGGTGTTACAAACGGAATGACAAACTTATATATACCCTCTATCACTAGAGTGGAGGGTATAAAAAAGGATCAAATTTGTGATCAAAATCGAAAAAATGTTTAATTGAAAAAATATTAAATTTATAACCTACAATTTGATGATTGAAATAACAATTCTCTTAAATGGAAGAAAACTCAACAAAAAAATTTAATGAATCCGTATTTTTGTTGATTGAAATTCGTTTCAAATTATTTCTGTGTATAAAAGACGTAGCACAGCCGAATTTAACACTTTCATTTGGTTATGCTACAATATGACAAGCAAGGGGTACTTCAAATACATTTTTCAAGAACATTTTTGTTTTCTCTCCCGCTTTTAAAGATTTTGATTTTTTTAGAATTTGATTTATAAGCCATTTTTTCTGCTACAATATCCTTGAATAAATAAATATGTCTTTCATTTGAAATCAAATATATTTTTTTCATAAAAAAATTCTGTTTATCTCCATAAATGTATATTCTATTACACATTTGTGTAGGTTTGAATTTGAGTTTTGTTTGAAATTTGATTTTGATTAATAAACCAGGTAATTTTTCAAATACAGGTAGCACTCGTCTAACTGGGTTTATTGACACCAAAATGTCCTAATTAAACGCGTCAAACGAAATCATACACAAATTATATTTTGAATTTGATTTGGAGAGCATTTTTTAACCTTGTTAAATAAAAACTGCAGTACCTCTTAACTCGAGGGTTACCTGTAAAAAGAAATTGTAAGAAATTGTGTTTTTTTTCTTATTTCTATAAATGTTTTCTTCATTTTACGTCTCTGTTGTATCGTTATCTAGTAAAATTGTTATAATAGAATTCCTAAATTGAATTATTTCTTTTGTTGGGATTTCTTAAAAATAAATAGCTAAAAAGGGGTTAAAATAATGTTTTTTTTTTGCGTTGTTGTTATTAATGGTATAATTTATGTTTTCATTTTGCATATTTATGTATTGTTGTTTTAGTTTGTTCTATTTTGTACATGAAAGGCAATTTAAAATGTTAACAACAGGTGCTCGTTATGAGGGGGTTATGATAAATTTTATACAATATCCAGGTACTTAACAGTAATAAATTAATATTCATCATACGCAAAGTGGTATAAATTATGTTTGAGGGCATACATAACGTAGTACATAAGTGGTATGCAAACAGGGTTGCATTAAATATATACGATTATTTAGCAAAAAAAAGTTACAAGTTTTTCCTGCAATTTTACAAGGTTTTTTTTTTTAGTGTAGTGTTAAAAATGTTATGGAGGAAAAAATTTTGATTGTCGGTCATACATTTGACTACTCCAGGCGCACCATTGGGACATTTGGAGCGGTAGGAGCAGATTAATAAAAATATAATCTTTGGGAGCCCCCTTAGAGAGAGGACCTAGTGCTTAGGAGCGTTTGGAAAACATGTATGGGGACAAAATTAGTGGGGGCACTCTCCCATTTTATCCATCTTACAGACTAAGGGGCAGTTGTGTGGGATTTTTGTGGAGTCAAAAACGACAACTTTTGAGGTACATGGTGGTTTTCACGATCTTTTAAGAGTGCCTAAAGTAATTCCGATTGTGTTGGTATGTTTCCATAAGTTTTCAGCTTCACCGTGGCTACAATTTCGTTAATGTCCCTGTTTCTTATACTGACAAATGTGAAAAAAAAAATCTTTTTAAGATTCTCTTCAGTTTTTATTAAATTATTTTTTTAATTTTCAATTCCTATGTGTGAAAAAGTAAGCATGTTTGCCACCATATTGTTAAAATTTTTCATAAACATATCTGTTAGCATACTATATAAGTACTGTGATATATACAAAAACATTAAAATTTTTTATTATTTCAAAAATAATTGTAGAAGAGTGAAACAAAAATACTTAATGGTAGTTCTGAAGTTCAAGTGATTAACATAAAAATTTTAATTGTTTTACAAAAAAGAGATATTATGATGTTTAACAATAAAAACGATTTAAAATACATTTATTAATATACAACATAGGCAATATTTTAAATTCTTGCAATTAGGCAATTTAAGAAGTAAAATTAGGTTGGGCTGAATACGTGAATTTCAGACGGGGAGGAAATATAACAATGTAGTCTAATTAAATTATAATAAGTAAACAAACTGAAATTGAGTTTGCGAAAACTATGAATTTACTCCAGAGTGTCAGTTTAGAGTTCCTGTATTTTTTTCTAAAGTAAAAAAATTACTAAAAAACTCTGATTAATTTTTAATAAAAAACCGGTATGGGAAATACCAGAAATGTCTATACTTTTTAGAAATTCAATTTTTCTTCTTCATTTTTTCAGCTTGAACCTTTTAACAAATATAATTAGAGTCCGTGCCCGATCTGTACTTACAGAAAAAATCAACTAAAATTACTGACGTCTCCGAAACAGAAAATGCAAATTCCTTCATTTGTGTCTGCAATTCCAGATAATGTTGGTAACTCTTGCGAAATAATATAAGAGACACAGAAGTTGAAAGAAAGTATGAAGTGAGGTTGAGATTGCTAGAAATACAATTGTAGTGTTGGAAACTGTCAAAATTTATTCTGTACACTCAAAATAATTCTGCAGTAAAAATATTAGTAAGTGATTTGGTACCAAAATCTACTAATAAGTTACTAATTACTTGTAGTACGGTAGTTTTTTAGTATCTTCAAAGTACTAAAATTAGTAATTTTTACTGGTTTTGAATAATATTAGTAAAAAATTTTAGTATCGATTACCAACGCCTGCACTAGATCATTTTGGACTAAAAAATTAGTTCATTAGTAAAATTTTTAGTATTGAATATCCACGTTTTTTTTTGGGTGTAGAAACTATAAATATTCACATATATAAAAAGCAGTTTTCATTAACAAGACAAACCGACATTTAAATTCCTACTGATGATAACACTAACTGGGGTGTTTGAAACCGGTATGGGAAATACCAGAAATGTCTATAATTTTTAGAAATTCAATTTTTCTTCTGCATTTTTTCAACTTGAACCTTTTAACAAATATAATTAGAGCCCGTGCTCGATCTGTACTTACAGAAAAAATAAAAAATAAAATTTTATAATTTGAGTAGGTTAATTTATTCTAGCTCGAGGTCATTATTTCCTTTACTAATTAAAGCTACGATGTGCTCTTAGAATAATTTTCAAGAAAATCATTTTTCTGTTTTAAATTTATTTATGTTGGTCATTTTTGCAACACTTAGTCGACACGTGTTCCGGAATTTGTCAGATTCCATAGTCAAGACTATGTTGCAAATATAAAAACTTAATACTGTGTAAGGATGTCCAAATGAATAACACAGTGTTACAAAAATGAATGAAACAGAAAAACCTGGGATGCGATACTTTTTTTCTAGTAGGTGCTGTTGAGTACAACAAGATTCTGTACTTAAAATTTGCGAAACACCTCCAAAATCTTGAGTTACGGGTAAAAAACCGGTTTTTCGAACTTTTTACACTTATAAGCCAGTAACTTTGTTGAATATTAACCGATTTTGAATTTCTCGACGGTTTTAAAAAGAATAAACTAATATCTTTCGAAGTTGTAAACATGAAATTTAAGTAATATTAAAACAACTGTGCGTATTTTTCCAGCAAACTAAATTTTTCAAAAAAAAATCATTATTTTTTAAGTTTGAGGATGTTTTATCATATTTTTTTATTTAGGAACCGTACCATTTATGCATTTATTAATAAAGTATATTTATTTAAGAGTAAATTACAACCTTGGTTTTTAAAATCGGTTAAAAATTGACTGAGTTATTAAACTTTTAATAAAAACAAAATTTTGTAATAAATGCCTGCACAATGTTTTTCTACCATCCAACCATAATATGCGGGGTATACTCACTTTGTCATTCTGTGTGAAACACATCGAAATATCGATCTAGGGTCCCATAAAGTATATATTTTTGATCAGTGATCGATTCTACGACATTCTAGCTTTGTCCGTCTATCTGACCGTCCGTTTGTCCATCTGTGGAAGACACGAAACTGTCTAAAATAAAAAAGCTAGACTGCTGAAGTTTTTACACAAATATGTGTTATGTTTATTGGATAGTAAAGTTTGTAAATGGGCTAAACCGGACCAGAGGAAAAAAGTTTCCCCTTGGAGAACTAATGCAACCCCAGAAATACACTATTTTATTTTAAAGTTTTTTTGTCTATTTGTTCAACAAATATAACATTTTTGCGTCATATGAAGTTCATTGACCCGCTGTTGAACCAAGGGGATTAAACAATGCCATTTTTGTGGTCCGCTTTCCTTTTAGGTTAAACGAAAAATAAAAAAAATTATAAAATTTTATTATTTGAGTGTAAATATTATAATATATAAATTTGTAAACATTAATCGCTAGGGGAAGGTGTTCCCAGACAGCATCACCCACAACCCCCCCCACAAACCCGCGAAACGTCCCTGTAGTTTTTTATTTTCATTTATGGCAAGGGAAAGGTGTCCCAGGCAGGCCATACATCCGCGCCGCTGAGTTCCCCTTCTCAACAACAGTTTTGAACAAGAGCTTTCGCAAAACTTTTTTGCTTTAGAGTTCCATTGACATTTATACAAGATTTACATTCCACTAAATTGTCATGTATGCTACAAGCGGACGTCCGCACATGACGGACATCTCTTCAATGTCTTAGAATCGATCAATGATCAAAAAAAATATATACTTTATGGGACTCTAGACCGATATTTCGCCATCTCTATAATGTCTTAGAATCGATCACTGATCAAAAAATTATATTCGATGTGAGACTCTAGACCGATATTTTGATGCGTTTCGCAGCGAATGACAAAGTGAATATACCCCGTACTACGGTTAGAGGGTATAAAAACATTGTGCAGGCATTTATTCCAAAATTTTGTTTTTATTAAAAGTTTAATAACTCGGTAAATTTTTTACCGATTTTAAAAAGCAAAGTTGAGTTTTTCTCACAAATAAATATACTTTTTTAATAAATTCATAAATAATACGGTTCCTTAACAAAAAAATGTGTAAAAACATCTCCAAAGTTTAAAAATAGAGAAATTTTTTAAAAAAATTGAGTTTGCTGGAGAAATACGCATTGTTGTCTAAATATTACTTAAATATTATGTTCAGATCTTCGGAAGGTCTCACTTTCTTCTTTCAAAAACCGTCGATAAATTTAAAATCGGTTGGTTTTCAACAAAGTTACTGGCTTATAAGTGTAAAAAGTTCGAAAAACCGGTTTTTTACCCGTAACTCAAGATTTTGGAGGTGTTTCGCAAATTTCAAGTACAGGGTCTTATTGTACTCGACAACACCTACTAGAAAAAAAGTATCGCATCCCAGGTTTTTTTTCGCTGTCACACAGTGTAATCTATATATATAAAGTAGTTCCGTGACTGACTGATGACTGACTGACATACTAATCACGCATCATCCAACAGCCCAAACCACTGAAGCTAGAGTCTTGAAATTTGGATTGTAGTTTCACCTCCCGGAATACATATCCGCTAAGGCTGGGTTTTTGGAAATGTTGATTTAAAGGGGTTAAAACGAAGGGTTGAAAAAGGGGAAAAAGCGAGTACTTTGGTACTTTTTATTTTTTCTGAAAAAAAAATTCAATTAATTTGAAATTTGAAATGTAGGATCCTATTACGGAAAAACATTCCCAAAAAAAGGACTTTCTGGAAATTCGGATTCCTAACGGTTAAAAGGGGTAAAAAATGGTACTTTGGTACTTTTTATATTTTTTGAAATTAAGTACCTACAAAAATATTAAAATTTGCAATGGTGGTTCCAACAACGGAAAAAATTCAGAAAACGTACTTTTTCGAAAAAAGCGACGAATTTGGTACATTTTATTTTTTCTGAAAAAAAATAATCCTATTAATTCGAAAATTAGAATGAAGGATCCTCTAACGGAAAAACATTCACAAAAAAGAACTTTCTGGAAATTCGGATTCCTAAGGGTAAAAGGGGTAAAAAATTGTACTTTGGTACTTATTTTGTTTTTTAAAATTAAAGTCTTACAAAAAATTAAAATTTGCAATGTTTTTCCAACAACGAAAAAAAAACTGAAAAAGTACTTTTTCGAAATACCGATTCTAAGGGGGGTAAAAAGCGAGCACTTTGGTTTTTTTTATTTTGTCTAAAAAAAATCCTATTAATTTGAAAATTGGAATGTAGGATCCTCTAACATAAAAACATTCCCAAAAAGTACTTTCTGGAAATTAGGAATCCGTAGGGTAAAAAGTTGTAAAAAAATTTATTTTGGTACTTTCTAATTTTTTTTGAAATTAAGGTCTTACAAAAAAATATTAAAATGTTAGTTCCAACAAATAGACAAATTCTGAAAAAGTACTTTTTCGAAATTCCGATTCTAAGGGTGGGTAAAAAAGTGTATTTTGGTACTTATTATAATTCCTGAAATAATGGTCCTGGAAACTTTAAGTTTGGAATGCATGGTCATTTAGCGAAAAAAGATTTCTAAAAAAGGCAAAGAATTTTTGTTTTTTTAGCGCATGTAAGCGCATATTCGGAACGGAATGAAAGCCACATAGGACTAATCGGAATGGAACAGGGAATCAAATGGAATAAAACAGGGAACGAAATGGGGACTTGAAATTTGGAACGTAGGTGCGCCTCCCGAAATATAGATCCTTTAAGGCTGTGTTTTTGGAAATGTTGATTCTAGGGAATAGGGGTAAAATAGGTATTTTGGTACTATTTATATTTCCACAAACCACTGAAGCTAGAGATTTGAGATTTGGAATATAGATGCACCACCCGGAAAATAGGTCCCCTAAGGCTTGAGTTTTGGAAGTGTTGATTCTAAGGGGGAAAAATTTGCAAAAACAGGTACGTTAGTACTTTTTATAGTTTCACAAACCAATGAAGCTAGAGATTTGAAATTTGAGATGTAGCTGCATCTCCAGGAATATAGATCCACTAAGGCTGGGTTTTTGAAATAATGATTCTATGGAGGTATAACGTTTAAAAAAGGTATTTTGGTACTTTTTATATATACTTAAATAATGGTTTTATTAGCTTGAAATTACGAATGTAGCATCCCATGCTCAAATAAAGGTCATAAAAAGTTAAAATTAGGAATGTATGATCCAACAACTGAAAAATCCAACAACTGAAAAAACGATTCCGATCTAAGGGGATAAAACGAGTACTATGGTACCTTTTATATTTTCTGAAATAATTATGAAAAAAAAAATTGGAGTGTAGCAAAATAAAATATTCCCAAAAGAATAACTTTTGGAAATTCTAATTCCTAAGGAAATTAATTCAAAAAGGGAATTATATATTCTTAAATAATGAGCCTATTAACTTAAAATTTTGAATGTAGCATCCTCTAACGGAAAAAAGTCCCAAAAAAAAAATACTCTTTGGTACTGTATATATTTTCTTAAATAGAGGTCTTAAAAAATTAAATTAGGAATGTGGGATCTAACAACAGAAAAAAAATCTGTAAAAAGTACTTTTTTGAAATTTCGATTCTTAGGGAGTAAAAACGAGCACTTTGGTACTTTTCATATTATCTGAAATAATGGTACTGGAAACTGGAAATTTAGAATTTAGGATCGTCTAGCGAAAAAAAACATTCCCAAAAGATTTTATTTTAATTCTGATTCCTAAGGATTTAAAGGGGTACTTTTCTTTCTTAAACAAAATAAGGGGCCAAATGATTCTTTTTAATTATATGATCTTATACCTAGAAACTCTTTTGTTCTTTAACGGATACTATTCGAAAAGGAATGAACACCACATTGAACGAAATTGAATGGAGCAGGTAACCAAACGGAATAGAACAGGGAACAAAATGGAATGAAACTGGGAACGAATTCAAATGAAAATGTTTTCAATTTTTTTTACTTAATTTTTTTTTGGTTTATCAATTAATTTTTTAGTAATTTTTTGTTATTAATACATATTTGTTCATATTTTTACAAAATTTTTTTCATTAAATTTTTGACTTAAAGTTTTGTTTACTCAATTTTTTTTGCTCAAATTAATAAATCAATGTTTTTTTTTTAATAACATAAGACCGTCTTAAAGTTGACGTTGTATTTATTATATCAACTAATGTATTTGGTATTTTATTGTAAGTGTTGTGATCATCATAAGCACAGTTTTTGTAAAGGATTAAGACATATGTCACCTTAGAATTGGTTTGCTCTATAGGATGGTAAACACCCCATCCTATGGAGCAAACCAATTCTCAGGTGACGATATATAAACATAGCGAAAAGTTCCAAAAATGGGTCATTTATTATCATTATGAAATTTTTCTGTATTTACGGGCAACAAATCCCCTGCGCACGCTAGTAATATATAAATCTGTTGTGAACTAGATTGTTATTTGACGCTCGACGAAGAGATTGTAAAATTTTTTTCTTCTAATTCTAAATGAGGTTAGAGTTTAATATGTCGTCAGCTTATTATTGTTTTGCTCCATACGCCAACAACTCGGTTTCGAGAAAAACGATAAAATAGGTTTACCACAAATTTTCTCGAAAAGTAATCGATGGATTTTGTTTTAATGTTTACCATTTATTGCTACATATATTGTTAACAAAGCTTCTAGTTTTCAGACTTTTACATACAATAGATCAAAAGATTTTAAGCCTTTAAGAAAATAAGATTTTATGGTATTATGCTCCATATCCAATTTTGCTTACACATTTGGGACTTTTGTGTGATATGGAGCAAATGAGTTCTCAACGCCAAACAAAATAACAATGAAACAAAAAGAGCTAGATCGACAAAACTGGGTATATAGAACACTTATATAGTCAGGTTGCATGGTATTAAAAATGGGGATGATCGGTCAATGGACACGCCTACCTCCCACACAACCTAAATAGCAAATATGACATTACTTGAAATGTTTTGAAGTTACGGTATTAAAATTTGGAATAGTACCAACATAATTTATCTTCGTTTAAAAAATATGCAAGATCCGTTAATTTTTAAATAATCTGGAGCCTTTTCTGTAACGAAAATTTTCAAAAAACGTCAAAATGGTGTGTTTTTTCTTAGTAAATGCTGGATATCTCAAATTTGAAAAGATGTTTTAAAAAAGGACTTCGGAATAAGAAAGAGGATATTTATATTATATATATTCCATTCCTAACTCATTTTTTTCAAAAATGGCGTATGGAGCAAAACAATAATAAGGTGACGATGTATTAATATTTTTGTTTGAACAATAGCGATTTTTCATTTAAATTCCCTTTGCTACTAGTAGTCAAAAATTTATTTTATTAATTCATTGATTTCAAAATGGTTTACGTACCGTAAAGTAGTCATCGATTCGGTCCAGAAGATAAATTTGCTTTATTAATTTTAAAATTTTGTTCCAGTTTCTAATAAAAAAAATATGTTTCCTTATTCTCCTTTCAGCTCCTATTAACAAAACGAAAGAAAAATCAACTGATTTAGGAAACTAAAAAGAACCAAATTCTTAATATACATCATATATAAAATTTAATAACAAGTTTCAAAAAATTTAAGTGCGTGTGTTGTGTTATTCAAAAAAATTACAAAAAAAAATCGGTAAAAATATGTGTTTAATTAAAAAATTATATTGTTCAAAAACAAAAATTATTAACTTTTCACCAAGCTGTTATTAAAGAGGGCAAACCCAAAAAAAAATCAACGTTGTTTTTCTTAGACACATGAAAATATTTAATATAATGGAGGTGTTTTTGTTAGCTAATCATATGATGTAAGTATAAATTTAATTTTAATTATTTTTCTAACTAACATTTTTTAATGATAGCGTTTTTAGTAAAATTTAAAAATATCTAAAGAGAGAGCAAGAGAATTTAAAAATGTTTTCATATAGAAAATGTCTCAGAATCTGAGTCATTTTTTCTATAGAAAAAGTCTCTGAATCTGAGACATTTTTCATTTAGAAAAAGTCTCTAAATCTGAGACATTTTTCAATTAAAAAAAGTCTCTAAATCTGAGATATTTTAAATAGAAAAAGTATCAGAACCTGAAACATTTTTATCTTACAATTAGAAAAAGAAAATTCTCAGATTCTAAAAATTTGTTACATAGAAAAAGTCTAAGTCTCTGAGGCATTTTTCATACAGAAAAAGTCTCAGATTATGAGAAATTTTTCATTTAGAAAAAGTTTTAGATTCAAAGACATTTTTCCTATTGAAAAAGTCTCAGATTATGAGACATTTTTCCTATAGAAAAAGTCTCAGATTCTGAGACATTTCTCCAATAGAAAAATTCTCAGATTCTGAGACATTTCTCCAATAGAAAAATTCTCAGATTCTGAGACATTTTTCCTATAGAAAAATTCTCAGATTCTGAGACATTTTTCCTATAGAAAAATTCTCAGATTCTGAGACATTTTTCCTATAGAAAAATTCTCAGATTCTGAGACATTTTTCCTATAGAAAAATTCTCAGATTCTGAGACATTTTTCCTATAGAAAATGTCTCAGATTCTGAGACATTTTTCCTATAGAAAAATTCTCAGATTCTGAGACATTTTTCCTATAGAAAAAGTCTCAGATTCTGAGACATTTTTTCTATAGAAAAAGTCTCAGATTCTGAGACATTTTTCCATTAAAAAAAGTCTCAGATTCTGAGACATTTTTGCTATAGAAAAAGTTTCAGATTCTGAGACATTTTTCCTAAAGAAAGAGTCTCAGATGTTGAGACATTTTTCCTATAGAAAAGTCTCAGATTCTGAGACATTTTTTCCTATAGAAAAAGTCTCAGATTCTGAGACATTTTTCCTATAGAAAAAGTCTTAGATTCTGAGACATTTTTCCTATAAAAAAAAGTCCCAGATTCTAATATATTTTTCCTATAGAAAAAGTCTCAGATTCTGAGACACTTTTCCTATCGAAAAAGTCTCAGATTCTGAGACATTTTTCCTATAGAAAAAGTCTCAGATTCTGAGACATATTTATAGAAAAAGTGTAAATTAAATATATTTATAGTCCTTTCAAATCCTTGACCTAACTTTTAAAAGAATCCTTTTTAAAGACCTTACTTACTGATTTTCTATAAAATCTGCTTAAGAGTCTTTAAAATAATGTATGCCAAAAAATCTGCCTTATGAATCTTTTTAAAAAAAATGTGGTTTATTATACAAAAAAAAAAGCAGTAATTTTTTTACACCAGATTTTTTTTTATTTAATTTTATAACCTTCTCATAAAAAAAAAAAAAAAACTTGTGTTTTTTAAAATGTATAACATGGCATAATCACAGAGTAACTACTAAGACCTCTTTTAACCCCTTTGGTTTTGTTAATGACTGCTTATAATGTTGTTTTTTAAAGCCATTTTTATAATTGTAGGGCATAAAATATAAACATAACTTTATACAAAAAAACATTGCACTAAAAAGAAAACTGAACAAAAAAATATTTACAGAGAAAAATATAACTCTTTGGAGAAAAATTTTTTATATGTACAAAAAAAAAATATGTATTTCCAGACTCGTTAAGTACTTTGACATGCAATCTGGTTAAAAAAAGAAACAATGCTACAAAAAAAAGTAATACATTTATATACATAAAAAATATTAAATAAAAATGCAACATTATAAAACCCCAGGTCTTAAAAAAAAAAATATCAGTATGCAAAAGTTTTCTGAGTTTACAAGCAAGAAAGACAGAAAATACATATAGCCCCAGAAAACAAAAAAAAATATATAAATACTGCATAAGAATGTCACAAAAGTGTGCGGTAACGAAAAACCATACACTACACTCTATGAAAAAATTATAAAGGCAAAACCTTATGCAACAATTTTTTCCAAGTCACTTGGTAAATTTACTAAAATACTCATTCATCATCGCTCAACCTTAGGTTAGGTTAGGTTGTAAGTGGCTGCTGACGTTTTACGTCAACACACGTAGACTCTGAGGTCCATTGTGATACCACGGGACCGTAATAGGTTTCCCTACTAGTCCCTGTCGTTAAACCTGTTTGAGCTTCTTATGAAACTCCTTAGATGTTGAATTTTGACATCCGACAAATCAGAAAGATCGTACAGCTCCCTAGATCCCAGTGAAGCAAGTCTCTGACCAGAAAGTGCCGGGCAATGGCAAATAAAGTGTTCGATAGTTTCCAACTCCTCTTCGTCCATGCAACTTCGGCAAAAGTCATTCGACGGCACATTTAACCGCTCTGCGTGCTTCCCTATAAGACAGTGTCCGGTAATTATAGAAACCACCGTAGAAATCTCTCCTCTTGGAAGCGATATCAGCTCACTTGTGCGCCCCTGATTAAGAGAAGGCCAAATCAGTCGTGTTGTCTCACACGTCCATCCATTTGCCCATCTTTGATTAGTCTCCGTCGCAGAACAAAGCCGTAGGTTTTGCTTGCATGTTTCTAGAGGCATACCAACACATTCCAATTCTGTTGGAACCTGTAAGGTAGTTCCTAGTCTTGCAAGCTCATCGGCTTTGCAATTCCCTGGAATGTCTCTGTGCCCTGGGACCCATATGAGTCGTATGTTAAACTGCTTGGCCATCTCATTTAAAGACGTGCGGCAGTTAAGAACAGATCTTGTTTTCAGAAACATTGAATCCAGGGACTTGACCGCGGCTTGACTGTCAGTATAGATGTTGACTGCGGTTGTAGACAAGACATTGCAGCTCAACCAGTCAGCCACTTCCTTTATTGCCAGCATCTCTGCCTGGTAAACACTGCAATAATCTGGCAATCTTCGAGCCAGGATTAACTCAAGTTCTTTCAAATAAAATTTATGGAAGCTCCCCTACATGAAATGCCCCTTATCGAAGACTCCCTGGATAGCATAGTGGTGCTCAAAAAGGCTCATAGAGAAAGCGCAGACCACATTTTGTGGTATTGTTATATTTTTTAAGATGATGCTGTGCCCACAATCGCTGCTCTTCCATTGAAGTGTGCTATTCAGTCGAATTGCCGACGTAGCCGCATACTGCCTACCCAGTATGCCCAATAGTATCACTTGAAAGAGATTTCTAATGCAGCCGTAGGTGTAGTACGAAGAGCATCAGTGATGCAGAGTTGGACAAACCATTGCTGTATAAATCCAATGAACTACTTTAGGGCTATCGTTTCTTTTCTAACCCGTTCCTCAATATTACGCCTGAAATTCAATTTCCTATCAAGAAATACTACAAGATACTCGGCTCCACCTAAGACAGCGATTTCAAAGCCGTCCAGAGAAATAGGATCAAAAGCAGGAATCTTATTTTTCCTTGTAAACAAGACAAGCTCAGGCGGATAATTTTGTAACTCGATATTATCCATTACCATAAACTGACACCATATGGTAAGAGAATAATGAGCTAACGACACGATTTGACGATTATCAAGTTACATAACTAGCCCCCTGTTTTATTTGGATTAACTGCCAGACCACAGTCTTTTGCTTATTTAGACAGACCTTTCAGAGAACCCTGAAGAATGGGAAGAAGGCTGACTAAGGTTGTTAGGTTAGGATGGCGGTGTCCGATTGACACCTCGCATAGAGTTTTGGTCCACAACGATACTACAAAACTTGTTCCGCTAGCGGTGCAAGTTAAACACGTTGAAGTCAGTGTGAATCTTTTCAATATCCTAAGATCCATTCGCGTTATATCCTTCAAAGTACCATATGACCGGTAATGGATCAGCGACTCCTTGTCAACGCTGGGAAATGACAAATATGTATTCCATTGTTTCATCTACTCTTGGTGAAGCGCATCTTTTATAACTAGCGTCTGAAATACGACTGTGTTACTTTGATTAACTCGCTGACCACAGTCTCTTGTCCATTTAGAAAGATCTTTCAAAGAACCCTGAAGAATGTGAAGAAGGCAGACTAAGGTTGTTACGATTGACACCTCGCATAGAGCTCTTGGTCCATAACGATACCACAAAACTTTTCTCGCTAGCGGTGCAAGTTAAATACGTTCAAAGTCAGTGTGATTTTTTTGAATATCCTAAGATCCGTACCAAAACTTATATGACCGGTACTGGATCGATGACTCCTTGCCACCGCTGTGCAGTGACAAATATGTGTCCTATCGTTTAATCTACTCCTAGTGAAGTGCATCTTTTATAACTAGAGTTTGAAATAAGTCCAATATTTTTGGCACGAATATCGATGAGACAATAAACAGTTAGAGCTTTCCCTTGATCACAATGTTCTGCTGATTTTGCATGTTGCAAGTTCTCTCCACTTCCTGTTTGTCTTTGCAACATTGATGGATTTCGTTAAAGTTTATAGTGTTGAAGCGGTGGTAAAACTAGCTGCATAATATCTATACCATTAGCTCCAAGTTTTGCGAATTCGTCTGCTCTTTCATTTCCCTGTATTCCGTTAAGCCCTTGTACCCATAATAAATTAACCTGGTTGTAAAGACACAACATCTGCAAGTTCTCGTAACATTGTAAAACTATTTAAGGTTTGATATAATCATCCATGATGTGTTTTTTAAGCGGCCTGTTCTCTTGGTTTCCTTGATATGTTCCACAGCTTTAGTTCTTGCCCCTATTTCAGCCTCAAATGTGCTCGAGTCCAAAGGTCGGTTAAAAGAAAAAATCTGGTTTAGTTCCACGTTCATGAAACCAGCTTTGTTTGGATTTGTTGGTAAAGATATTTACGGTGTCTGCAAAGGTGTCCTGTCAGTTAGACTAATATTCTCGAGTCGAAAATCTTACTTCCTATTACTGCTCGAAAAGTTGTGAAACTTGAACCAATTTGACTCTTTAAGTCTGGGGCAAGCCTTGTAAGCTTCACCTTTCGCAAAAACATCAACTGGTGCAGTAAGGCATCAATAGAGTTGGTCGATGTTGTTCTCAAAGCTCCTTTGAAGTATTTTAAACTGTTAAATTATCACATCCCTTTCAAGGCATCAATAGAGTTGGTAGATGTTGTTCTCAAAGCTCCTGTGATACTACGTCCCAGCCGTTGAAGTCGTTTTAAACTGTTAAACTATCACACCCCTTTCAGGTGCCTTATACCAGACTCCGTAAAGTTAGATTACAACCTAACCTAAGATTGGCGTTACTATTTAAGTATAAATCCATTACGTAACTCTAGAATCAAAGCTCCAGGTAATACCGAACATTTTCTTACACGCATAGAAGGCATTGTTAGGCTTTTTTATTCTCTCATCCGTGTTATTTTCCAAGAGAGCTTACTGTCGAAAACCACTCCTAAGAATTTTGCATGAGGGAATAGTGGAATCTCAACTTCCCTGATTTAAACCTTGCTAAAATTTGGATTCTTGTACTTTCTCGTAAATGGAGAGAGTTAAGTACAAGAAGATTTACCAGAATATTTTGACGGCGTTGCGCCAGCTGCCGGAAAATGTCTGCCAGAATTATTTGTTAAGAATGTAAGATTTTGAATGACAACGTGAAGAATCTAAGTTGGTTTGTTTTGGGGTCTTTGGCTTCCCAGTTAATCCTAACCTTACTATGTGAAGCTTTTAAAAGCACAAAACAGCTTGAATAGAATATAAAATTTTAATATTAAATTAATTTAGAAACTAAAGCCTTAATACTGTTTAAACAAAATGACTTATTTTGTTCTAAAAAAATAATAATTAATAATAATTAATTTATATCCTTGACCCTAGGGTACCATAAGGATAATTTCTATTCATGATCCTCAATAGATTTTAAATCGATCTACCCATTTGAAAATGGGTACAATGGGATCAGGGGAAAACAGTTTCCTATTAAAAAACTTAACCAATCTCTGAGAAAAGCAATTTTTAACAGGTTTTTTCACTTTTGTTAAGCAAATGAACTTTATATAATTAGTTTTAAAATTAATTTAAATAATGATCAAATTGTATTACTTTTTTTAATTTTTCTTTCCATTATAATTTTTTCTTAGAGTGTGTTGTTGCATATTGTTAAACAAAGTTTAAATAAAATGACCTCAATTTTAATACAAAGTTTAAGTTGAGTGGAAAATTGTTGATATATTTTTCATATTTTTTTTTGTAAGATTTAAGCCAAAAGGTATGTTTAAGATATTTTTCAAGGAAAAAAATCTATAAAATTACTTTGTGATACTATATGCATGCAAAATAAATAGAAAGTACCCGTATTGGTATAACACAAAGTACTTATCAAGTCGGTCAACATGAATGATTTCAATTGCAGATTTCAAGAATCCATTATACAACTTTTTTTGAAAGCCCTTTGGAATATTCTTTTATAAATCTATTTTTTAGACGAAAAAAATAGATCTGAATCAGAAAAATTTCTCTAAATTGTTAAAAAATAATATATCTTTTTTATACGATAATGGTCTGACATCTGAAAATATGACAAAGATTGATTTTTATTTTAATTCTCTTTAAATAAAATTCTGTGATTTGCTTTTTCATTTGAAAATATGTTTTTTTCTTTCATTTATTCAATTTATGACTTGAAAATATTTTTTAATATATTTTGAAACTATTGATAATTTCTTGTTTTATACATGTATGCATTTCATTGCATATATTTGGGTGCTAGCCAAAATATGTGCATACCTTTAGGTGTTAAAAATTAATTAAATTCGTAACTCCTTTTCTTAGAATTTATTACAGCTGAAGAGGTTATGTGTATTAATTTACGTTTGAAATTTAAAGCATTTTTAATTACACCGCTCAACACTCATTTTCCGGTTTGAATTCTGATGATCAATTTTAGTAGACTTTGATCTCCTGATTCCAAATCTGTTCTCCAAATTTTCCCATCACGTCCAGATTTTTAGTTATTCACGGTTGAAAATGCGAAAAATGACGATTTTTGCATTATTTGAAAGCCTGCACAGCAGCCATTCAGTGGAATACAAATCTGGTATAAAGCGCAAAAGTATAATTTGTCTATGGTCTCCAATATAGAAAACAATTTTTTTCAAATTATTACGTTTGGTTGGGCTTTACTTGCGATTTAAAATGATACTGTTAAAATTACCATATTTGTAAAAAAGGTAAGGTAGATACCTTAGTTTTTTTTGATATTTTTCAAAGAAAAACTAAAAAAAATAAATATTTTACAAATTTAAGATTTCTGTGTTATTTTTCGCATACACCGGAAGATATATTTAATAGGTTTAAAAGTCAATAAGAAAGAATGCACTTTTGCCTAAATTTTGAGCTCATCACAGTAAAGATTGATCATCTGGTTATTGTATTAGAGCCTTTTAAAAATGGTGCTTTTTCTAATTTTTTTGACAGTGTTTTTTTAAAATGCATGTTTGGCCAATAATAGTGCAACAACTTGAAATTTTTTTGATCATATTTTTGAGATCATAGTTTAATTCTACTCTCACACTTTATACCTGATTTTTATTCCACCCATCGGCTGCTGTGCAGGCTTTCAAAAAAGGCAAAAATCGCGTTTTTTCGCATTTTCAACCGCGAATAATTAAAATTCTAGACGTGATGGAAAAATTTGGAGCACGAATTTGGAATCAGCGAGTCAAAATTTCTATACAAATATAATAAAAAATCAGAAAAAAATTATGCAGTACGTGGGCCGTTTTGCTTTAAAAGTTATCTATGACTTTTACTAAAATCCCCAAAATCACCAAATTTTAATGGCCTTCATAAAAAAAGTTCGTGAATAAAATTTTTTTGTTTTTTATTTTTTTTGTACCTTTAACTATGTTTTATAAGATAAAAAAATAAAAATAACTAAGTTTTTTTTTTAAGTTGAAAAAAAAAAATTTTTAAAAAATCAAAAATTGTATTACTTTTTTTTTTATTTTTTATTTTATTTACTGTAAATATATTTAAAAAATACATCAACATTTTAGTGTTTTTTATATAAAAGGATTTATTGCATTGTATACCATAAATTTATAGTAAATAATTCGATAAAATAAGTATACAGTGGGCCATTTTACTTCAAAACCAGTATTTGATTTTCTTTGGTATCCCAAATCAAAACCAATTTTTTTTTTGAGATACATAAAAAAAGTTCGTACTTAAAAATTATTTTTTATTGATTTTTTTAACATCCTGGACTGTTTTCTATACGATCAAATAATACAAATAACTAAGTTTTTGAAAAAAACGAAAAAAAAAAAAAAATTAAAGTACCCAAAAAAAATTTATTTTATTTTAAGTTTTTTGTTATTAACGGGGTATATACTTAAAAATAAAGCAAGTATTAAACGAGTTTACTTAAAACTTATTTTGAATAAATTAATTTTCGTAATGCAATAGGAAATAAGTGTTGCGAATGTTTTGTTTTTGCAGTTATTATGTATTTTTGACTATATTTAAAAAAAGGATATATTAACAGCTTTTTTGTTACTGCAAGCAACCCAACGAAATTTGGCACACTTATTAACTCCATTTGATCTAATCTATATTTAAAATTTGATAGCAATTGAAAGATTTTTAAAATAGTTACAGCGATTTCAAGAAAAAGGATATATGGCAGCCACGCGAGTCCTTGCTCAGATTAAAATACAAATGTTGTACGTCGATAGTTATCTAAATTTCTAAGACAATAACTAAGTTAAGTAATTTTATATCAAGTTTTGTGGCTAAAACTCCACTTTTAAATTTCAGAATATACGACAGGTACAAATGTCCTTCCACCGATTTGCTTAATTTTTTTTTTTTTTTTTCTATTAATTAATTTTGTGCCTGCGTACCAAATTTGGAAAATCGTTGACAACTCTTTCTATTTTATTTTTGTGATTAAACTATATTAACACTTTATTGCAGTTTTTAAAAAGGATATATAAATAACTTTTGTTTTACTGAACCGATTTCAGCGAAATTTGGCACACACATTGACATTACTTATTCAAATTTTTACAAAAAATTAAAAGGATATCGAGTAATTTTTGAGCGATTTACAATATTTTTAAGAAAAAGGATATATGGCAGCCACACGAGTCCTTGCTTCAATCTAGAAAAAAAATTGCACATAAAATACTATATCAAAATTGGTAACATTGACAAAGTTTGGGAATTTTGTGACCATTTTTGTAGTTTTAATCACATATTTAAATTTCAGGATATATGGGAGGTAGGCGTGTCCTTGCTCCGATTTTTCCAAAAACTCGTTTTTTTCTTGAGTAGATAATTTATAGCTTGTGTACCAAATTTCAGAAATCTGCGATTAATATTCTATTTTTGCCCACTCGATATATGGGAACGAATCACTGTGAGCCGGAGCCAAAAACCTTCGATTTGTTGAGCGGTGTTATTTTTGTTTTTAAATATCGAAATCAGATTTTATATGTTTAACTACAGAAATAATTTGTTGTAATCAACGACAGTGGATACCCATTAAGAGTTGTACGTAACTCCGTTTTGACGGACAAGGGAAGATCTGACACATTTGTTTTAATAGAAAAACTTTTGTCAAAATATGACATATTTTTGTTATAGTCTGATACATTTTCCTTATGAAAAATATTTCTAGAAATGAGACACATTTTTTTTATAAATATCTTTTGTTAGAATATGAAATATTTTTTCTTTCGAAACATTTTGTCAGAATATGACAAATTTTTCTTTTCTAAACATTTTGTCAGAAAAAAAATTATCTGAAATTGACATATTTTTCTTACAGAAATATTATTCTTTTATAAATAATTTTATAATTTTCTTATAGAAAAATTTTGTAATAATTAGATATATTTTTCTTTAAATAGCTTCCAAGTCGATAATCAGATTGAAAAATGTTTTTTGTAAAATTGATAAATTTTAAGCATTTTGCTAATATCTAACGAACTTTTGGCCGTTGACTACCTTTAGTGAAATTTGATGCAAAACATTTTTGTGGAAAATTTTAACCCTTTAAACGCACGACTTAATGGTTTTCTAGGAGAGCATTAGAAATATTGACAAAAATTAACCCTAAAAATTGCAGATAGGTGGTTAATATATCCCAATAAATAAACCCCCATTAAATTTTACTGAACACATCTGTTTTTATGTTGTTTGTGTTTTTCTGATTGAAGAAGAAAATTGTGTCTTCTAAAGATTAAATTAAATGTGGATTTACCCTAGACCATGGTTTCTGTAGCCACTTCTACGTCATCAGTAGGCAATTACATTAAATTGATTATTTGATATTTGCTAGAAAAATTCTTTATATGTTTTTTTTATCAACAGACTAGCCTGACATGAGCTTCGAACCTGTGTCGTTAAATCACTCATGTTTGTAAGCCGAAGCCATAACCACTAGGCTATACTCGGTGTATAAACATCAGTGACTAAACGTCGTTTGTTTTTAACTCACATTAGGTTTCGTGTGTGACGTATGCAGAAAAGCTTTTTCTCTAACTCAAGCAATGCATTTAATCTAGAGACCAACAACAATTTTCTTAATCTTTCATTTACTTTATTTTATGCAAACTTTACTATAGCAGAGAATTTTTTGTTCTTCACACTACAGTAACGCATAGTTAAAATGAATTGCACACACGAGCGACATTTGTCAGTATTTCTATATTTATTATATTTTTTCGGCGTAAGCCAAGTGTATTTAATTTGTTGTTTGTGTTTTTCTGATTGAAGAAGAAAATTGTGTCTTCTAAAGATTAAATTAAATGTGGATTTACCCTAGACCATGGTTTCTGTAGCCACTTCTACGTCATCAGTAGGCAATTACATTAAATTGATTATTTGATATTTGCTAGAAAAATTCTTTATATGTTTTTTTTATCAACAGACTAGCCTGACATGAGCTTCGAACCTGTGTCGTTAAATCAGTTTTTATCAGAAGTAAATTTTCTACATTTTTTCGACTTATTTCACACTTCTTTTCTGAAACAAAAAAGTAGCAGGACGCCACCTCAGTTTGACTATATAAGCTAACAAAAGAAAACAAGAATTTTCATTTTCTTAAAACCAAAAATTTTAAAAACTTGGGCTTGTAACTTGGATAATAATTCACCTCGAGGTGAATACAACCGTTTTTCACCAGCTGGTGAATAAAAAGTATTTATTTATACATAATTATTTTTCAGCAAAAAAAAATTTTTTTCATCAAATTTTTTTTTTTTTCATCAAATTATTTTTTTTTTTCATCAAACTTTTTTTTTTTCATCAATTTTTTTTCCATCAAATTCTTTTCATAAATTTTTTTTTCGATCAAATTTTTTTTTTCATCTACTTTTTTTTATCAAATTTTTTTTTTCATAAAATTTTTTTTTTATCAAACTTTTTTTTTTTTTCATCAAATTATTTTTTTTTTCATAAATTTTTTTTCCCATAATTTTTTTCCATCAAATTCTTATTCATCAATTTTTTCCTAATCAAATTTCTTTAATTTTTTTTCATGCAATTTTTTTTTTCATCAAAATTTTTTTTTTTCAAATTTTTTTTCTTCATTTTTTTTTCATTATTTTTTTTTTTTCATCAATTTTTTTTTTTATCAATTTTTTTTATCATATTTTTGTAGATCAATTTTTTTTCATCAAATTTTTTATTATCAATTTTTTTCAAACCAAAAAATTTTTTCATCAATTTTTTTTTACAATAAAAAATTTTTCATCAAAAATTTTTTTCATCAAAATTTTTTTCACCAAAAATTTTGGGTTCATTAAATCTTTTATACCCTCCAACCACAGTATGGGGGTATACTCACTTTGTCATTCCGTTTGTAACGCATCGAAATATCGTTCGGGGACCCCATAAAGTATATATATTATAGATCTATGATCGATTCTAAGACATTTTTTGAATGTCCGTCTGTCCGTCGTCCGTCAGGTTAAGTTCGTGAATAGGCAAAATCGGGCCAGGGGGAAAAGTTTCCCCTTGAAGAACTGAACCAACATTTGAAAAAAAATACACTTTTTTACAAGTTTTTTGTATTTTTGTTAAATAAATGAAACATTTGGTATATTTATCGTGATGGCAGGGTGCACTCTAAGTCCCCCACTGACCCCCATCAACCCCCCCAAAAAAAACGCCCCTGACAATTTTTTTTTATTTTTTTTTTTTTACATTTTGGAGGGTATAAAAGATTCGGCACAGCCGAATTTAACATTCTTACTTGTTTTAACATAATTTTGTTTTTCGTTAAAAAAAATATTTTTTTTTTACCTAAACTACTTTTTCACCAAGTCTAAGCTTTCGCATCAAATTTTCCATTTGTTTATCAAATGTACATAAAACAAGTGAGAGTGGTATATTCTTTGGTGTCGGATCTTTTTTACTCTCCAAAATGTAAAAACACTTTTTTGCACTTATTTTTGCACATACTTACGAAATGAACAGATCTTTTGGTTTTTAATGGGGTCCTCGACTGATACTTCAATTCGTTTTTCATGGAATAGCAAAGTAATATAACATTATTTTTTCTAAAAAAAACTTTGCTTTGGCAAGTACACCCAAATCTTCCGCAAAACATTATCATGATTTAATGTTTTGGGCAATAGTACAAAATTCGCAGGCATTTTTTTGCATTTTTCGCGAAAACGCGAATTGATCTAGAAAAACAGGGAGACACGGGTATTTTATTTTCGGCCTTACTATCACAGTTTTTTAGTCTGGTTCATGTGTACAGCCAAAATTTTAAATTTTTCGGGCAGAGTAATAAATATAACCCAAATGCTGGCAATTATATGACACTTTTCCTACAAACTTGTACACGTGCTACAAAAGTTTTTCTTGATATTTTTTCTTGTTGTTCAATTACTTTATTAAACAAAATGTCTATCATTACCACAATCATCTAATGAATATATAATTAACATTTAAATAATCAAGTAATTTTAAAAATATAGAAGACACATTGTACAGACAGAATTAAAAAAAAAGAAGAAAATTAAAAGATACTTATGACAAATGTCTGAACAACTTTAAAAGATTTTTTTTCATTAAAATATAGAGTGTTCAATGACACTGCTTATGTTCACTCAGGCGCATGATTAATATATAATTTGAATATAATTACAATATTAATTATACGTCATGGTGTACTTTAAAGATTTATAATGAAGAAATTTCAATAATCAGTGTTTAAAAAGACTTAATGAATGTCTAAATTTAAAATATATTTCAACATTTTATGCGGCAGCTAAGTACTTTAAAATCCTCAAACACATTTTTGGCATATTCAAAAAAATAATTAAAAACATAAAATCCTAAAAATTGTCTTTACTTATTCAAAACAAACGTACTAAATACAAACCACAAAAATTAAGCTCATTATTTTTATACCACAATACGAGAAAATGTCATTATTTTATGCTCTTGTAACAAATAACGTAAATTAGAACACAAATTACTTCAAGGTCTTTGCAAAATGACAGAAAACAAAACAACGATACCCAGCAGGTCTCTAAGGAGTTCATACCAAAACCAAAAAACTTTATTTGAAACTTTTTTTGTGATGTTTTTTTTTGGGTACAAAAAAACGAAACTCTAATAAGTTTAACATTCCAAAAATATCAAAAAAAAAAAAAAATTTAGGAAAAAGTTTTTCTCATTTTTTGTCCTTTAAAGCCCAGCTGTTTAATTTGACTTAATTTTTTACTAATCTCATTGTTGTCATAACAAATGACAATAACATTGGCACTCGTTTGCAAACAATGTACCAAAAACTGGTGCAACAAAATGGGGACAAATAAATTGGAAACAACAAATATAAAATAGAAACATTATTTTATTAGAAAAATGTGTCACAATATAAAAACTGTTACATTGTGACCACCTTTCTTAAATTTAAAGGAAAATTGTATCGCATTGTAAAAAAATTTCTATATAAGAAAAGCAAGTGACATTGTGGAAATTTTTCTAAAAGAAAAAAGTGTAAAATTGTCCCATTGTGACATTTTTTCTATATGAGAAAAGTGTGTGTCAACTCAACAATTTTTCTAAGTGTAGGACTATGTGACAATTTTTCTATGTAAGAAAAATGTGTCACATTGTGGCAAATTTTTTATAAAAAAAATGTGTCACATTATGAAAAATTTTTATATAAGAAAAATGTGTCACATTGAGAAAAACGTATCACATTGTGACAATTTTTTATATTAGCAAAATAGTCACTATGTGACTCTTTTTTATATAAAAAAATGTGTCACATTGTCACAATATTTCTATATAAGAAAAATGTTTCACATTGTCACAAAATGTCACACATGTTTCTAATATTTTTCCTATATGTGTCACATTGTGACAATTTTTTTTATAGAAAAATGTGTCATTGTGACAATTTTTTTAAACAAGAAAATGTGTCACATTGTGACCTTTTTTCTAAATAAGAAAAATATGTAAAATTTTTATAAGAAAAATATGTCACATTGTGACAGTTTTTATGTATAAGGAAATGTGTCACATTGTGACAATTTTTGTATATAAAATAATGTGTCACGTTGTTACAATTTTTGTATTTAAAAAAATTTTACACATTGTCACAATTTTTCTATATAAGAAAAATGTGTCATTAAGTGACACATTTTACCTAAAATAATGTGTCACATTGTGACAATTTTTGTATATGAAAAAATGTGTCACAATTTTTCTATATAAGAAAAATCTGTAACATTGTGACAATTTTTCGATAAAAGAAAAACTTTTAAAATTGTGACAATTTTTATATTAAAACATATGTCACTTTGTGACAATTTTTCTATATAAAAAAATGTATAATATTGTGACAATTTTTTTCATAGAAAAAATGTGGCACATTAGACAATTTTTCTACATAAAAAAAATTTGTCACTTTGTGACATTGTCACAAATAAATGTGTCACATTGTGAAAATTTTTCGATATAAGAAAAATGTGTCACATTGTGACAATTTTTTATATAAAAAAATGTGTCACATTGTGACACGTTTTTCTTATAGAAAATATGTCACTTTGTGACAATTTTCAATATAAGAAAAATGTGTCACATTGTGACAATTTTTCAATATAAGAAAATCTTTTAAAATTGTGACAATTTTTATATTAGAACATATGACACTTTGTGACAATTTTTCAATATAAAAAAATGTATCATATTGTGACAATTTTTTTCATAAGAAAAATGTGGCACATAAGACAATTTTTCTACACAAAAAAATTTGTCACATTGTGTCATTGTCACAAATAAATTTGTCACATTGTGACAAATTTTCTATATAAGAACAATTTGTTACATTGTGACATATTTTTCTCACAATTGTCAAATATTTTTCACACTGTGCTATAACAGAAAAATTGTCACAATGTGACACATTTTTATTAAAAAAAATGTCACAATCTGACACATTTTTCTTACAGAAAATTTGTCACAATGTGACACATTTTTCTTATTGAAAAATTTACAAAATATGATACACCATTTTTCTTTAATAAAAATTTGTGACAATGTTTCTATAGAAAAATGTGTAACATTTTGACAAGTATTCTATAGGAAAAATTTGTCTCATTATTTTCTATAAGAAAATTTTCTCATTTTCTATAAGAAAATTTTGTCATATTGTGTCAAATTTTCTTTAAAAAAATATATCACTAGTGACGAATTTTCTATAAGAAAAATATTCACAATGTGACAAATTTTTCCAAAAGAAAAGTTGTCATAATGTGAAACATTTTTCTTATAAAAAATTTGTCACAATGTGACACATTTTTTTATGAAAAAGTTGTCACAATGCGACACATTTTTTTTTATAAAAAGATGTTGTCACAATGTGACACATTTTTTTTTTTTTAGGAAATTTGTCACATTGTGACATTTTTTTCTTATAGAAAATTTGTCACACGTGACATATATTTTTAAAGAAAATTTTACACAATATGTCATAATGAGACACATTTTTCCTATTAAAAATTTGTCACAATGTGCCACATTTTTCTTATAGAAAATTTTTCACAATGTGACACGTTTTTCTTATAGAAAGTTTGTCACAATAGAAAAATGTTTACAAAGTGACACATTTTTTTTATGGAAAATTTATCATAATGTGACACATTTTTCTTATGGAAAATTTGTCTTATAGAAAAGTTGTCACAATTTGAGACATTTTTCTTACACAAAAAGTTTCATGATTTAAAATTTTTTTTTATAGACAAATTGTCACAATGCAACATATTTTTCTTATCAAAAAATTGTTACAATGCGAAATTTTTTCCTCATAAAAAAATTGTCACAATGTGACATATTTTTCCTATAGAAAAATTGTCACAATGAGACAAATTTTTCTTATAGAAAAAATGTCACAAAGTGATACATTTATGTTATAGAAAAATTCTCATTATGACACACTTTTATTATAGAATATTTGTCACAATGTGAAAATTTTTCTATAGGAAAAATGAGTCACAATGTGACAAATTTTTCTTAAAGACAAATTTTTCTTATAGAAAAATTGTCACATTGTGACTCATTTTTCCTATAGAAAAATTTTCACATTGTGACACATTTTTCTTATAGAAAATTTGTCACAATATGACACATTTTTCTAAAAGAAAATTTGTCACAATGTGACACATTTTTCTAATAGAAAATTTGTTGCAATGTGACACATTTTTCTTATAGAAATTTTGTTACAATGTGACACATTTTTCTCATAGAAAATTTGTCACAATGTGAAACAATTTTCTTATAGAAAAATTGTCACAATTTGACACATTTTTTGTCACAATGTGACACATTTTTCTTATAGAAAAATTGACACAATTTTCTTATTGTGACAATGTGACATATTTTTCTTATTTTCAGAATATGACACATTTTTTTTATAGAAAAATTGTCACAAAGGACACATTTTTGTTATAGAAAAATTGTCACAATGGGACACATTTTTCTTATAGAAAAATTGTCACAATTTTCTTATAGAAAAATTGTCACAATTTTTTTATAGAAAAATTGTCACAATTTTTTTATAGAAAAATTGTCACAATGTGACACATTTTTCTTATTGAAAAATTGTCACAATGTGACACATTTTTCTTGTTGAAAAATTGTCACAATGTGACACATTTTTCTTATTGAAAAATTGTCACAATGTGACACATTTTTCTTATTGAAAAATTGTCACAATGTGACACATTAATGCTAAGGAAAAATTGCCACAATGTGACACATTTTCTTATAGAAACATTGTCACAATTCGACATATGAGGTTTTCCACACCAAGTGTCCAGCAAAAAAAAACACGTATGCCGTAAACTTCTGAATAAGTTATATGGATAGCCCTATATGGAACTTAGAAAATTGCGTTTTTGGTTTTTCAATTTTTCAAAAACTGAGCTTAGGAGGCGTGGTCAAATATTGGAAAAATTGTCAAATTTGTGGCGAGTTGCCTTAATAAAATATTTATCACATTAAAACGGAATGCACCACAATCTCAAAAATTTACATTCTCATATAGTTTTGTATGGGCTATCGATTAAATTTTTTTTTTTTTGGAAAATTTTCAGAACCCGTTCTGAAATTTTCCATTTTTTAAAAATGTCAATTTATTAAAAAACATGCCACTTTTTTTTTCTTTTTTAATTTTTTTTTTTTAAGTTTAGATGTGTCCATCCACACAAAAAAATTCAGAAACACGTTCGTCGTTTTTTTTCGAGAAAATCGCATTTGAACTTTAAATTTCATAACAATTTTGTAATTTGCTTGTATTTCTTTTTTTTAACGTTGCGAATGAGTAATATTTATGCAATTAATAATACTCATTCGCAACGTTAAATCAAGAAAATACAAAATTGTTATGAAATTTAAAATTCAAAAGCGATTTTCTCGAAAAAAACGAAGAACGTGTTTCTGATTTTTTTTTTGTGTGGATGGACAAACATCTAAACTTTAAAAAAAAAATTTAAAAAAGAAAAAAAAAGTGGCATGCTTTTTAATAAATTGACATATTTAAAAAATGGAAAATTTTCAGAACGGGTTCAGAAAATTTTCAAAAAAAAAAAAAAAAAATTAATCGATAGCCCATACAAAACTGTATAAGAATGTAAATTTTTGAGATTGTGGTGCATTCCGTTTTAATGTGATAAATATTTAATCATGGCAACTCGCCACAAATTTTACCATTTTTCCAATATTTGACCACGCCTTCTAAGCCCAGTTTTTGAAAATTAGAAGAACCAGAAACGCAAATTTCTTAGTTCCAAATAGGGCTATCCAAACAATCTATTCAGAAATTTACGGGACACATGTTTTTCTGTAGCGGGACATTTGGTGTGGAATGCCTCATATTCTTCTCATCGAAAAATTGTCTCAATGTGACATATTTTCTTATTGAAAAATTTAAAATTTATTTTTTTTTTTTGAAATCTTGTTTCCTATTCCATTGCCCCCGTACTGTTTACTCTTGCATATAATACTCAGTCACCATAATAAGGCTTTGGGAAAATTTAATTCAATTTTATCGTAGCAATACAAAACTTTAAAGTTAGTTTTTTTTTTGTTTTGCTTCATTTTGTTTTTTTTTTTTTTTTTGTTCATCTTCTAAATGACATTACCCGTCTTTGTTGCCAATGTTTGTTGGCCATTATGTTGAATAGCAATATCTACCAAAAAATTGTTTTTCGTCTTGGGAATATATGCACAAAATGCCAGCAAAAGTTGAAATACAAACAAAAAACGACAAATATAACAAACAAACAGGAACAAACTTTACGCATAATGTTAAAAAGTTGGTCTTAGAGGAAAACTTATCTTGAAATTCAAAAAAAAAATAAAAAAAAATTAAAAGAAATTGGTCAGTTTTGTTTTTAGGACTTAAACTGTTAAAGAAACATTAACGTTTAAAAAAGAAATTGAAAATTTTTGAGAAAAAAAAATTAAAAAACATTTTTTTTTATTTTTCTTAAAGATTATCCCTTGTCTACATGAGACATAAATATGTTGGACAACACAAGATTAATACAGCAGTTGATTAAACATAGTCTGGTCAGAAAATTAAATCTGAAATCTTCTACAAAAATTGTTTTTTTTAACCAAGTTTAAGTAGAAAATTTTTCTTTTTAATACTTGTGTTTGAAATTCTTGTTCCCTGCTTTCCCTAACGAATCTACCTACATTTAAATGTTTTGAATTGTATGACCATAAATTACCTACATAAATACATTAAAGCTTCAAACAAGATGATAATATATTTCTGTATGTGTTTGTATTTTAACATTTTTGTTTGGGGATAAAATTTATGGGACACCACTTTAAGGAATGAAAATATAGACCAAACACTCTGTCATATAAGCTTGGGAACATACACTTGAACATACACATACATATAAACACCGATACTTCTACATTCACATTCGACACTACTACATTGGACATTACTAAATACACATTCAAGCATAGGGAACCACCATGTGCTACGTTTATTAGTACTAGTGTATTTTCTAATACTGTCTACTTTACCAACACATATGGCTTCATTCATAAATTTGTGCTAGTTTGGGTACATAATATACATAATATAAGAAAAAATTTCCTAAGCAATGCAATTCAAAATTTAATAATATGAAAAAATATTTTGTTCAATTTAATGATTTTTATTTTTATATTCGTTCATTCATTGTTAGTGATAGAGGTTTTATACAAGTTTTTCATTCCGTTTGCAATACATCAAAATCTCGATCTAAACCCCTATGAGCTATTTTATAAATTAGACACCGCACGTATGATTAATAAATATTTAGTTTTCTATTAAAAATAAATCATTCGCCTTCATGACCTGTACAAATTTAAAATTCAATTGTTTCTACTTCTGAAATTATTTAATACAAATAAATAAATATATTTACAATGTTTTGATAAACAATGTTTCACTTTTTCACACTTTGACCTCCAATTAAGAAATATATGTATTTTGTGTTGAAAAACAAATTATAAAGTACTACGAAAATATAAAATAAATAAAAAAGAACCCAGACTAATTAAAGGTAATAATTCTTAAAGTTATGGCCTATCATTATAATATTTAGTCATTAAAATGGTACACACTGTGCAAACACTCAAAAAATAAAAATCTAGCAAAAAAAAAAAACAGTAAATAGCCAGAAAAAAGTTTTAAATTATAATTCTGAAAATGTTTAGAATTTTTTTAAATTTTCAAAATTACTGATTAGACTCTATTATGCTAACAAAGAAAGTATTCCAACCCTTATGAACCGACTTGCCTAAAACTTAAAATATATATAAAAGAGACAGTTTTCAAGTTGGGGTGTCTCGGCTTATCGGTCGTACACTAAGACCCGGGGGATTGAAAAATGTTTGTGTTTTGTTCTTAACGTTTCTAATTAGTCCTAAGTTTTTTATAGAATTTATTTTATTTTTTTCCAAATTTTTTGA
This sequence comes from Pegoplata infirma, assembly GCA_963921195.1. Classification (NCBI taxonomy): domain Eukaryota; kingdom Metazoa; phylum Arthropoda; class Insecta; order Diptera; family Anthomyiidae; genus Pegoplata; species Pegoplata infirma. Next base: position 221,833,997 of record OY992537.1, read on the forward strand.
AATTTTACAAAAAATTTTTCGAATTTTTGAAATTATTTTGTTTTCTTTAGAATTTTTTTTTAATTTTCCAAAATTTTTTGAGTGTAACTTATATACACTTGTGTGTCTGTTTGTGTATTTTTAAAACATGTTTTGTGATTGTGTTGGTATTTGTGGTTTGTTTGGTTCGACGGTTGGTTTCGAAATTATATTTGGTTTTGGTATCATAAACTCAATAAATTTTATTATACACGTTTATTTTTGTTTCAATATACCAATATAAAGCAGCCACTACACGCACTAGGAGGTCCCGAAATTTAGTGATGAAATGCCAGCGAAAATATGGGTACATTAGAAAATTTAATAACAATTGATAATAACAAAGGCAACACTCCAAAAAAAATAATAGTTTCCTTTTTTAATTTGCGTAAATTTCAACAAATTCATATTATTTAATTCCATAAATTTTGTAAATTTCAACATTTTTTGAAGTAGAAATACACATTTTGTTTAAATTTGGGAAATTTACTCTTTTAACAAAATTGTGTAAATTTCAACTTCTTTTAAGCAGAATTACATTTTATTAAAATTAACAAAAAAATAATATTTAAATTTTTCAAGGACATAACTATTATAAGTTTTATGTAAAATTACTTATGTCATATTTATATTTTTTTTATATATTTTTTTTATTGTAAAATAATAGTTATGGGCATAAGTAATTTTTATAAATTAAGCCGCGGTCACTTTAATTTTTGAAAAAAAGTAAGATTTTTAAAGAATTATTTAGTTTTAGAAAATATCCTTCCAAAAAAGGATATCATTTCATTTGCACCTACAAAGGATAAAAAATAACTATTATAAAATAATAGTTATTTAATAGTTATTTTGGTGATAATAATTATTTTCATTTTTTTCAAATATTTATTAAAAGTTGGCAATATTTTGGAAATCCAAAATGTCGATAATAGTTATTTTTGGTCCTTGAAATTTTTTGGCTTAAATTTTTTGATCAAATTTTTATTTTTTTTTGAAATAAATTTAAAATTTTTTTGGAATAAAAAAATTTCGATCTTGATTTTAATACACTGAAAGTGTATGGAGATCCCGATTTTCTGTTTACTTTCAAATTTCATGATGAAATTCCAGCGAAAATAGCTGGATTATGGAAAAATTTATGAAATAAAATTTGAATGGCAACACTCTTCAAAATTACAAAAGTTTTCTTTTTGAAATTGTGTAAATTTCAACTAATTTCAATTTAGTACTACTATAAGTTTTGTAAATTTCAACTTTTTTTGAAGTAAAATTACACATTTTATTTAAAAAAGGAAAATTCATGTTTTAAACAAAATTGTGTAAATTTCCACTTTTTTAAGTAGAATTACATATTTTGTTTAATTAAAGAAATCTAGTTTTTTTTTAACAAAAATTAAGTTTTTTGACTTAAAATAGAAAATTTTTTGTTATCGATATCGATAAAATTTTCTATAGAAAAATTTTTGTTATCAATATCGATAAAATTTTCTATAAAAAAATTTTAGTTACCAATATTAAGTAAATTTTCAATAGAAAATTTTTTTGTTATTGATATCGATAAAATTTTCTATAGAAAATTTTTTGTTATCGATATCAATAAAATTTTCTATAGAAAATTTTTTGTTATCGATAAAATTGTCTATAGAAAATTGTTTGTTACGATATCGAAAGAATTTTTTATAAAAAATTGTTGTTATTGATAAAATTTTTGTAGAATTTTTTTTATTATCGATATCGATAAAATTTTCTATAGAAAGTTTTTTGTTACGATATCGATAAAATTTTCTATAGAAAATTTTTTGTTATCGATATCGATAAAATTTTCTATAGAAAATTTTTTGCCATCGATATCGATAAAATTTTCCATAGAACATTTTTTGTTATCGATTTCGATAAAAATTTTCTATAGAAAATTTTTTGTTATCGACATCGATAAAATTTTCTATAGAATATTTTTTGTTATCGATAGAATTTTCTAAAGAAATTTTTTTGTATCGGTATTGATAGAAATTACTATAGAAAATTTTTTGTGACCGATATCGATAAAATTTTCTATAGAAAATTTTTTGTTATCGATAAAATTGTCTATAGAAAATTGTTTGTTACGATATCGAAAGAATTTTTTATAAAAAAATTGTTGTTATTGATAAAATTTTTGTAGAATTTTTTTTGTTATCGATATCGATAAAATTTTCTATAGAAAATTTTTTGTTACGATATCGATAAAACTTTCTATAGAAAATTTTTTGTTATCGATAAAATTTTCTATTGAAAATTTTTTGCTATCGATATCGATAAAATTTTCCATAGAACATTTTTTATTATCGATTTCGATAAAAATTTTCTATAGAAAATTTTTTGTTATCGACATCGATAAAATTTTCTATAGAATATTTTTTGTTATCGATAGAATTTTCTATTGAAATTTTTTTGTATCGGTATTGATAGAAATTTCTATACAAAATTTTTTGTGACCGATATCGATAAAATTTTCAATAGAAAATTTTTTGTTATCGATAAAATTGTCTATAGAAAATTGTTTGTTACGATATCGAAAGAATTTTTTATAAAAAAATTGTTGTTATTGATAAAATTTTTGTAGAATTTTTTTTGTTATCGATATCGATAAAATTTTCTATAGAAAATTTTTTGTTACGATATCGATAAAACTTTCCATAGAAAATTTTTTGTTATCGATATCGATAAAATTTTCTATTGAAAATTTTTTGCTATCGATATCGATAAAATTTTCCATAGAACATTTTTTGTTATCGATTTCGATAAAAATTTTCTATAGAAAATTTTTTGTTATCGACATCGATAAAATTTTTTATAGAATATTTTTTGTTATCGATAGAATTTTCTATTGAAATTTTTTTGTATCGGTATTGATAGAAATTTCTATAGAAAATTTTTTGTGATCGATATCGATAGAAATTTCTATAGAAAATTTTTTGTGATCGATATCGATAAAATTTTCTATAGAAAATTTTTTGTTATCGATATCAATAAAATTTTCAATAGAAAATTTTTTGTAATCGATAAAATTTTCTATAGAAAATTTTTTGTTATCGATATCGATAAAATTTTCTATAGAAATTTTCTAAAGAAATTTTTTTGTATCGGTATTGATAGAAATTACTATAGAAAATTTTTTGTGACCGATATCGATAAAATTTTCTATAGAAAATTTTTTGTTATCGATAAAATTGTCTATAGAAAATTGTTTGTTACGATATCGAAAGAATTTTTTATAAAAAAATTGTTGTTATTGATAAAATTTTTGTAGAATTTTTTTTGTTATCGATATCGATAAAATTTTCTATAGAAAATTTTTTGTTACGATATCGATAAAACTTTCTATAGAAAATTTTTTGTTATCGATAAAATTTTCTATTGAAAATTTTTTGCTATCGATATCGATAAAATTTTCCATAGAACATTTTTTATTATCGATTTCGATAAAAATTTTCTATAGAAAATTTTTTGTTATCGACATCGATAAAATTTTCTATAGAATATTTTTTGTTATCGATAGAATTTTCTATTGAAATTTTTTTGTATCGGTATTGATAGAAATTTCTATAGAAAATTTTTTGTGACCGATATCGATAAAATTTTCAATAGAAAATTTTTTGTTATCGATAAAATTGTCTATAGAAAATTGTTTGTTACGATATCGAAAGAATTTTTTATAAAAAAATTGTTGTTATTGATAAAATTTTTGTAGAATTTTTTTTGTTATCGATATCGATAAAATTTTCTATAGAAAATTTTTTGTTACGATATCGATAAAACTTTCCATAGAAAATTTTTTGTTATCGATATCGATAAAATTTTCTATTGAAAATTTTTTGCTATCGATATCGATAAAATTTTCCATAGAACATTTTTTGTTATCGATTTCGATAAAAATTTTCTATAGAAAATTTTTTGTTATCGACATCGATAAAATTTTTTATAGAATATTTTTTGTTATCGATAGAATTTTCTATTGAAATTTTTTTGTATCGGTATTGATAGAAATTTCTATAGAAAATTTTTTGTGATCGATATCGATAGAAATTTCTATAGAAAATTTTTTGTGATCGATATCGATAAAATTTTCTATAGAAAATTTTTTGTTATCGATATCAATAAAATTTTCAATAGAAAATTTTTTGTAATCGATAAAATTTTCTATAGAAAATTTTTTGTTATCGATATCGATAAAATTTTCTATAGAAATTTTTTTGTTTATCGATAAAATTTTCTATAGAAAATTTTTTATTATCGATAAAATTTTCTATAGAAAATTTTTTGTTATCGATAAAATTTTCTATAGAAAATTTTTTGTTATCGATAAAATATTCTATAGAAAATTTTTTGTTATCGATATCGTTAAAATTTTCTTTAGAAAATTTTTTATTATCGATAAAATTTTCTATAATTTTTTTTTTGTTTTCGATATCGATAGAATTTTCTATAGAAAACTTTTTTATCGATATCGATAAAATTTTTTACAGCAAATTTTTTGTTATCGATATCGATAGAATTTTCTATAGAAAATTTTTTGTTATCGATATCGATAAAATTTTCTATAGAAAATTTTTTGTTATCGATATCGATAAAATTGTCTATAAAAAATTTTTTGTTATCGATATCGATAAAATTTTCCATAAAATTTTTTTTGTTATCGATATCGATAAAATTTTCTATAGAAAATTTTTTGTTTTGGTTATTATAGTGATAGAATTTTCTCGATATCGATAAAATTTTCTATAGAAAATGTTTTGTTATCGATATCGATAAAATTTTCTATAGAAAATCTTTTGTTATCGATATCGATAAAATTTTCTATAGAAAATCTTTTGTTATCGATAAAATTTTCTACAGAAAATTTTTTTGTAACAAAAAAATATTTATAGAAAATTCTATCGATATTATATTACCAAAAAATTTTCAATAAAAAATTCTACCAATATCGATAACAACAAACTTTATAAAAAACAATTTTCTATTAAAAATTTTATCGATAACAAAAAAATTTCTATAGAAAATTCTATAAAAAATTTTCTAGAGAAAATTTTTTCTATATTGATAACAAAAAATTTGATCGATAACAAAAAATTGTCTACAGGAAATTTTATCGATAACAAAAAACGTTCTTTAAAAAATTTTATCGATAACAAAAAATTTTCTATAAAAAATTTTATCGATAACGAAAAAATTTCTATAGAAAATATTATCGAAATCGATAACAAAAAATTTCCATAGAAAATTTTATCGAAATCGATAACAATAAATTTTCGATAGAAAATTTTATCGATAACAAACAATTTTCTATAGAAAATTTTATCGCTATCGATGAAAAAAAATTTTCTATAGAAAATTTTATCGATAACAAAAAAATTATCTATAAAAAATGTTATCGAAATTTCCTGTAGAAAATTTTATCGATAACAAAAAATGTTCTATAGAAAATTTTATCGATATCAATAACAAAAAATTGTCTATACAAAATCTTATCGATATCGACAACAAAAAATTTTCTATAGAAAAATTTTCTATAGAAAATTTTATCGATAACAAAAAATTTTCTATAGAAAATTTTATCGATATCGATAACAAAAAATTTTCTATAGAAAATTTTTTGTTGTGATATAGAAAAGTTTTTGTAAACGATATCCATAGAACTTTCTATTGGAATTTTTTTTTTATCGAAATTTTTGTTATCTTAAGCATTTCCTTAGAAAATTCTTTGTTAATGATATCGATAGAATTTTCTCAGCTCTTTAATGTTGTTCATATATCAAGCATGAAATTCAATATTAACCAAAATCGCGACACCCTATTACACACCGAATAACAGGGCCAAAATAATTTAAGTTAGTTTCTTAATTTGCCATAAATATAATCAACTTAATAACGTTTTGTCTGAAATGGTAGATACCATTTCTTTTTTTTGTATTTTGATACAATTTTTCTACAAATTAAAGGCAAAAAAATATATAGAATAAAAAGTATAGTAAAATAAAATGTTTGCAGCTGTTAACTGTAAAACTCAACTAAATTATTGTTAGTAGTAAAAATACATTTACCTAAATAAAACAAGCAAAAAAAAAAAAGTAACAAAAACGAACTAATAACAAAGAACCTAAAACCTAAATTGTTAAACTATAACGTTAGAAGAATGCTAATGTTGAAAATGTTTGCCCTTTTTTTGCCTTTTTGTTTGCAGACAATAGTAAAATAACTTCAAATGGGGAAAAAAAATTAACAAAAAAATATTTCCATAGAAAAACACAAAACAAGACCATATGAATACTGGCATTGTAAACGTAGAATATATTCCAACATATATGCAAACCTTTTCCAAAAAAATCCTTTTCATATGCAGTGTATATGTTTATAAAGGATATGATGAACAATAAACATAAATTTTTGGAGAGAAAAAAGGCATTAGCCATTTTTTTTTCTACATAATTTAAATTTTACCTGTTGAGGTTTTTCATTGCAAAACTAGAAGAAAATTAAAACTTAAACAAGTTAGTAACAGGAAAACGGAACAAGTAGAAAACTTCTGGAAATTCTAGGTAAATTTTAATCAAAAGGAAAAATTATAACCATAATTAAAAACTCTTATGATATCAACAAATTTTGAAAAATGTTTAAACAACTTTTATGGTTTTCCTAAAATTCTACTTAAAATGGAAATTGTTCTTGAGCAAGAGGAATGAATGAGGTTATACATTTTCATGTTTAAAAATAGTTTGTAAAATTTAAAAAAAAAATTTGATAAACGTTTCTTGCATTTTTTGAGTTTTCTTTAAAATTTCAAATATTTTATGTTTCTTTAATTTTGGTAAGCTAACGAAGCAAATCTTTGTAGATTCAGTGAATTAAAAATGACTGCGCCAGTCATAAAGCAACTTTAATATGTTATGGGAAAATCATTTCTTTTGGTTATTTATTCTGGTCTTTATTTCTTTTATTTTGGTGAAAATTTCGTGTACTTGTTGCTGGGGTATTTTTTATATAATTTTTTGGGACGATTTTGCCTACAAATGTTTGAACAACTTTTTTCCTAAAACGGAAATTGCTCTCGATCAGTAGATCTGAATGAGGTAAGACATGTTTATGTTGAAGAACTTGTTGGAAAGTTGTATAATTTTAAGAAATTTTTGTTTGAAGAAACGTTTCTTGAATTTATCTGAATTTTCTGGAGTATATCTCAATTTTTTTTTTAAATTTTTAAAATTTTTTATTTATTTTTCTTAATATTTACAGAATTTTTTAATATTTCTTTCGGTTTTTTAAATGAACGGTTTATAAATTTTGCTAAACAAATGAAGTACATTTTTGTGGCTTTGGTGAATTATAAATGACTGCGCCAGTCGCCAAGCAACTTGAAAATTTTGTGGGAAAAATCAATTGTTTTTATAATTTTTGTGTAAATTTTGCTTTCTTTCTATTCTGAGCTTTATTTCTTTTGTTTTGGTCACAGTCTCATATTTTCGTTTTTAACATGATAATGTTTTTAGGCTGGTGTCTAATTTGAAAAAAGTTGCAGGACGCCACCTCAGTTTGACTATATAAGCTAACAATTAACGAAAAAGAAAACAAGAATTACTATTTTCATTTTTTTAAAACCAAAAACTTTAATAACTTGGGTTTGTAACTTGGATAATAATTTACCTCATGGTGAATAAAACCGTTTTTCACCAGCTGGTGAATAAAAAGTAACATAATTATTTTTTACCATTTTTTTTTTTTTTAATTTTGGTAAGTGATAGAAGCAAATTTTTGTAGATTCCGTGAATTAAAAGCGACTGCGCCAGTCGCAAATCACCTTGAATATGTTTTGGGAAAAATCAAAATCATTTTATTATTTTAAGGGTTTTTTTATACCCTCCAACCACAGTATGGGGGTATACTCACTTTGTCATTCCGTATGTAACGCATCGAAATATCGGTCTAGGACCCCATAAAGTATATATTTTTTGATCAGTGATCGATTCTAAGACATTCTAGCGATGTCCGTCCGTCCGTCTGTCCGTCTGTAGAGGACAAGATACAGTCCAAAATTAAAGAGCTAAACTTCCGAATTTTGGCACGAATATGTCCTATATTCCTAGGCCGGTTAAGTTCGGAAATGGGCAAAATCGGACCAAGGGGAAAAAGGTTCCCCATTAGAGAACTAAACCAACCTAAGAAAAACCGCATTTTTTGCAGTATTTTTTGTACTTATGCTAAGCAAATGCAACTTTCTTACCTCAGAAGCAAATCAGAATCGCAAAGGTCTCCCACCAACCGCCCCCCCCCCCAAAAACACGCCCCCGATTTTTTTATTTTTTTACATTTTGGAGGGTATAAAAGATTTGGCACAGCCGAAGGTAGCACTCCCACTTGTTTCATTTCTTTTTATTCTGGGTTTTATTTCTTTTGTTTTATTAAAAATTTCGTATTTTTGTTTTTGCGACATTTTTCTTATTATTGAAATGATTTCTTCATATAATATTTTTTACATAAAATTTTTGATTGAAAAAATTTTTCTTAAATTTATCTGATATTTCTTTTAATTTCCGCATATATTATAAATTTTTCGGAATATTTCTCAAATTTTTAAAAATTTTCCGATTTAAATTCTGATTAATTTTTATAAAAAAAATAGTTTTATTCGATTGAACTTTAAAAGATTATATTTTGAGTAGGCTTATTTACGCTCGAGGTCATTATATCCTTTGCTAACTAAAACTATGATGTTCTCATATAATAATTTTCAAGAAAATAATTTTTCTGTTTTGAATTTATTAATGCTTGTCATTTTTGCAAGACTTAATGGACACGTGTTTGGGAATTTGTCAGATTCCATTGCCAAGACTATATAGCAAATATAACAACGCTATACGGCAAGTACAAAGGAATTTAAATGTGGTATTCACCTTGTCCAATAGATAATCATACCGCTCATTTACTTGTAAAGTGTCATAATTCAAATTATTTGATTATGCAGAAAACGAGTTTAAAGTTTACAATTGAAACTAGTTTTCCATTATAAAATATAATAATAATATGTTCTCCTTTCCAACGGCGAGTTCAAAAGATTTTAATACGAATTTTTGACACAACATAAAACGAATAACTCCGTACCATATACTCAAAAATCAAGTTTTTTGAGTTATGACACTTAACAAGTAAATGAGCGATATGTAAACCTTTTTTTTTATTTATTTTTATATTGTACAACTTTCTTTTTCTAATTCTTAATGAATGTAGAGTTGAATATGTATTTATATTTTTGTTTGAACATTAGCGATTTGTCATTTAAATTCCCCTTGCTACTGTAGTATAGGGTTTAAATATTTGCTAAATAGTCCTGACAATGAAATCTGACAAATTTCGAAACACGTGTTGACTAAGTCTTGCAAAAATTACCAACTTAAGTCAATTAAAGACAGAAAATGTTTTTTTTTTGTTTTAATTATTCTATGAGAATATCATAGTTTTAATTAGTAAATGAAATAATGACCTCGAGCAAGAATAACCCGACTCAAAATATTATTTTCCGATTTTTTAATTATTTCTCTTAATATTAAAAAAACGAAATGGTTCTGTACTGTTTCCGAATTTGGAATCCACGTATTTTAAATTTTTTAATTATTATATGGTTATATTGTGAATTTTAAAACGACTGCGCCAGTTTTTTTTTATTAAAATTACACGCTCAATAAATCGAAGATTTTTGACTCCGGTTTGAAGTTTGATACAAAGTTTTTAAAGATTTTGACTCGCTGATTCCAAATCTGTGCTCCACATTTTTCCATCACGTCTAGAATTTTAATAATTCGCGGTTGAAAATGCAAAAAAACGCGATTTTTGCATTTTTTGAAAGCCTGCACAGCAGCCACTGGGTGGAATAAAAATCTGGTATAAAGCGTTAGAGAAGAATTGAACTATGATCTCAAATATATGATCAAAAAAATTTGAAGTTGTTGCACTATTATTGGCCAAACATGTATTTTAAAAAAACACTGTGAAAAAAATTAGAAAAAGTACCATTTTTAAAAGGCTCTAAAACAAAAACCAGATGATCAATCTTTACTGTGATGAGCTCAAAATTTAGGCAAAAGTTCATTCTTTCTTATAGACTTTTAAACCCATTAAAGATATCTTCCGGTTTGTACGAAAAATAACACAGAAACCTTAAATTTGTAAAATATTTATTTTTTAGTTATTCTTTGAAAAATATCAAAAAAAAACAAGTGAGAGTGTTAAATTCGGCTGTGCCGAATCTATTATACCCTCCAACATGTAAAAAAATAAAAAAAAAAATTTGATAGGGGAGTTGTTTTAAGGGGGGGGCGGGCAAGGTAGGGGGAGGGGTCGGTGAGCTGGGGTGACTCCTTGGCCCTCACGGTATATGTTTATAAGTTCATTTTTGCTTTGTGCACTTAAGTATTATAGTATTATAATTATTTAAGTTATTTTTTATCCACGCCCTTAAAAGAGGGGCGGGGCAAAAAAGAGACATTTTTTAATCCCCTGGGTCCAAGCTCAGGACTATAAACTTCTACGAACATAAAAATTTCTCATTTGGTTCACAAAAATACAAAAAAACGTCAAAAAAATTAGCATTTTTAAGAGGTTGGTTTAGTTCTTCAAGGGGGAACTTTTTTCCCCCTGGTCCGATTTGGCCCATTTCCGAACTTAACCTGCCTAGGACCATAAGACATATTTATGCCAAACTTGAGGAGTCTAGCTCTTTTATTTTGGACTGCATCGTGTTAACTACAGACGGACGGACGGACGGACAGACGGACAGACGGACGGACGGACGGACGGACGGACATCGCTAGAATGTCTTAGAACCGATCACTGATCAATAATATATATACTTTAAGGGGAATGACAAAGTGAGAATACCCCCATACTGTAGTTGGAGGGTATAAAAACTAACGTACCTTATCTTTTTTACAAAAATGATAATTTTAACAGAGTCATTTTAAAACGCAATTGTAACCCAACCAAACGCAATAATTAGAAAAAAATTGATTTCTATGTTGGAGATCAAAGACAAATTATTCTTTTGCGCTTTATACCAGATTTGTATTCCACTCAATGGCTGCTGTGCAGGCTTTCAAATAATGCGAAAATCGTAATTTTTCGAATTTTTAACCGTGAATAACTAAAAATCTGGACGTGATGGAAAAAGTTGGAGTACAGATTTGGAATCAGGTGATCAAAGTCTACTAAAATTGATCACCAGAATTCAAACCGGAAAATGACTGTTGAGCGGTGTTGATGGAAAAATTTGGAGTACAGATTTGGAATCAGGAGATCAAAGTCTACTAAAACTGATCACCAGAATTCAAACCGGAAAATGACTGTTGAGCGGTGTTATTTAGACAAATAAATTTTTATTTGCGTTTTAACTAATTTATGCCAAAATATGTACTTAAAAGTTGGAAATATGCACAAAATATGCATTTAAAACCAAAATGTCCAAATAAATGCATTTTCAACAAAAATATGCAAAAATATGTAAAAATTAATCGATGCCATTTTAACCGAATTTCTTTAATCTAGACTAGACTATCGACAATATATATATGTGTTCCTCTAACTCCCATTGGAGCATAGGGCGCATATATGACAAAAAAAACATGCATTTGTGTGGAAATCACAGCCCTCGTAATATCTCAAATGTTCTAAATGTTGTAATATACTCTAATTCTATAACACATTTTCGTTTTACAAAAAATTTCTTAAAGTTATGTTTAATTTTCTTAAGTTTTCCATTTTCTTCTTGTCATACCCAAAAAAAAAAACCTTACACAACATTAAGTATTAAATTATGTTACAAATTATATAAAAATCAATAACAATTTGAAATAATATGCTTTAGAAAAAGAAAAATATTCCAATTTAGCTTTGCATACTCAATACAAATTTTCATGAACAAAACCCCCCAAAAAAAATATGCTTAGAAAAATAAAGGAACGAATACTAAAACTAATTTGCTTAAATATGTTTAACAAAACAGATTTTCATTCCTTTTTCCAATTTTTTTCCACATATAAAAAAAATTATATTTGCATAACCTACAAAAGCCTTTTTTATTATTATTTGCTTAACAAGAAAATCATATTATTTTTTTTTAAGTGTATGCTTTTATAAAGACTAAACCCTTTTTAGGTTACCAAAAGGATAAACGAAAGGATAAAGAGACTAACGCCTTTAAAATATGTACATAAATATTGAATTCAAAGCAAATTGACCATATTTGTTAAAAAACAAAAAAAAAAAAAATAAAAAAAATAAACGAAAAAAAAATAAATAAAAAAAAAAATCGAAAAAAATTATGCAGAAAAAATATATAAAAAAATACATTATACAGACAAAATCAGACAAAAAATACAATTTGCGTAAAATAAACATTTTTTTTTTGAACACCATATCCTTTAGAAAAACTTTCAAAATGCTTGATAAAGATTGTAAAAGTAAAAAATTGTTATTAAACCGAATTTATTAAGAGATGACCACTACGATCACAGAAATTATAGTAAAATATTTACAATAAACTTCACATTATTAGGATACAATTTTCATAACCGGGTGTTTTGATAATAATGTCTCATATGGTTTTTTAATCCTATCATTATCAGATATTTTTTTGTTTTTAATTATTAATTGTAAATATTTTATTAATGTGTTAAAATAAGCGTTAAGTTTACAGTTTGCTCATTTAAATAAATTATTTACATAAACACCGATTACAAAAAAAAAAAAAACAAGTATGAGTGTTGAATTCGGTTGTGCCGAATCTTTTATACCCTCCAAAATGTAAAAAAAAAAACAAATAAGAAAGTTATAGTCGGTCAAGACCGACCATATAATACCCTACACCAGTGTTTTCCGGAAAATTGGTCCCAAATCCAAATATGGACCGATTGGATCTGTCTTTTGTTAGATCTTTATTAAGTGAAGAAAACACACACAGATCAAATTTTAGTGGAATTGACTTATTCTTTTGTCAATAGACCGATTTAACTGAATATCAATCGAAATTTTTTTATGGGGGACTAAGTCCAAAAATGGTCCAATTATATTTCGATTTGATTAGGTTACTAAAATTCACGTTTAACACATAAAATACAATTTTTATCAAATATTTCCATTTTTATGAATTTTTAGGGAATTGTGTGAATATCGGGAGGGTGGTTTGTATGGGGACTACCAGCAGGACTGACCCGATTTCTTTGAGATTTGGAATGGTGATTTGTGCATACAAAATTTGATTACCTACTAAATTTCAAAGCGATATCTAATATAATACGGTTATTAGAGTCATTTAAGCCGAATCCAAAGGGGGCGTTTGTATGGGGGCTAATGGTTAAGATGGACCGATTTTCTCCAATTTCAATAGGCTTCGTCCTTGAATCAAAAGATGCTCAAGTTTCAAATTTCAAGTCAATTGATTGAAAATTGCGACCTGTATCGTGCTTAAAACGATAGATGGAGAGACGGACGGACATCGCTAGATCGACTCAAAAAGTAATTCTGATTCGATCGGTACACTTAAAGTTAGGTCTAGGACCACTATTTCGGGTAGTTACAACATCAGCACAAACTCATTATACCCTGTACCACAGAGTGGTGTAGGGTATAATAATAAAAAATAAAATTGTTAGGTGCTTTTTTTTTGGGATAGTGGGGGACGTTGGGAGCATAGTGACATAGTAGGATAACAAATGGCGTTTGAAAAAGTAGTAAACAAAAACCATATGGTATTGATACCAGTTTTACAGTGAGAATGCAGATTGTTTTTTGTCTCTCTTTGCTTTACGTCTGAGCTTTAGTTTGGCATTGCCAGAATTTTCCAATTATCTTTGGTGATGCCAGATTTACAAAACGGTTGATGGACTTTGGTTGGGAGCACCTTCCCATCGCTATAAATATACCAAATGTTTCACTTATTTAACAAAAATTTGAAAAAAGTGTATTTTCAGAGGTTGGTTCAGTTCTTCAAGGGAGAACTTTTCCCCCTCACCCGATTTTGCCCATTCACGACCTTAGCCTGCCTACACAGAAAAACACGAATTGTTTTATTGACCCCCATATTTGTGAATACAACTAATTTTTTCACTGAAAGTGCTCCTATACGGAAATTTGTAATATCAACAAACGTTTGTAAATTTTGATTGTTGAAAAAAAGAATTTTGTTTTTTCAACAAAGAAATTCAACAAACAATTTGTTGATCTGAAAAAAGTAAAAAATCTTTTTTTTTTCAACAAAGAAATTTAGCAAGCAAAAATACAATTTGTTGATCTGACAAATGATTTTTTTTTTTCAACAGAGAAATTTTACAAACACAAGCACTATTTGTTGACATGATAAAAGAATTTTGAAATAAAATTACTCGACTGACAATGAGTTTGTTGAAAACAAAATCGAATTTTTGTATTATGGACTTACAGGCGGCTGTTTTTACTAATTGTTTGGTTGATTTACAATTGATGTTATTGATTTAGGGGCCTATTTACAAAAAAATTCTTAACGCAATCATAGCTCAATTTTTTCCATGTGGTTGTTGTAAACAATCATAAAAAATTCGAATTTTGTTTGAAAATTTCTAAAAAATTAAGACCTGCTACCCACATCGTCTCAAAATTTACAAAAAATTTTAAATTTAGTGACTGTTTATGATTATGTTTACAACAAACACAGAAAATATCAAGCTTGAAAATAATAAAATTAGTCATAAAAATCATAACTGTGAATAGGCCTGCTAAATTTGACGATTTTATTTTCTGTGTATTAATTTGAGACATATTTGTGACAATCTTCTGGAGTATAGCTGTTTTATTTTGGACTGGATCGTGTTATCAACAGACAGATGGACGGACGGACAGACGGACATTCATAGAATGTATTAGAATTGATCATTTATCATATAATCTATACTTTATGTGGTCCCCGACCGATATTTCGATCTGTATAGGGTATAGGGAATAAAAAAACAAAGTAGAAAAGTCTAATTCGACTTGGCCGAATCCGCAAATACTCTCCACAATGACAGGGAAAGTAATTTTTGTAAATATTGATTATAAATATTTAATTTTGAGAAAAAACTAACTTTTTAAAATTTGTTGAAACAAAAAATTTTTCTTGGGTGAAAATTTTTTGTTAAAAAAAATTTTTTTGAGTGTAAATTTTTTGTTAAAAAAATTTTTTTGGAGTGTAAATTTTTTGTAATGTATTAATTTTTTGTAATGTGTAAATTTTTTGTTAAAAAAATTTTTTTGATTGGAATTTTTTTTGGAGTGGAAATTTTTCCTCAAGACGCTCTTAACGATTAAAAACTCCAGCGGTTCAAATAACATAATCCCGTATATTCCAACGATAAAAAGTTTGATTTTTTTAAACATAAAAACAATAATTAATAAATTCTGACAAAAAGTACTTTTTAGAAAATTCTGCACCTAAGAGGATAAAAATGTGCACTTTGGTACTTTTTCAATCATCCGAAATCATGGTCATAAAAACTTGAGTTTTTGAACGTATGATCCGAAATCAGACCATTGGAAAAAAGCTGCTTTCCTGCAAAGAACTAAAACAACCTCTGAAAATCGCTCTCACTTTTTTTTTTGTACTTTTGTTAAACAAACAAACAAATTTGGAGAAAAAGTAGTTTTGATAAAAAAAGGGGGAAAAAATGTTCGGACAAAAAAAAATTTATGAAAACAAGTGAAAAAGTTAAATTTGGCCTTGTCAAATGTATTGATACCCTCCACAATGTAATCAAGTAAAAAAGTTAAATTCGGCCTTGCCGATTGTATTGATACCCTCCCTAATTTCAAAAATATTATTGCAAAAAACTTTATTTAAAAGGAAATTAATTTTGAAAAAATAATTAGAAAAAAAATTTCCGCGAAAAAAAGAATTTTGGAAAAAAAATCCGCGATTTTTTATTTTTTTATCAAAAAATATGTTTATACTTGATTAAGTTCCTTTCGGTGTTCTATTATGTTCACATATGTCAACTAGCAGCCGAGTTAAAGCATTTTGTATTTTTAGGTTATGTTGAATGTGCCAATATTTTTGAGGTGTCCTTACATTTTCGTTTATTACTTTTGAACCGCTGAACCGATATCGCTCAAATGCAATACCAAACTGCTCAGGAGAACTTCCAATAAATATGTTAAGTTCTAGTCATCTCCGTGTAATATATTGGTCGTGATCACCATTTCCACAGTCGGACAGACGTAAAGACGGACATCGCTAGAATGTCTTTAAATCGATCACTGATCAATTAAATATATACTTTATGGGGTCCTAGACCGATACTTCGACGAGTTACAAACGGAATGACAAACTTATATATACCCTCTATCTCTAACAATAAGTGGAGGGTATAAAAAAGATTGTTTGCAAAAAAAATTATAAAATTAAATTTTGTGACAAAAAAAAAAAATCCGCGAAAAAAATTTTATGTAAACAAGTAGAAAAATTAAATTCGACTTGGCCGAATCTATGGATACCCTCCACAATGCCCTTTTCAAGTTATAGTAAATTTTCTGGAGTGAAAAATTAACACTAATTTCTGAAAAAAAAAAAAAAATAATTTACTAAATTTTTTTTTGAGTGTAAATTTTTTTTTTGAGTGTAAAATTTTTTTCGAGTGTATTTCTTTTTTCTTTTAGTGTAAACTAACTAATTTTTGAAAAAAAAAATGATTTACTAAATTTTTTTTTTGAGTGTAAAATTTTTTTTGAGTGTAAAATTTTTTTCGAGTGTATTTTTTTTTTCTTTTAGTGTAAAAATATTTTTGAATGACAAAAATGCGATGTAAAATATTTTTGTGACTTACCAATGTTTTTAAAACATGTTTAACGGGTTTTCAACACGTGAATTTAAGGTGAGGCGAATCTGAAATTTACGGTTTTGCTAATAACTTTTGAACCACTGGACCGATTTGGCTGAAATTTAAAACGAACCGGACCTGAAGAACGACAAATATATATGCCACACTTCAGCACCCTCAGAATTGCCGTTCGAAAGTTACCGTGTGTTTTATCTCGTAAATTCCAAAAAAACCCTTGCCGAAATTCACTCATTTGCTTATAACTTTTGAACCACTGGACCGATTTCGCTGGATTGCAATACCAACCTGACCAGGTAAATGCCCAACATATATGCCAAACTTCAGGAGCCTCCGTAAAGTCTTTCAAAAGTTAGCGTGTTTTCAACAGACAGACAGACAGACAGACAGACAGACAGACAGACAGACGGACAGACGGACGGACGGACGGACGGACGGACATCGCTAGATCGTCTTAAAATCGATCGAGGATCATGAATATATATACTTTATGGGGTCCTAGACCAATATTTCGAGGTGTTACAAACGGAATGACAAACTTATATATACCCTCTATCACTAGAGTGGAGGGTATAAAAAATATGTTTGTTCTTGTTTGAATACGATTCGGTGATCAATTCTGTTTACATGTGTCAACCAGTAGCTGAATTTAAGAGGGGTCCTGCAATTTCTTCCATAACTTTTTAACCGCTAAACCGATTTCGCTGAATTAGGACAACAACAAGTAAATATGCTAAGTCTTAGTCATATCTGTTTAATACTTTGGCCGTGATCACCATTTTAACAGACGGACATACAGACAGACGGACATATCTGGAATGCCTTATTTTCTTATTTCATTAACGAATGTTATATGAAAAGGAATAGAACTTACATGGAGCGAAATGAAATTGAACTGGGAACGTGACGAAAAAGAAATGGAATGAAGCAGGAAACTTTATGAAATGATAATTTTTTCTCAAATTTTTCGTACTCAATTAATTTTCACAACAATTTTTTGTCACTTAATATTTTTTATCTATATTTTTCCACTCAAACTTATTTTTTTTAAAATTTCTGTTTTCATTAAAAATTTTATCAGAGAATTTTCAGAGAAAAAGCTTCTTCATATTGATGAAAAGTTACATCAATATGAAGAAATGTTACATCATTTTTCGTCCAATGTAACTTGTCATCAATAACATTTTTTATATTTGAAAATTGAAAAATAAGAAAAATAAAATAAAAAAATTAATTATTTTTTTGTTATTTGATTTTATGTAATTTATTTTTATTTACTTAAAATTGTTTGTTATTTTCTATTTTTAAAAACTTACATCTTTTTTTCGAATCTACCGAGATTTCAATGCCGGACCTTTTGTTTGTTGGGCTTAGCCTTTAGCCACTTATCTACAGAATATCAACAAATAATAACACTCAAAAGCGGTTTTGTTTGTTGTGTGCTAAACATAACGCCAAAATTTGTGTGTAACTATGCTCTGCTAAAAGCTGTGAGAGGAAAAGGGAGGGATATTGCACAATAATAAAATGTATGTGTGTACAAAACCCTCATAAGCAAATCTTTTAAAATATATATGTTGTACGTATATAACAAAAAATGTTGAGTCTTTACATATACACATTAGCAAACGTTTGACGTTATCTAACTAAGTAGTGGTGCGAGATTTTCATCTATAGATAGCTGAAGTAGCTAAGACGTCGACAATAAACACTATAACTGGGGAACCGTGGGTTCAAGTCCCAGCCAGGGCAGGACTTATTTTTTATTGTTTTTTTTATTTTTTTATATATATATTTATTCAAAAGTTTTATTTATTTTAATATTATTTAAATTATTAAAAAAAAAAATTTTAAAGGCATATTGATGGCACTTTTTGTTGACATGATGAAATGTGTCATCACTTGTTTTTTTCAATTTCGAGGACATGTTTCATCATATTGAAGAAAATCTTCATCAATATGAAGAAATTTGTCATCGAAATTGATGACAGCAAGTGATGAAACCGTATCATCAATATGATGAAGCATTTTTCGCTGAGTGCAGAACGAACACGAAGTTTATTTTTAAGTTTTTTTCTTAAATTATTCTTAACAGATTTTATGAAAGTCTGAACAAAGTTTCGGCGGGCGTGCTAGTAATAAATAGATGGGAGAATGCGAAAGTTATTTTTGATTCGACTTCGCCGAATATTGTTCTCACAAGTTTGTATTAAAACTTTTTTTCATAAAAAAAATATTTTTTTTTGTAATAAATGTTTAAATAAACAAATATAAAAGTATAAAAATCAATAAAAATCTAATTGTTAAAAAAATATTTTGTTTTAATATTCGCTTTGTTTATTATTATTTTAATAAATAAAAAAAAATGTTTTTAGTTCATAAGCCATATATGACCTAAAAAAAATTCTAAAACTATAACAAAATCTAAATTTATATAATTAATTTTAAAAATATAAATTTAGTTTATTGTTATTGATGACTTTTTTTGTTATTTATTAGTAATATTTACATAAATAAAAATTTTAAAAAATATATTGATATTACTATTGCAACAAAATAAATGTATAGTTATGCAAATTTAAATTTTTTAGGTATTTTTTTTTTAATATATATATTTCCAAACAACCAACAAGTATTAGAAAATAAAAGATAAAACTCAAATGCATTGAATATATGAAAAATTGCACAAAAGATGTCTGGACAATTCTAGGGATATAAGGAATTTGTATTTATTCAGCCTTACCACAAAAAAATAAAATAATTTTAAAATCGACTTTTAATTTTATTTCAATACAAATTGTTTCCGTTTTTAAAATCGACTTTCCAAAAATGTAATGAAAATTGGAAATTTAAAATAAAACTTTTGTTAAAATAGACTTTTAGTTTTTCTTTGGCACGGGCCATTGTTTATATTTTTGGAGTATTCTAGACTCAAAATTTTAGGTTTATATATTAAAAAAAAAAAAGTAAAATAACAAGAAAAACTTGTAACTTTTAGTTTTTGCTACCACCAATTTGACAAGAATTCCTAGCTTTTAGAATTACAAGCTTTTTACCAACAATTTGTATATTTACAAAATTTTTACAAATAAAATTGTAAATTTACAATTTTTTTGGAGCGATAAAATTTACAAGGAGGTTTCGTTACTTTACTAGATTTTTTCCTACTTCCTATTTTACAAGAATTCCTAGTAAAAATTACAAGTTTTTTCTGTAATTTTACAAGCTTTTTAACAAAAAAAATTGTAAATTTACAAAACTTTTGGGGCAATAAAACTTACAAGGAATTTTCGTCAAAATACAAGCTTTTTTGTAAGAAACCCATTAAAATTTGAAGAGTTACATAAAAATTTGTAAAATTACAAAAAAAAATAAAGACAAACATTTTTGTTAAAAACAAGGCAAATCTGTATATTGACAAAATAGGATTACGAAACTTTTTGTAGTAATTTTACAAAGTTTAATTTTCTTATCCTTTTTGACCTGCTTAGTATCAGCAATTCCTAAGTCGTTTTTCAGAATGTTTTGTTTCGATCACAGTACATGAGTAGTAGGTTCACAGAGTTGCATTTGATTTGTGTAAGTATTAGTGACAGCATACGGTGTAACTTCTGACGTTTCATACAAAACGTAAACAAACAACATAAATACATACACAAAAGCTCACACGTACAGGCACACTTACACTAGACAGCTCTAATAATTCTGTACTAAAAACGATGCCACCATATTGGAAAGTACGCAATTAGCACCATTGTTTGCATACTAATCTGTACTGTGGTTTCGATGGAGGATCCTTCCAAAAATCAAGATTATATGACTATTATTTCTGTAGATCGAATTGATATCAAAGTACAAAGTTGCTACCCCTTTCAGGATGTTTTTTCCAGGTTTCCAAATTTTAAGTTTCTAAAAAAAAACTATCAGAAAACAGAAAAAGTACCAAAGAATAAATTTTTTTTAAGTTGTCGCATTTAAGTTAAATTCGATACCCGGGAGTTTTATGAGTCACTTAGAACAAATCTGATCAAACTTGGCTCTTATTTTTGTTTCGTACTAAGTGACTAAGTGACGAAACAAAAATAAGAGCCATGTTGGATCCGCCATTTTGAATTTGAAAATCTGATGACACATTCATACTAATTGACTCATAAAACTCCCGGGTATCGACTTTAACTTAAATGCGACAACTTAAAAAAAACCATCCCCCATATTGAGTCCGCCATTTTGAATTTTTGAAATCTGAGTGAAAATTCGAGATCAGCGTCCCAAATAACCCCCGGATAACAAGTTTCAAGGAAATCGAAATAAAAAAAAAAAAATAAACGCCATATTGGATCCGCCATTTTGAGTTTTGCAAATCTAAATTCAGGATCGTGTATACTGACCCATAATAGACCTGGGACCCAATTTTTATTTGAATGCAAAAACCTCTGAAAATCATCCGCCATACTGAATCCGCCATTTGAATTTTTGAAATCTGAATGAAAATTCGAAATTAGCGTCCCAATAGACCCCCTGATAACAAATTTCAGAAATATCCGATAACTCCTTCATTAGTTTCCAGCATATCCCGATCGGGGTATCCCGATTCGCGCCGCCATATTGTCTCACTTACCATTGGGCTCAACTTCCGCCACTCAACTTTCAAAAGTAGAGATCATTGGCTAAATTTTAAGCCATAATACAACTCTCTACGACCAATAGAAATTTGGGGGCGAGGGGTTCTCCCGTTGACATGAAACAGCCCATATATATATGTTTGTCATTTCGTTAGTAACACATCACAATATGCCCAATTTGTTTACAGTTGTTAGTACCCTTCGAAAACTACTTCGTGGTAAATTTTCAGAATTTTTTTGATGACCTGTTCAAAAGATATCGAATTTTTAAAAAATGGTAGTTTGTTCCTTTTCTCAAACTTCTTTTACTTATAACTTCTTCAATAATGGTCAAAATTGAAAAAAATATTTTTTCAAAATTGCAAGTTTTGCAATTTTTTTTTTCAAAACTTTTGTTTTTTACTTACTTTTTAAAACGAAATCCATAAAAAAATCTTTAAATTGATCTAGTATGCGATTTTTAAGTTTTAAAATTTAAATCTCATTTTTTAAAATGTTTGTACTCTTTGATTTTTTGGAAATTATTTTGTGTAAAACCACAATCGATTCTTCAAATTTTTTGCACATTAGGATCGATTATCACTATTTTTTTAAATTTTTTATTTAAATTTTTCAATCCTAAAATCATATCTACTGCTCCAATGGTGAGTCATAGAGGGGTAATTTTCAAGACCGACCCACATTAATTTTTAAGTCTAAACATTTCTTTGAAACAAAGTAATGACACACAAAATTACATTTTTTATAATTTTCTCAACGGCTCTTACTGCCCTAAGAGTGCCCTCAGAGTAATCAAATGTATGACCAACCCACAATATTTTTTAGTCCAAACATTTTCTCTGAACACACTTACCCTCTATCTCTAATTGTTAAGGCGGTCCCCATTCAATTTTTTTTTTATTTTTTGTAAATTTGTTTTATTTAATCAGCTTCTATCGGTTCAATGGTGCTTCCGAGAGGGGTCATTAGTGAGACCGACCCCCATTTATTTTTACCCTTCAACAGTTTTTTAAAACATACCTACGCTCTATCTCCACTCCCTAAGTAGGCTTCCATTGAAAATTACTTTTTTAACATTTTGTTGCTCTAAGGGCACTATTAGGGCAGTTAGAAAATTACATTTTTATACATTTTGTTGCTCTAAGGGCACTATTAGGGCAGTTAGAGCGGTTGGAGCAAATTTTACAAAATGTTATTTTGTGTGGGAACCCCCTTAGAAATTAGAGATAGGGTATTAGTTTGTTTCAAAGAAATGTTAAAACGTAAAAACTTATGGGGGTCGGTCATATAAATGACCCCTCTATGACGCACCATTGGAGCAAATGATTTTAAGATTAGAAAATTACAATAAAATTTTTTTAAAAAATTTAAAAAAATAGTAATAATCGTTATCCCACGATCCTTTTGGACAAAAAATTTTTAGAATCGATAGAAGTTTCACACAGAAAAATTTCAAAAAAATCGAAAAGTACGAACATTTTCAAAAATGAGATTTAAATTTTAAAACTTAAAAATCGCATACTTGAGCGCTTTTAAGAACTTTTTGGGATTTTTTTTTTAAAAGTATGTAAAAAAACAAAAATTTTGAAAAAAAATTGAAATTTGGACCATTATTGAAGAAGTTTGAGTAAAGGAACAAACTACCAATTTTTAAAAATTCGATATCTTTTGAACGTGTCACCAAAAAAATCTGCAAATTTACCACTAAGACGTTTTTGAAGCGTACTAAAAACTGTAAACAAATTGGGAAAATCAAAAAAAAAAATTCAAAGTGTCCGATTTGACATATAAGTGTTCATATAATTCCTTTTTAACAAATACGAAAAAAATTAAAAAATTCAATTTTTCACCCTCCCATTTCCCCCCCTTTAACCTTTTAGTAGCCGATAAAAAAAAAATCGGTAAATCTTATATTTTGTTCCTGTATAACATATAAAAAGTGCAGGACAATCGGAGTGTAGGCTATGGGATACCTTCCTTGTAAGTGATTGTGATATCAGTTTTTTTAAAGTTAGCGTATATATTAGCCATATTCGCGATTATTTTTATTTTTAAGTAAAAAAAAAACATTTTTTTATATAATTTAGACAACCGCTGAATTTTTATCATCTAAATATTGAATAAACAAAAAAAAAAAATATTCACGGAAATTTTTTTTCGTGAATTTTTTCTCGCGAAATTTTTTTTCGAAATTTTTTTATTTTGCTATTAATTTATGAAAATGAGAAGAATACGATACATTTCAGGTACAAAATTTTTCGATTTTTTTTTTTTGCGGAAACATTTTTTTCGCGAAAAAAAATTGTATTTTAAATTTCTATTTAAAAACTATCCCAAAAGCATACAAATTTAATGTTTGTAGTACCTAGGCCTTACAAATTAAAATCGCGATTATTGCGAACACGAGCGCTAACTTCGATAAACAGCTATTTACCAGTCGGGTTCCCACCTTGTTAATTTTGGCGGTTAGCATAGTGTAATTATCATGATTTGATATTTTAAGCCAGAGTAAAAATTTTTTTTTTTTTTGTTTTTCGGTACATTTTGACGTGAATGCTTTATATTTGAATATGTTTAAAGAAATTCAAAAAATAAGAAATATAATACAATTTTTTTTTATTTTTCTTTTAAAAATTTATTTAACAAAACATGCATGCATGATAGAATTTCCAAAGAAGACAAACAAAAAAATAAATATTCAAAAATTTCTTACAACAATTGCTATCAACTCTTATAGAAACGTGTGTCATTTTATTTTTTATAACACAAATTTAATATTCATTTTATCAAGTTATAGAAATAGAAATAAAATTTTTATATTCGCTAAAGAATTTAACCACGAATTTAGTGCACACTATATTAGTAGAAAGGAGTTTTAAGATTTTTGGAGTGTTTAAACATAAAAAATATTCGGGTTCTTTTTATTTAAAAATAAAAATAGTTTTATCCGACCTTTAAAATGTTATATTTTGGACAGGGTTATTCAAGTTCGACGAAATTTTTCTTTACTAACTACAAAATTAAAGATCGAATAAAACAACTTTTATTTTTAAATAAGAATTATTCAGAATTGAACAAAAAGGTTTGCATGCCTAAAGTGGAGTATTCGTGATTACACTCGGAAGTAGATAGTGATTCCATAAAAATCCAACAAAAACTTCCAAATACTGGATATCGTTTTTGTTAATTTCCAAATATCTCAAAAATCTTGAAACATTATTTCTTTTCGTATAAATTTTCCTATTCCCAAATCATTTCCCTATTAAAAATTTGTCATAAAATTGATATATTAAAAAAATTACCAATATTATATCAATTTTAAATTTTCCCCTATTCTAATCCGTAGGGTATTTAAAAACAAAAAAACAAAAAATATATTACAAACATCATTTGTCGTACATAGAGAATCGTTTTCCAACGATTGATTTTGTAATTTTCTCGAGAGTATATGTTACGTGATGCTTAAGTGCGTTTTGTTACTGCTGCTGCTGCTTCTGTGTTTGATGATGCTGTTGCTGGTATTTCATACATGACTATTAATGCTAGAAATTGCTGTTGTATTCTGTGTTCAATTTCTGTTGCTATAGCACATAGACATTATTTTAAATTTTTTCAATAACCCAGCAAAGAGTTCCTTGCCCAAAATATATTGCGGGCAAATGCCATTCCGGGCAAAACAAATTAAAATATCGGTCAAGGACCCCGTTAAGGTTATATATTACACCGCTCAACAAATCGAAGGTTTTTGACTCCGGTTTGAAGTTTGGTACGAAATTTTTATAGATTTTGACTCGCTGATTCCAAATCTGTGCTCCAGATTTTTCTATCACTTCAAGAATTTCAATTATTCGCGGTTGAAAATGCGAAGAAACGCGATTTTTACATTTTTTTAAAGCCTGTACAGCAGCCACTGGGTGGAATAAAAATCTGGTATAAAGCGTAAGAGTAGAATTGAACTATGATCTCAAATATATTATCAAAAAAATTTGAAGTTGTTGCACTATTATTGGCCAAACATGTATTTTAAAAAATCACTGTGAAAAAAATTAGAAAAGGCTCCATTTTTAAAAGGCTCTAAAACAAAAACCAGATGATCAGTCTTTACTGTGATGAGCTCAAAATTTAGGCAAAAGTTCATTCTTTCTTATAGAATTTTAAACCCATTAAAGATATCTTCCGGTTTGTACGAAAAATAACACAAAAAACATAAATTTTTAAAATATTTATTTTTTTAGTTTTTCTTTGAAAAATATCAAAAAAAAACTACTTTTTTTTACAAAAATGATAATTTTAACAGAGTCATTTTAAAACGCAATTGTAACCCAACCAAACGCAATAATTAGAAAAAAATTGTTTTCTATGTTGGAGACCAACGACAAATTATACTTTTGCGCTTTCTACCAGATTTGTATTCCACTCAAATAATGCAAAAATCGTATTTTTTCGCATTTTTAACCGTGAATAACTAAAAATGTGGACGTGATGGAAAAATTTGGAGTACAGATTTGGAATCAGGAGATCAAAGTCTACTTAAATTGATCACCAGAAGTCAAACCGGAAAATGACTGTTGAGCGGTGTTATCGATCCATGATGGCTTCTAAGACAATCCAGCTATAACCCTCTCTCTGTGGAACGTAAGATGCAGTTCAAACCAAACGAGCGGTTAATTTCCTTGTAAGACATTCTATCGAAATTCGTTTCTGTGGAAATCACACTGCAGTCGAAACCAAAAGAGCTGCCTTTCTGATATTTGGCACGAATATATCTTGTGCTCATAGGCTAGTAAAATTCTTAAATGGTCGAACTCGGATCAAAAGGAAGAAGCTTCTCATTGAAGAACTAAACCAACATCTAACCAACCTTTTTCTGACATAAAAATGTTGAATTTGCTTAAAAAAAGTACAAAAAACACTGCAAAAAATGGGGTTTTTCTTAAGTTAGTTCAGTTCTCTAAGGCGGAACTTTTTCCCATTTTCGAACTTTACCTGCCTAGAAATATAAGACATATTCGTCCAAACTTCGGGAGTCTAGCTCTTTTATTTTGGACTGAATCGTGTCCTCTACAGACGGACAGACGGACGGACATCGCTAGAATGTCTTAGAATCGATCACTGATCAATAATATATATACTTTATAGGGTCCTAGACCGATATTTCGATGCGTTACACACGGAATGACAAAGTGAGTATACCCCTATACTGTGGTTGGAGGGTATAAAAATATTGAAAAATAATTACATATAAAAAATATGAAAAAAAAAATTTTACAAAAAAAAAAAATTTCACAAAAATTTTTTTATTCACTCAAAATTTTCTTTTTGACACAATTTTGTTTTGATTAAAAAAAAATTTATGAAATTTAAGAGAAAAAAAATAAAATTAATGTGAAATAATGTAAGAGACAAAAAAGTTGAAAGAAAGTATGAGTTGAGGTTGAGATTGCTAGAAATAAACTGTCAAAATTTTTTTTCAAAAAATTTTTTCATTAAAAATGTATAAAAAAAAAAAATCTTTGACGAAAAAAAGTTTTCATAAAAAAAAAAATTCCAAAAATTAAAAAAAGAATAAGAAAAAAAAATTTATAAAAAAATTGGATAAAAAGAAGAAAAAAAAAAATATTGATGAAAAAAAAAGTTATGACAAAAAACATTGATTAAAAAATGTATGAAACAAAACAACTGTTGATGAAAAAGAAATTTAAGAGAAAAAAAATCTTAAAAAAGTTTTTAAAATTTTTTTTAATGAAAACAAAAAATTAATGAAAAAATTTTGAAAAAAAAAATTTTGATGAAAAAAAATTTTTCACTCAAAAAATATATTTGTTTTACTCAAAATTTTCTTTTTATACCCTCCACTCTAGTGATAGAGGGTATATATAAGTTTGTCATTCCGTTTGTAACTCATCGATATATCGGTCTGGGACCCCATAAAGTATATGGGGCATTCCATGTCAAATCGGACACTTTGAAATTTTTTTTTTTTAGATTTTCCTAATTTGTTAACAGTTTTTAGTACCCTTCGAAAACTCCGAAAACTCCTTCGTGGTAAATTTTCAGATTTTTTTGATGACCCGTTTAAAAGATATCGAATTTTTAAAAATTGGTAGTTTGCTCCTTTACTCAAACTTCTTTTAATCATAACTTCTTCAATAATGCTCCAAATATCAAATTGTTTTTTTCAAAATTTTTGTTTTTTTACGTACTTTTAAAAAAAATCCCAAAAAACGCACCATTCAAGCAGTAGAAATGATTTTAAGATTGGAAAAATACAATAATATTTTTTCAAAAAATTTAAAAAATAGTAATAATTGTTATCCCACGATCCACCTGGGCAAAAAATTTGTAGAATCAATAGAAGTTTTACGCAAAAAAATTTCAAAAAAATCGAAGAGTGCAAACATTTTCAAAAATGAGATTAAATTTTAAAACTTAAAAATCGCATACTAGAGCGCTTTTAAGAATTTTTCGGGATTTTGTTTTTAAAAGTACGTAAAAAAACAAAAATTTTGAAAAAAAAAAAAATTGAAATTTGGACCATTATTGAAGAAGTTATGAGTATAAGAAGTTTGAGTAAAGGAACAAACTACCAATTTTTAAAAATTCGATATCTTTTAAACGGGGCATCAAAAAAACTCTGAAATTTTACCACGAAGGAGTTTTCGAAGAGTTCTAAAAACTGTAAACAAATTGGGAAAATCTAAAAAAAAAAATGTTCAATGTGTCCGATTTGACATGGAATGCCCCATATATAAAAAAAAATTTCCATTAACAAGACAAACCGACATTTAAAGTCCTACTGAAAATAATACTAACTGGAGTGTTTGAAACTAATATGGAAATACCAAAAATGTCTATAATTTTTAGAAAATAAATTTTTCTTCTGTATTTTTTTTAACTTGAACCCTTATAAAAAAAATAATTCTTGAAAAAAAATCACAAAAAAAACATTATATAAAAAAAAATTTTGATGAAAAAAAAATTTAAAAAATTTTTTTGATGAAAAAAATTTTTTCATCAAAAATTTTATA
This sequence comes from Pegoplata infirma, assembly GCA_963921195.1. Taxonomy (NCBI): domain Eukaryota; kingdom Metazoa; phylum Arthropoda; class Insecta; order Diptera; family Anthomyiidae; genus Pegoplata; species Pegoplata infirma. The sequence goes on from OY992537.1 coordinate 221,862,530, forward strand.
TAAATTTTTTGACGAAATAATTTTTTCACTTAAATTTTTTTTTCACTCAAAAATTTTTTTTTGTCTCACTATTTTTTTCTTTTCTGTAAAATTTTTTTTAACTCAATTTTTTTTTCACTTAAATTTTTTCTTTCGCTTCATCTTTTTTCATTTGATTTTTGATTACAATTTGATACAAAAATTTAAAAAAAAAAAATTCAAATTTTTGACAAAAAGTGGTCATGAAAAAAAATTTCGATAAAAATAAAAAAAAATTCAAAAAAATAAAAAAAAAAAATTATGAAAAAAAAACAAGTAGAAAAGTTAAATTCGGCTTTGCCGAATCTATGAATACCCTCCACAATGCATTTTTTTAAAGGGTAGTACATTTTTTAACGTGAAAAAATTAACAATTTTGATTCGAAATATTTTATTTTGAGTAAAAAACTCTCTTTTTGTCATTTAAAAAAAAAAAAAAAAAAGGAAAAATTACTATTTTTTTTTTGAGTGTAAATTTTTTTTCGAGAGTAATGTTTTTTTTACTGTGAAAATATTTCTGAGTGAATGCACGTACGTATGTACACAAAATATTGACATTTTTGTAAAAAAAATAAATTTTTTTTGAGTGTAAAATTTTTTTTGTGTGTATAATTTTTTCGAGTGTAAAATTTTTTTCGAGTGTAATTTTTAAGTTACCAATGCTTTTAAAACTAAACAAGTTTAAAAAGCATTACTTTAAAACTAAAAAAGATTTAAAAGCATTGCTTAGTTACCACCAATGCTTTTAAAACTTGTTAAAACACGTGGCATTTAAGATGAACAAAATCTGAAATTCGCGGTTTTGCCTTTAACTTTTGAACCACTTGACCGATTGAGCTGAAATTCAAACCCAAACAGACCTGAGGAACGGCAAAGTGACATGCCACGTAACTTTTGTTTTTAAAAGTTATCGTGTTTTTTATCTCGTAAATTTGCGAATTTTACTCTTTTGCTCATAACTTTTGAACCACTGGACCGATTTAGCTGGATTGCAATACCAACCTGACCAGGTAAATGACCAATATATCATGAAATCTTTTTTAAATTTTAACTCAGTGAAACTGAAATAAATGTTTAAAAAAAACGGCAGTTTTTGGAATTTAGAAAAACTGTAAATGCAGTTGTGTAAACAAGACATTTAGCCATCACTGAGCAATGTTTAAGGATTACCCCACTTTATCCGTAAAAGTTACAGAGGGTTAAAGTTGAAAAATCGATAAAAATGGCTTGAAATAATCCATAGTTTTTACCTTCTTTCGCTTTTTTTTTTAAGTTCTCCTTATATTTCAATCTTTTCCGGCATAACACAAAGTCAGAACATATAAGAGATTATTTTATTGTTGGCTTGATAGATGCTTCATCGCTTGGTAAGAAGTTATAAGACGGTTAAGTTTTGAAACCAAAAATTAAGAGTTTTTAAATTTTCGAGGTTTTTTGATCAGGGATTTCGGCCCCCTCTATTAAATGAAAAAAGTTGAACTAGAGTTGGTAGCTGTTGTAATTCTTAACATTTTGAAATTAATCCCGTTAATGTGCCACAAATAGTTAAGGAGTTTCAGCAGATCAAAGTTCGAAAGAAAAAACGTAATTTTTATAAAATACCAGTTTTTCGCGAGGCACATTCGCGGTTTCATTCGAAATTTGGTGGACTCTTGCGTAAACCGAGTTTTTTTGGAGTTTACATAAAAAAATCACTGGCGGGTTTATAAAAAATAAATTGCAGAAATTTTATGGCATTTTTGAAAATTGTGCGAAATTTGCAAATCTGTTTCCATTTTTTTTAGTAGCAATTAATGCATCATGTTCATTTTAATACACCAAAAGACGTGCCTTAACGAGTAGAACTGATTTGCTTTTTGACTTTTTACTTTAAGCCATTCTGAGCGGAAAGCGCGATGATTTTATCTAAACCTGTTTTGATCTGGCACATCCAAGGCTTTACACGAAATCGGATGAAATTTTTTTTAAATGAAAGCCCACTTGATGTGTCATCATAAAATCAGAGGCGGGTTAAAAAATTTTGATGATTATCGATTTTTTGGACCATATTAAATTTTCTTGTTATAAAAAAGCATCACCGATTTTTCTAAACACTGGAACAAGATACGATTTTCCGTGATTTTTTTTTTCAGTAATACCAACGCGCATTGCCTAAATATGTTATAAAAAATTGTGAAACTTTTCTTTTTCCGCGAATTAATCGCGATTTTAGGTACTTAGATATTTTTTTTTTAATCGTTTGGTCATTAAAGGGTTAAATTTATATCATATATTTTGGAAGAAAAGATATATCCTGGCATGTTTTAATAACGCATGCAACAAATGTGTAGAAAAAAAATATTTAAAATATTTTTAAGATTTTTTAAAACCGCTAAATCTTAAAACCGCCATAACTTTTGACCCCCTTGCGCGATTTAATTGACGCGAACGAATTTCTTATTCTTAAATAGCTTCTAATATTTATGCCAACTTTCATAGATGTGCCATCAAAACAAAAATCACATCTTTTTTACCTCAAAATTTAAGTCTTAGCCGGAACTCCTCATATATGCCAAACTTCAGTAGCCTCTGTAAAGTCTTTCAAAAGTAAGCGTGTTTTCTACGGACAGACAGACAGACAAACGGACGGACGGACATCGCAAGATCGACTTAAAATCGATCGAGGATCATGAATATATATACTTTATGGGGTCCTAGACCAATATTTCAATGTGTTACAAACGGAATGACAAACTTATATATACCCTCTGTCACTAGAGTGGAGGGTATAAAACAATTATGACAATTTTTTTTTTGAAAATAAAAATTTTTGATAAAAAAAAAAAAAATTGATGAAGAAAAAAATTTTTGATGACAAAAAAATTTTCATGAAAAAAAGTTTTCTATAAAAAAAATTTTATTTTTTTTTTGTTAAAAGAAAAAAAATTGATGAAAAAAATTGAAGAAAAAAAACTTAAGAAAAACGTTGAGTAAAAAAATTAATGAAAAAGTAATTAAAGAGAAAAATAAAATATTTTATTAGAAAAATCCCTCAAAACTAAAAAATACAAATTTTTTAAAAAAAAAAAAATATTATGAGAAAAAAATTTTGATGAAGCAAAATATTTTATGATAAAAAAAGTTTTGATGAAAAAATTTTCGATAAAAAAAATTATATTTTTGTTATGAAAAAAAATTACGAAAAAAAAATTATGAAAAAAAATTTTATAATTTTTTTTTTTTGTATGAAAATTTTTTCACTCAAATTTTTTTATTTCACTCAAAGTTTTTGTTTTCTCTTAAATTTCTTGTTCACGTTATGATAAGTAAAAAATATGACCTTGAGCTAGAATAATTTTTTTCAAAAATTGTTTACTTGTTTTTGCTGGACTACAAATAATATTCTTCAATTCGTATTGTAACGCATTCAATTGTGTATGTATTGTGCTCTTTTTCTGTTGCTGTAGCTTAACGTTGTTGTAATATAGACACACAAACAGCTACCCATACATATATATTTTGTTGTTCATGTGTATCGTAACGCATTCAATTGTGTATGACACTTTCAATAAAAAAACAAAATAAAGGGAATTGTTATTTAAAAATATATGTTTGAACAATATTGAATGAATAAATTGGAGTAAAGGGAATGTAACACACAGTCACACAAACATTAATATACAATTGTGTTTGCATGTTACTACACACATGCATACATTTGTATATGGGGCATTCCATGCCAAATCACTCACTTTTAGGCCCGACCCCCTTCGATTAATTTTATTTTTGGATATGTTTTAGTACGTATTAAATGCAACTTGCAGCCAAATTTTCAGCCTTTTATACCGAGGTGGTGTTGAGTAATCAATTTTTCAAAATGGCGATTTTTTCCAAAAAATGAAAAAATTTAAATTTTCAATCAATTTTGACCAGTAAAAAATATAGATTTTTTAAAAAAAGTTGGACAACGTTTTGTTGGTATTTAAATGTAGTTTAAGAAAAAAAATGTGAAAAAATTATTCGAAGTAATTATCACTTATTTTTTGACGTTTAAAAATTAAAATCGACTTTTTGAAAAAGTCCGAAACCTTCGATTTTTTTGTAAAAAACTATAAGAATTCTACTCTAAATTATGCAACTTTTAAGCCATATTTCGAGATGTGATCACAATTGTTTCTATTTTTTTTTTAATTTTTAAAATTGCACCTTTTATGTTTTGGCTCTGATTTATTTTATATGGAGCTCCAAAAAAAAAAAAAATGGTAGATACTGACCCTAACTTACCCCAAATATATTCATTTGGAGGTAAATATACGTCTCACAAAAATTTGGGACGATCGGACATGTGTAAGGCGCTTAGCATGGTCCTTGAAGTTTAAAAAACGGATTACAAGGAAAAATATGATTTTTTTTCAGTTTTCGCAATTTCTTTGGTATTTTAAGTTAAGTTTTAATTCAAGTGATTACAGAATTATGATGTGGAGTAAAATGCCTTTCTAATAAGGTACTAAAAACTAAAATCGGTTGAAAATCAGCCAAGTTATTATAACTTCCCCAGGCATCTAGCGTGTGCCATACAACTTGATTAAAAAATACGAGGCCCTTTTTTTAAATTTATTGAAATTTTCTACTGTAATAACATTTTTTCATTATTCATGTTTCAGTGTAATATTTTTTTGACTTTTCCAAATTTTAAAACAAAAAAAATATTTTTTTTTTAAAATAGAGATTTCAAAAGGGTGTGGAAAATGCAGGCATTTTTAGCACTAATTTAAAAAATGTTAGCAAAACACAATATGAAAAATACTTGTCATCTAATAACATTTGAACTTGAAGAATAAAAAAATGTTATTACAGTAGAAAATTTCAATGAATTTCAAAAATCGGATTGTATTGATTAATCAAGTTGTCTGCCACACGTTAGATGCCTGGGGAAGTTGTAATAACTTGGCTGATTTTAAACCGATTTCGGTTTTTATGACCTTAATAGAGAGACATTTTGCTCTACATTTCAATTCTGTAACCATTTGAATTCAAAATTAACTTAAAATACCAAAAAAATTAAGAAAACAGAAATAAATGCATATTTTCCCTTGTAATCCGATTTTCAAACTTCAAAGCCGATGCGGCACGCCTTACCCATGTCCGATCATCCTAAAATTTTCTGAGACGTATTTTTACACCCAAGTTAATATATCTAGGGGAAGTTACGGTCAATATTTACCAAATTATTTTTTTTGGAGCACCATATATAATAAACCGGAGTCAAAAAAAAAAAAGTGCAATTTTCAAAATTTGAATAAAAATAGAACGAATTACGATCACATCTCGAATTATGACTTAAAAGTTGCGTAATTTAGAGTAGAATTTTTTGACATTTTTAAAAAAAAATCGAAGGTTTCGGACTTTTTCAAAAAGTCGATTTTAATTTTTATACGATAAAAAACAAGTGATAATTACTTCGAATAATTTTTCATATTTTTTTTTCTAAAACTACATTTAACTACCAACAAAATGTTGTCCATCTTTTTTTAATATATCTATATTTTTTACTGGTCAAAATTGATTGAAAATTTAAATTTTTTAATTTTTTGGAAAAAATCGCCATTTTGAAAAATTGATTACTCAACACCACCTTGGTATAAAAGGCTGAAAATTTGGCTGCAAGTTGCATTTAATACGTACTAAAACATTTCCAAAAATAAAATTAATCGAAGGGGGTCGGGCCTAAAAGTGAGTGATTTGGCATGGAATGCCCCATATATATGAAAAATGATATGAGAATTTTCAATATAAAACAGTGATTTTTCGTTTTATTGTTCTTTTATTTTATATTTTTGTTGTTAATGCTGTTCTTGTTGTCGTTATGAATTTTCTTTTTAAGTGCTACACATACGTCGTTGATTTTCCTTTGTGTATACGAAAAAAAACACAGCAATGAAATCATATGATTTGGAAAATCATAATGCAATAAAATTGTTACAAAATATAAAAAAAAAATATTCATTGAATTGTCATTGATAATAACGTTTTTTTTTTGTTGTTGTTCCTTCCTATAGATATACTCAAAGAAAATGGTGGAAAATGTTATTAATATTAAATTAATTTCCCAAGGAGAATGAAATGAAATGAACTGAATTCAGTAAAATCAATCACAAAAAGTCAAAGACATCAATATGTATAATCAAAAAAAAAAGGGAATTTAATATTTAGATTGCGTGGAGTTATAAAATAATACAATTAAATTAATTATACGTTACAATGAACAGTCTCTTTGACAAGTTGAACATATTTTATTACACATATACGCTTTGATGTACCCGATGTATGAATGAAAGGGTGGATTGGATTTAAAATTAAAGATAACTGAGATGTTTTTCTTTTAGAAAAGTTATTAGATTCTGATTCTTAGAAGCTAAGATAGGTTTGGTACAGAAAAATTCTTTGATTCAAGTTTAGCAATTTTTTTTTCATAATTTTTGTTTTTTTTTTTCAAAAAAAAAGTTTTTTTTTTCATCAAAATAATTTTTTTTATCAATTTTTTTGTTCAGTTTTTTTTCAAATTTTTTTTTTATCAAATTTCTTTTTCATCACAACTTCTTTTTGATCAAAATTATATTTTGAGTAGGTTTATTCTAGCTCGAGGTCATTATTTCATTTACTAATTAAAACTATGATATTCTCATAGAATAATTTTCAAGAAAATTATTTTTCAGTTTTAAATTTATTTATGTTGGTAATTTTTGCAGGACTAAATCGACACGTGCAATGAAATTTGTCAGATTCCATTGTCAAGATTATTTAGAAAATACTTAAAACCCTACACTACAAGTAGCAAAGGGATTTTAATGTCAAATCGTTAATGACCAAATTAAAATATTCATACATATTCGACTCCACTCCCATTGGAAATTAGAAGACAAAAATTGTATCAAAGACGAAAATTGTACAAACAAGTATTAAAACAAGTAAGAAAATTATAGTCGGTCAAGACCGACCATACAATACCTACAATAGAGTTTTCCGGAAATGGGTCCCAAGTTCAAACATGGACTGATTAGATCTATATTTTGTCTTTAATAAGTGTAAAAAGCACTCACAAATCAAATTTGAGTGGAATAGGCTTCTTTTTGTTGACAATAAACCGCTTCAACTGAATATCGGGCGAAATCAGATTTGATAAGGTTTGATAAGGCTATTGATAATCAGATTTGATAAGGTTATTAAAGTACGCGTTTAACATACACAAACAGAATTTTAATTAAATATTTTCTATTTTCATGAAATTTGAGAGATTTATGTGAAAATCGGGAAGGTGGTTTGTATGGGGGCTACAAGAAGAACTGGTCCGATTTCTTTAAAATTCGGAATGGTGATTTGTGTGGATGAAATGATTACTTGCCAAATTTCGAAAAGATACCTATTAAAATGCGGTTATTAGAGTCATTTGAGCCAAAACTAAAGAGGACCTTTGTATGGGGGCTAGGTCTAAATATGGACCGATTTTTTCTTAAAACGAAAATATGCAAAAATATGCATTTTGACCAAACTATGCAAAAATATTCAAAAACAAATCGATGCAATTTTAATGTAAATTTCTTGATTCGGAAAGATAACACTGCTTACCAAAATAACCACTATTTTAGAAAACAAGAGGTACGACCATCATTTCAATATATTTCGGACATGCTGAATCGAATGGCGTACTCCGTTTTTCGATGTATGGTACAGTTTTCTTGTAAAATGTCATTAAAGATTGGCTAATTTTCAGCTGCTTTTTTAACAAAAAAAATTCCAAAGCTAATGATTTTTAAATTTTATGGCATGGAAAACAAAGATATAACTTGTAGCAATATTTCTAATATAAATTTGGTTTAAAGCTTTTCATCTTAAGCCCTTAAATTCGCGGATTTCTTCATTTTTTTAAGTTTTCGCGAAATTAACCGCTAAATTGGTCTCTGATAAAAAACTTGCATTCTGAGGATCATAAAGGCGTCCATGACACTACGAATAGTGGACAAAAAACATCTATGTTATATGGACCATCATGATGAAAATCGCGAAAAACCGTTTTTTTGAATATGGCAGCATCACTTTAGGAGATGATGTTGAGGACTCCCTTGAGTCCATGGACGATGACCTCGAAGATGACCTCATTGATATCGACCCAAAATAAATGTTTGTGACTGGCTGCTTTGATCGGATTGCTCGCTTCTATTGTGAATGGCTGTCTTGGGATATTGGTAGCGAGTGCGATATGTGCAGCTGTCAAAGTCCCAAGGCGCCATTCTAGTTAGAATACCGAAGCAATAAGTTCAGCAGCAGCCAGCAAACCCCCAATCCCCAAACCATTTTTTATTTTTAATAAATAAGTTTTTTACGTTTTATAACGTTGTTGGAAGTCATCTCTTTCATTTTTATCATTTGGGATAGGATTATCACCGTAAGTAGAGGTTTCAGTTGTTTGATTTACCTACTAACAAACAAACACACACCAACACTAACAACCCTAATCTTTTAATTGCTGAAATTAAAAGATTAACAAATTCCTTCACTTTATTTGGAATTTTGTTTATGGTCCTTCGAACCGGATAGAGGATTATGAGTTAGCGACAGTAACCTTCGGGGTTAATTGTGCACCATATTTGGCAATTCGTACACTTCTTCAGCTGGCCGACGACACTGAAGAGCGGAATCCATTATCTTCAAAGATATTGAGAAATGAAACGTATGTGGATGATATCCTATCGGGTGGTCATTCAATAGCTTCAGCCGTGGAAGCGCAAAGACAGCTGATTGAGACCCTCAACTCAGCTGGGTTTCCTTTGAAGAAGATAACCGCTAACCATTCCGAATTGTTAAGTCAAATTCCATCTGAAGATGTCTTGAGATCGGATTTTTTGAAGTTTGACGACGCCAGCTCCACGAAAACCCTCGGTATTCGGTGGAACGCTATGAGTGATACATTCACTTATAAAGTCGAGCCAATTGGCGTCGTTACGGAGACAACAAAGAGACAAATTCTGTCGGTGGTTGCAAAACTGTTTGACCCCGCAGGATGGCTAACGCCTATAATAATTAAGGCAAAAATGCTGCTGCAAGAACTGTGGCAGGAGGGCATCGGATGGGATGAAAATGTAAATCCACAGACACTCTTGAAGTGGAATGGGTTTATAGAAAACATCCAGTACATCGAGTCCATAAAGATTCCACGATGGGTCGATTTTCATCCTGAAAAAACTATTCAAATACATGGGTTCTGTGATGCCTCCGAACTCGCGTACTGTGCAGCGATATATCTCAGGTCTGAGTGTGCCAAGGGCAAGACTTCGCACCTGTTGGTGGCTAAGAGTAAAGTAGCTCCGCTACAAAAGCTCAGTCTTCCTCGGCTGGAACTCTGTGGTGCTGCACTTCTCTCTAAGCTTACCAGGCACGTTTTGACAAGCCTTTCATTTGAAAGTGCCCCACTTTACATGTGGACTGACTCCACTATTGTTTTAGCATGGCTTCAGAAGCATCCATCAAATTGGAAGACGTATGTGGCTAATCGCACCACTGAAATTCTCCGAAACGTTGGAAGCGCTCATTGGAGGCATGTGCCAACAACTGATAATCCTGCGGATCTCGGGACTAGAGGTTGCACTCCTCAGGACTTAGTAGGAAATCCGTTGTGGTGGTTCGGACCAATGTGGCTCCTTGATTCTCAGGAAAATTGGCCAAAATCTGATCCTCCCCCGTCTGCTCCGTTAGAACAGAGGAATAAAACCAGTGTTCACTTAATGACGTCAGCTCCTTTGGGATCGAAGGAAAGGACGGGTGGTGACAATTTGTTTCCTCCCTCTAAATATCAGCTAGCTCGGCTAGATAGGGAAACTGGGGAGCAATTTTACTTGATTAACCGATTCACATCTTACCATCGCGCTCTCAGGGCGGTGGCATATATGCTCCGTTTCTCGAAATTAGCGTTACGAAAGAGTCGTGAAGTTTCAAACCCTCCAAATGGGACTCCCTCACATATCGAATTAAACGCGGCGAAAGTGATCTTAATCAGGCTGACGCAGGAGGCATACTACTCCCGGGAGTTAGACGATTTGCGAAACTCGCGACCCGTCTCAAAAAAGAGTTCGCTACTTACTCTGAATCCGGTCCTCGACTCGGAAGGACTCCTCCGAGTAAATGGTCGGTTGGCGAACGCAACCTTGCCTTTTAATGAGCGATATCCGATTATCCTTCCGAACTCTTCGAATTTTTGTGAGATGTTCCTCGATTTTATGCACAAGACGCTTATGCACGCTGACGTTTCCCTAATGATAAGTATGGTGCGTTATCAATTTTACATTCCATACTTGAAGAGAGCGGTTAAGAAGTGTGTAAATGCCTGCGTTATTTGTGCGCGCTACAGGAAACGAGTGTTGTCCCAGATAATGGCTGCCTTGCCGACGGAACGCTCGTCATTCTCATTACCATTTACTTTCACAGGGGTGGATTTTGCAGGACCGTTTCAGATAAAGGCGGGCACTCTGAGAAATTCTCCGTACATGAAGGGTTATGCGTGCGTTTTTGTCTGTTTCGCAACACGAGCAATTCACCTTGAAGCGTGTTCAGGTCTATCTTCTGAAGCTTTTTTGGCGACGTTTACGCGATTCGTGGGAAGACGAGGACTGCCGAAACGTCTTATGTCTGATAATGGCACTAACTTTGTGGGTGCCAGTAAGGCCTTGCTTACAGAGTATTCTGAATTCCTCGAGAATGCTGCAAAGGACGTATCTGACAAGTACGCAGTCCACGGATTCGAGTGGAAATTTATTCCACCAAGCGCTCCTCATATGGGAGGCCTATGGGAGGCTGGAGTAAAAAGCTTCAAGCTTCATTTCCGAAGGGTCGTAGGGAACCAGAAATTTAATTTCGAAGAATTTTCTACTCTTTTAGTTCGAATTGAGGGTGTTCTCAACTCTCGTCCGTTGTCACCGATGACTGAGGACCCAGGAGATCTACAGGTTTTAACTCCCGGTCATTTCCTCCGAGGCGCGCCACTAATGGTCTCGCCTGAATTGCCTGCAGAAGACTGCAACATTTCGCTGCTAAATCGATGGGAGAGGCTGAAAGCGTTACATCATCGCTTCGCACAGAGGTGGAAAAGGGAGTATTTACATGAACTGCACAAACGCTACAAATGGCAGCAACCACAAAGGGAATTACAGCCTGGTGACTTTGTAATCATTAAGGACGAGTTGCTCCCACCCAATGAATGGCGGTTAGGCCGCGTGGAAATCATTCATCAAGGTTCTGACAAACGCGTCCGAGTGGCAGATGTCCGCACTCAGTCCGGGGTTATTACAAGGCCGATAGTGAAACTTTGTTGGCTTCCAGTCTGTGATAAGTAGCCTATAGAGTAGTTTGTGTTGACTGTAAAATAGTCTACCAATTTTCTTGTCACTAATTCAATCTGTTTTGTTTTCTCTCTGTTCTCTACCGTTTTTCTTTTCAGGCTATTATGTCCCCAGGAAATCCACCTCAGCTCTGCCTGCTCTGCTTCCGATATCATCCGCTCCGGTACTGCCGAATTTTCAAGGGATATACGACAAAACAGCGGGCGTATGTTGTCCGTGTCCACCGTTACTGCAGCGTATGTTTTAGTCGATCGCATCTGGTCGGGGGCTGCACTTCCATGGGTTCCTGCTCCATATGCGGGGACTTACATCACACAATGCTGCACCCCAGTCACTCTTCTACTAAAAAAGGAAAGGCGGCGGGGCAGGCTACAAGCCAGCGTTGTTCGGTCCAAGAGAGGCTACAGATGCCATCCTCTAGTCGGGTCATCCCAGCCAGAGTTGACCCGTCGGCCGTGACGCGCCAGTCTAACCGTCAGCGACGTCGGCAACAGCAGCGGTCACGCCGGCAACAACAATCTGCGGTGGTTCCTGCTAACGCACAGCCAGCACCACAGCAAGTGACGAACCAGTTGTCAGAGGCACTGCTCTTGCAGCTACAGCGCCAGTCAGAGGGGCAGGCAATGACTCACCAACTCCTTCAACAGCTGGTAACCAATTTGGGACGCCTTTCCGAGGCGGTATTAGTTGCACCCGTGCAAGGGGGCCGGCATGTTGAGGACTCCCTTGAGTCCATGGACGATGACCTCGAAGATGACCTCATTGATATCGACCCAAAATAAATGTTTGTGACTGGCTGCTTTGATCGGATTGCTCGCTTCTATTGTGAATGGCTGTCTTGGGATATTGGTAGCGAGTGCGATATGTGCAGCTGTCAAAGTCCCAAGGCGCCATTCTAGTTAGAATACCGAAGCAATAAGTTCAGCAGCAGCCAGCAAACCCCCAATCCCCAAACCATTTTTTATTTTTAATAAATAAGTTTTTTACGTTTTATAACGTTGTTGGAAGTCATCTCTTTCATTTTTATCATTTGGGATAGGATTATCACCGTAAGTAGAGGTTTCAGTTGTTTGATTTACCTACTAACAAACATACACACACCAACACTAACAACCCTAATCTTTTAATTGCTGAAATTAAAAGATTAACAAATTCCTTCACTTTATTTGGAATTTTGTTTAGATGATTTGAGGCTTCATCTTTTAGTATATAATGTGGGAACCTTAAACAATGAACTGACCCAAAATTTGTCCAAAAAAGTTTTCATTTGCAAAAATTATCTTAACAAAAACTATAATTATTGTATCGCAAACACTGAAATTATAGTTTTTGTTAAGATAACTTTTGCAAATGAAAACTTTTTTTTTGGTCAGTTAGTTGTTTAAGGTTCCCACATTATATACTAAAAGATGGAACCTTAAATCATCTCGTAAAGTGATGCTGGCATATACAAAAAAACGGTGGTCCATATAACATAGTTGTTTTTTGTCCACTATTCGTATTGTTAGGGATGCATTTTTGATTCATTAAAAGCAAGTTTTTTATCAAAGACCAATTTGGCTGTTAATTTCGCGAAAACCTTAAAAAATGCAGAAATTCGCGAATTTAAGGACTTAAATTGAAAAGCTTTAAACCAAATTTGCATAAGAAATGTTGCTACAAGTCATATCTTTGTTTTCCATGTCATAAAATTTATAAACCATTTACATTGCAAATTTTTTTGTTAAAAAACTGGCTCGAAATCAGCAAATCTTTAACGACATTTTGCAAGAAAACTGTGCCATACATCGAAAAACGGAGTACGCCATTCGAATCAGCATGTCCGAAATATATGGAAATGATGGTCGTAACTCTTGTTTATTTTTAAGTGTTCCGCAGTGTAATTGGTCGATATTGTTTTTAGACTATCGACAAAAATCATACATTTACATGGAAATCACACCCCTGCTGATTACACTGTGCTACAAAAAACACAAAATCGGATATACTTTTGAAATGAGTTAGTTAAGGTTGTAGGTATCATCGAAAAGATCACAAAAATGTCCATCAAACTTGACAGACACCCTCAAATTTTAAAGTTATGGTAAAAAAACTTTTTTTTGTGACTATTCTCACTAAACCACATGTAACTTAAAAAGTTTTCAACCGATTTTCAATTTTTTAACTGTTTTAGATAGAAGAAAGATAGAACTTTTTATATCTGTGAATAGGTCTATACATATAAGAAAGATATGTATTGATTTTTTCAACAATATCTAATTTTTTTGTTATTTTTTGAAAATTTTTTGAGTTTATCGATTTTTTTCTGCTATAGTTCGTTCAACAATATTAATATTTATAAACGTATTCTTAAAGAAAATTGAATTGTGAATACGATGAGCTTTGTGTCGAAAAAATCAGATAACAATTGACAGAGTTGTGACAATTTTTCTAAAAAAGAAAATTAAGATTTTGTATGAAATTGCCGTTCGGATAACCCAGGCAAAAAAAAAAAAAAAATAAAAAAAATAAACGAACATACTAAGAGGTCGCGAATCATTATTTTAAAGGTTTTTGGGCTCCTGAATTCGAATTTGACCTTGAAATTGTGCTATCTTATTAAGTTTTTGATATATCAGTTTATGTTAAATATCTCAAAAACCTGACGAGATAGAGCAATTTAAAGGCCAGATTCGGATTCAGAGCGCCAGAAACCTTAAAAAATATCATACATGACCTCTTATGATATTTTTTTTTTTGCCTGGGTTGTCCGGACGCCAATTTCGGCGATTTCCTGCAAAATCTTAATTTTCTTTTTTAGAAAAATTATCACAACTCTGTCAATTGTTATCTAATTTTTTCAGGATAAAACTCATCGTATTCAGAATTAAATTTTCTTTAAAAATACGTTTGTAAATATAGAGGTTGTCGAACGAACTATAGCAGAAAAAAATCGATAAACTTTAAAAATTTTCAAAAAATAACAAAAAAATTATATATTATAGAAAAAAAGAATAGATATCTTTCTTATATGTGTAGACCAATTCACACACATGGAAAGCCCTATCTTACTTCTATCCAAAACAGTTGAAAATTTAAAATCGGTTGAAAATTTTCTAAATTACACAAGGTTTATTGAGCAAACTCCCGAAAAAAAGTTTGGCAAGTTTAATGGGCATTTTTGTGATCTACTCGACAAAACCAACATCTTATACCATGTCACATTGGAAGAATTGTTTCACTGTAGCTCAGTGTTACCATTGGTAATACTAAGTATATGCATTTTTTTTTTGTTGCAAATATTTCTATTTGAGAGTGTAATACCATTAAAGTGGTATTTACCATGGCGTACTAACCATTTTGTTCAAATTCTGATTAATTTTTATTAAAAAATTGTAGGGTATTTTCAATTTAATCTCTATTATTATGAGCAAAGCTTTATAAAAAGCTTTTGTCATTAACTGAATACACACAATGGAATATAATAACAACAACAGCAAAAAGAGTACTAAAAGCCTTTCGCTGCCTTTTTTCTTATTACATTCCATTTTAAAGATCATTTCCGTTTTGTACAGCCAAGAAAGTGCAAATCGTAAATAACACTGTAATAGTCACAAAAACTAACAAGCTGGGCAAAAAAAATTTACAGTCGAAAAAAATTTTTCATTAAAAAAAAATTTGTAATTTTTCTTTTTTTTACAAAAATTACAAAAATAAGTGTTTTACTCAACATAAAATATTTCTAATCAAAATTGTTAATTTTTTTTTTTTCAAGTTAGAAAATTTATTGCCCTTCAAAAAGGGCATTGTGGATGCTATTAATAGATTCGGCCAAGTCAAATTTAACTTTTCTATTTGTTTTTAATATTTTCCCTTTAAATACCTTTAATATCCATTATATCAACAATTTAAAAACATTTTTATAAAGCTTTTCAAAGAAAAACGTATAATAAAATAATCTTTTCTTAAATATTTATCTAAAATAACTTTATATTTTCTTAGTATTAAGTAAATTAGTATTTATCAAAATTCTTATTATAAACATTTTTCATATTTCCCCACAAAAAAATATGTCAGTTATATTAAATATTTGTATTTTCTCAAAATTATTATTTAGGATATATAATTCTTAATATACCCTAGAAAATATCTTTGACAATTTAGTTAAGCTATAAATAAAAATGATTTGATTTTTAGCATAATATTAATAAATAAGAGCCAGTTTACAGAAGGCGAATGCTACACACGAACGAAAATTTTACATGTATTTTGTTGTTGTTACAATAACAAAACACATGCAAAATTTTCGTTCGTGTGTATCGTTCGCCTTCTGTAAACTGGCACTAACATTTTACAAATGCCATTTAAATATAACAGAAAAAAAATAATAATATAAAGATACAAATAGACAAGAACCCTTATTTACCCAGAATCCTAAAAGAGAAAAATGAAAAAAAAAAAAAAACAAGTAGAAAAGTTAAATTCGACTTGGCCGAATCTATGAATACCCTCCCCAATGCCAATTTTTAAGTGATAGTAAATTTTCTAACGAGAAAAAAAAAATTTTGATTAGAAATATTTTATTTTGTGTAAAAAAACTTTTTTTTGTAATTTTTGAAAAAAAAAAATACGAAATTTTTTTTTGAGTGTAAAATTTTTTTAAATGTATTTTTTTTATTGAAAAAATATTTTTGAGTGACAAAAATACGTTATAAAATATTTTTGTAACTTACCAATGTTTAACGGGTTTTCAACACGAATTTCAGGTGAAACTAATCTGAAATTCACGGTTTTGCTAATAACTTTTGAACCACTGGACCGATTTGGCTGAAATTCAATACGAACCACACCACGGGAACGGCAAATACACATTCTAAGCTTCAGCATCCTAAGACTTTCCCTTCGAAATTTAGCGTATCGTAAATTTACAAAAAACCCTTGCCAAAATTCAGTCTTTTGCTCAAAACTTTTGAACCACAAGACCGATTTCGCCAAACTGCAATACCAACCTGACCAGGTAAACAACCAACATATACGCCAAACTTTAGGAGCATCCATAAAGTCGTTATGGATGCATCCAGACAGACTGACAGACGGCCGGACATCGCTAGATATTCTTAAATTCGATCGGGGATCATGAATATAAATACTTTATGGGGTCCTAAACCAAAATTTCCAGGTGTTACAAACGGATTGACAAACTTATATATTCTCTCTATCACTACACCATTTCCAATTGAATTTCAGAAATTACTGACCAAATATGTCGCCATTAGGCACGTCTCCGAAACAGAAAATGCAAATTCCATCATTTGTGTCTGCAATTCCAGATTATGTTGTAATGTAAGAGACAAAAAAGTTGAAAGAAAGTATGAAGTGAGGTTGAGATTGCTAAAAATAGAATTGTAGTGTTGGAAACTGTCAAAATTTATTCTGTAGAAACTATAAATATTCACATATATAAAAAACAGTTTTCATTAACAAGACAAACCGACAATTAAAATCCTACTGTTGATGACACTAACTGGGGTGTTTGAAACCGGTATAGGAAATACCAGAAATGTCTATAATTTTTTGAAATTCAATGTTTCTTCTGCATTTTTTCAACTTGAACCCTTATAACAAATATAATTAGAGCCCGTGCTCGATCTGTACTTACAGAAAAAATCAAATAAAATTACTGACAAAATATGTCGCCATTAGGCACGTCTCCGAAACAGAAAATGCAAATTCCTTCATTTGTGTCTGCAATTCCAGGTCATGTTGGTAACCCTTGCGAAATAATGTAAGAGACAAAAAAGTTGAAAGAAAGTATGAAGTGAGGTTGAGATTGCTAGAAATAGAATTGTAGTGTTGGAAACTGTCAAAATTTATTCTGTAGAAACTATAAATATTCACATATATTAAAAACAGATTTCATTAACAAGACAAACCGACATTTAAAATCCTACTGATGATGACACTAACTTGGGTGTTTGAAACCGGTATAGGAAATACCAGAAATGTCTATAATTTTTAGAAATTCAATTTTTCTTCTGCATTTTTTCAACTTGAACCCTTATTACCAATTTTATTTCAGAATTTATCAATTGTATTTCAGAAATTATCAATTGTATTTCAGAAGTTTTCAATTTTTGTACGAAGGTTAGTTTCCGAAATACAATTGATAATTTCTGAAATACAATTGATTAATTCTGAAATACAATTGATTATTTCTGAAATGCAATTGGAAATGGTGTAGAGTGGAGGGTATTAAAAAAAATTTTCTTATTTTCAAAATAAATTTTAAAAATTTAAAACAATTTTGAAACAAATAAATTTCAATTTGATTTATGCCAAAATATGCAAAAATTTGCACTTAAAAGTTGGAAATATGCATTTAAAACCAAAATATGCTAAAATATGCATTTTCACCAACATATGAAAAAATATACCAAAAACAAATCGATCCCATTTTACCGCAAGTTTTTTGATTCGGAAATATAACACCGACCGACAGCCAATATTAGACATAAACCGGATGATATACTTCTTAAAGTAGAGATTAAGTAGGAGTAAAACTGCATTTACAGTTTTTCATTTTGTGATCCTGTTTCCTTTTAAAAGGACGTTAAAGTTTAAAAGGATACATTTTGTAAAAATTTCTTTGTTTTAATATTTCTACTTATCCCACGATGACACAGGTGATGGCAAATGAAAAAGGAGGATCTCCCCTAATTTTTCTATTTTTTTATTTTCTCATATCAGGATAAAGTGATGTGAATAAAGTCGTTTGAAAACTTTATCAAAATATTTTGTTACAAATTTTTAATGATATTGAAGGATACATTTTTGAAAGGACGTAACTTGGCTCCTTTTTCCTGATATGTAAAACTAATAAATAGAAAAATTAGGGGAGATCCTCCTCTTTCATTTGCCATCACCAGTGTCATCGTGAGACAAGTAGAAATATTTCAAAAATATTTTACAAAATGTATCCTTTAAAACTTTGAAGTCATTTTAAAAGAAAATATTAAAAAAATATTTTATAAAATTTAATCATCTAAAACTCTGAAGTCCTTTTAAAAGGAAAAAGGATCATAAAAAGAAAAGAAATAAATGCAGTTTTACTACATTTAGTCTCTAGTTTGAACATGTATAATCTAGTGAGTGTTCAACGTTTTTTTGTTTTTTAATTTTTGTCGGACGGTGTAATTGGTCGATATCGATTTTAGAATATCGACAAGAAACGTGCATATGTATTGAAATCACATCCTTAATCATTATCAAATAACCAAAAATTAACAAAATCGGAGATCTGTCAGTTAAATTTCCCATGGATTTGCTCATATGGGAAAGTTAATAAGTATTATGTCGCATGGTCGAAGTAAACAATACCCTATGCAAAGAACACAAATTTCTTCATTCTGTCTGAAAAAAATTTTAATTTATCTAAATTTTCTGGAATTATACAATATTTTTTAAAATTTATTTTCCTGATTTTATTTAAATATTTTTTTTTAAGAATTTTCCTGAATTTTTCTTAGGAATAACAGACCAAATTTTTATACTAAAAAAAAAACTTGTAAAATTACACGAAAAGTTTGTAACTTTTTTTTCCTATTTGAGCCTTTTACCAATAATTTTGTTATTTTACAAGGTTTTTACCAAAAAATTTTAAATTTACAATTTTTTGAAGCGATAAAACTTACAAAGAGGTTTCGTAACTTTACTAAATTTTTTGCCAAATCCTATTTTACGAGAATTCCTTATAAAAATAACGAGTTTTTTTATAATTTAACAAGATTTTTACTAATAAAAATGTAAATTTACAATTTTTTTGGTGAAATAAAAATTACAAGAAATTCTCGGAAATTTACTAGATTTTTTTGTAAAAAATCTTGGAAATTTGTAAAATTACAAGAAAAACTGTAAAACTACAAAAAAATGTAAATGTCGATAGAAAATT
This sequence comes from Pegoplata infirma, assembly GCA_963921195.1. NCBI lineage: Eukaryota > Metazoa > Arthropoda > Insecta > Diptera > Anthomyiidae > Pegoplata > Pegoplata infirma. The sequence goes on from OY992537.1 coordinate 221,881,844, forward strand.
AATTGTTAAAAAACAAGGAAATCTGTCAAATATTGGTAAAAAGGGATTACGAGACTTTTTCTAGTAATTTGACAAAGTCTTTTCGGCAAAAAAAAATGTTACGAGCAAAATGAAAATTTTCAAAATACCCTCTATCATAAACTGAAGGATAAACAGTTGAGAGTGTTAAATTCGGCTCTGCCGAAGCTTATATACCCTTAAACATGTTACAAAAAAACAAAAACAGTGACGTCTTTTTTATGGGGGTGGGGGGGGGGGGGTTTCGCGGTAGGAGACAACCTTCCTGAATCTAAATGTAGAACTTTTAATTTCTTCTGGCATAAAAATGTTTCGTTTGATAAGCAAAAGTACAAAAAACCAAAAAAAAATAGATTTTTTTCAGAGGTTGGTTTAGTTCTTAAAGAGGGAAATTTTTTCCCCTTTATCCGATTTTGCCCATGTTCAGATTTAACCAGCCCAATACCATAAGACATATTCGAGCCAAACTTTAGGAGTGTAGCTGTTTTATTTTGGACTGTATAGTGTCTTTCACAGACGGACAGACAGACCGACAGACATCGCTAGAATGTCCGTCCGTCCGACAAAAATGAAATAAAGTCGTTGAACATGAACTGGATAATATACGTTTGAAACTAGAGACTAAATTTAGTAAAACTCCATTTACAGTTTTTTATTTCGTGATCCTGTTTCCTTTCAAAAGGACTTTAAAGTTTTAGAGGATTAAATTTTTTAAAATATTTTTTTAATATTTGTACTTGTCCTAGGATGCTTTTGTTGATAGCAAATAAAAGAGGAGGATCTCCCCTAATTTTTCTATTTTATTATTTTTACATATAGGGAAGAAGGAGATAAGTTACGTTCATTCAAAAATGTGTCCTTCAATATCATTCAACATTTTCAACAAAATATTTTGATAAAGTTTTCAAATGACTTTATTTACATCCTTTTGTACTGATACGGCAAAATATAAAAATGGAAAAATTAGGTGAGATCCTCCTCTATCATCTGTCGTCAGCAGTGTCATCCTAGGAAAATTAAAAATGTATCAAAAATATTTTACAAAATGCATCCTTTAAAACTTTGAAGTCAATTTAAAAGGAAACAGGATCACGAAATGAAAAACTGTAAATGCCGTTTTACTCCATTTGATCTCTACTTTCAGACGTATATCATCAGGTTCATGTTTAATATAAACATGCTGTCGGAAGGTGTAATATATATACATTAAAGGTGTCCTAACGACTAAGGTAAATTTTCAAAATCACTTTTTAACAAGTGGTAGGGTCCTAAATTGTAGTTTAGTATCTAAAAATGAGTGAGCCAAAATTTGGGGACAATCGGATAAAAATAACTCGTGCCGAAAATGGATTGAAGTTTTGGGACACTCTTATCTGATGAAAAAACACGTTTTTTCTAGTTTTTTGAAAAATATTGGTATATGTTATTTTTTGTTAATTTTTTTGTTAAATAATATGAAAATGGTAATAAATTACCTTTCCAAAAAGCTTAAAGAAATTCAAATCGGACCAAAAATGAGCATTTTACACATACATGCCCCAGACCATTGCATGGTTTTTAAAGCCAAAATTTTAAAATTTTCAAAATTTTTAGGCAAAAAAATAAAAAAAAATAAATTTTACTTTATAATAATATTAAATACATGTTATAGATAAAAACTAACAGATATGGTAGTCTAACTTTTTTTTCGTTTGGCGTGGGTAGTGATATAATTTCCGCGGATTCCAAAGAAAATGTGTTTTTCTAAAATAATTTAGCAAATATGGGAAACAATTTTCTGTATTGTATTATACGAAGTGAAATACATAAATTCTGTAAATTTTTTGAGAAATCGGGCATCTTTAACCCCTTTTCGTCGAGGTGAAATGACAAATTTAAGACGTTATACATTTCTATAATACAAAATATCTGCATATATCCGATTTCTCAAAAGCTAAAAAATTTACGTTTTACACTTCGTTCTGTACAATAATGAAAAAATTGTCCCATATTTGCTAAATTATATTAGAAAAATGCATTTTATTTGGAATACGCGGAAATTTTGTCACTACCGCCGCCAAAAAAAAAAAATCTTGACTACCATATCTGCTATTTTTGATCGTAGACATGTTTTCAATGTGATCATAAAGTAAAAATATTTTTTTTTATTTTTTTGCGTAAAAATTTTGAAAATTTTGAAATTTTGGCTTTAAAAACCATACAATGGTCTGGGGCATGTATGCGTAAAATGCTTGTTTTTAATCCGATTTTAATTTTATTAGTCTTTTAAGATAGGTAATTTAATACCATTTTCATATTGTTTCACAAAAAATTTAACAAAAAATAACAAATACCAATGCTTTTTCGAAAACTACAAAAATAGGGGTTTTCTGTCATCTAAGAATCTCCCAAAACTTCAATCCATTTTCGGCACGAGTTATTTTTAGCCGATTGCCCCCAAATTTTGGCTCACTCATTTTTAGATACTAAAGAACAACTTAGGACCCTACCAGGTATAAAAAGGTGATTTTCGTTTTTAAGGACACCTCTAATATACATATATACATTGTGGGATCCTAGACCGATGTTTCTATGCGTTGCACACAGAATGACAAAGTGAGTATACCTTCATACTGTAGTTGTAGGGTATGAAAAAAGACAAGAAAATATATGTTATTTGTAAATATTTTAGACAAGACGCCTTTAATAGAAATTTAGTTGCTGTTGTTGGTGTTTTTTGCTGTTTTTCTGGTTATAATGCTAGATGCCTGTTGTGGCTTATGTTGGTTTGGTGGTTATTTATAGAGTTTCTGAATAACCGATAAATTTAGTAACCGCGGTTACGGTTATAAAAAATTGAATAACCGATCGGTTTCGGTTATTTTCGGTTATCAGTAAAAATTTTATTTTATTAGAATCGAATTCAGTTTAAATTCCCAATTTGGTTTAGCTTCCGCTTGTGTCTTTTAAACAGAAGAATTCAGTTCATCTTCCAAAGGTCCAATGGTTTCTTTACTTCAGAACTGGATAATTCTTCAACTGAATATAAACACTTAAGTTATCTCAATAGTAAAGCAAAAATTTTAAATTAAAAAGATTTTAAATTTGCCATTATAAACCGTATTTTTGTTGAGACGAACAATCTTACAATAAGTTATCTGAAACTTCAAATTTCTAAAATTTGTCTCTACTAGTTTGTTTTTTTTTTTTTTCGAATTGCGTAAACCAAAAATAAGTCTAAACCCAAAATGGGAAAAGTTGTCGTTGGATTAATGGATATTGACAGTGATGTATCGCCTACCTCTAGTACTTGTCCATTCATAGTTATGCTAAAATTTTCCCATTTTGAATCTCAAAAAAAATTAAGAGGCCCTTTAAGCTATATTCATAACAAGAAACGGGCAATTAACTTTTTATACCCTCCAACTACAGTATGGGGGTATACTCACTTTGTCATTCCGTGTGTAACGCATCAAAATATCGGTCTAGGATCCCATAAAGTATATATATTTATGACCAGTGATCGATTCTAAGACATTCTAGCGATGACCGTTCGTCTGTCAGTCCGTAGGTCCGTCTGTATTTAACACGATGCAGTCCAAAATAAAAGAGCTAGACTCCCGACATTTGGCACGAATATATATTATGTTCCTGGGCAGTTTAAGTTCGTAAATGAGCAAAATCGGACCAGGGGGAAAAAAGTTCCCCTTGAAGAACTAAACCAACCTCTGAAAAATATCATTTATTTACAAAGCAAACAACAAAAGAGAAAAACAAGTTTTTAAACTATCAATACTGCGTATTATCTTTAAAAAAACGTTGAATTAAGAAAAATAAATAATAAATTTAATTAAATGAAGACAAATTCAATTTTTTATAAACAAAGAATCGAATTTGATAATAAATTCTTGTGAGATGAGGAAGAACAAGCATTTTGCCACCATATTGGAAAATACATCAAATACAACACTGCGTACCTTCTAATCTTTTCTATGATTTAGACCCTCAGAATTAGAAAATGTATTTTTTATGGGCGTGCAATCAAAAAAAATTAAATTATCATAAACTTTTGTTTCTTTAGTGCAAAAAGCATAAGAGTGATTTTTTAAACACATATTCGAGAGGAAATTTCCCCCCTATTACAACTACCGACCCCCCTCCCCCCAAAAAAATAAAACCCCCCTGATTTTTTTTTATTATTTTCGTATAATTAAAGTGACTGCGTAGCAGTGAAATTTCGCTTATGCAAAAATTAAAAATTAAAATTTTTTAAAGAAACACATAAAATATATATGTAAATAGTTGTTTATTTAATTTCATTTTTCTAAATGCAAAAAAATGTAAAAAATCTATTCTATTATTAAAAATCGGATAACCGAAAATATATGGGTCGGTTTCGGGTTCGGTTTTTGGCTTAAATAACCTCGGTTTCGGTTACGGTTTTAACCGAAACAGAAACTCTAGTTATTTAGCCATAAATTATGGCCAACATTTTTGTTGTTGTTGTTTTGTTACAAACAGCATAAAACATAGTTTAATTTAAGGTTGGCAAAAAATAAAAGGCTCAAAGAAATCATATAACTTATTTCTGCTGTAAGGTTTTTGTTTATACATATTTTGTGTTTATAAATGTGTTTAGATGTCTCGTGTCTGTATATTTAAAAAAAAAAACATAAAAATCGATATATTTATGTCTTTAAAAGGGCGACAAAAAGATTTTTAACACAAAAATAAGAGGATTTCGTTACACATTAATGGGCATGAAAATTGTATTAAAATTTAACCGGCCGTAAAAAATTACAAAATGAAATAGAGACTATAAATTATATAGAAATTCGTTGTAAACAGGTTTTGATTAAAGAACGGAATGATTTTAAAGAAAATAAATTATATGAATGATTCATGTCTTTAATGAAAACAAACAATTTAAAAAGAATTTTTGTTACTATTGATTCAATAGAAGAGAAAAATGTGTGAAAACAGTGGCGCCCAGTGTGGGGCGCTAGTAAAGAGAAGCATAGAAACATTTTTTTTGGGAAAAATACGATCTTTTCGTTTTTCTTCATTGTTTTTTCAAAAAATAACAAATGTTTTTTGTCAAAGACCTCAATTTTTTCATTAGTATATTCTAGATCTAATCGAACATGGTTTTGGAATTCAACTAACCGAGTAAATAGGCACTCAATTTTTCCAGATTAGCTGTAGAATCCTTTTTATATCAGTTGATCAGTTTTGCCTGAATCTTCTTCATTAGCAAAGGTTTATGTGTTTCCGCTTGGTATATGGAAGCGTCCCCTTCTTAGTTGCCATGTGCTTTAAAAGTCAGTGTGTAAATATTTCTAAATTTGAACAAACACACTTTTACTTCAAGATTCCATAAAATTTTCCTTTAAAAGAAAATTTATTAATTTCTACCTCCATTTTCCAAATTCAACCACTAACAATAAGCTTCATGTTCTTTGAATACCTATTCAACTAACCGAGTAAATAGGCACTCAATTTTTCCAGATAAGCCGTAGAAACCTTTTTATATCACTTGATAGTATTTGCCTAAATCTTCTTCGTTTGCAAAAGTTTCTGTGTTTCCTCTAGGTATAAGGAAGCACGCCCCTTCTTGGGCGCCATGTGCTTAAAAAAACAGTGTGTAAATTTTTTTAAATTTGAACAAACTCACTTATACTTTAAGATTCCATAAAATTTTCCTTTAAAAAGAAAATTTTATCAATTTCTACCTCAATTTTCCAAACTCAACCACTAAGCTTTATGGGAATATGACAGTAGCACAAAACAAAATCAATGAAAATCTTTACAGACTGAATTATATTAAAAAACCTTGAACTCAAGAACATCTTAGAAATAATTCCAATTGAGAAGTCAACCCTAAAATGAAAGACAATAATCTATTTGTAAATGAAAGGTAATCCTTAAAAAAAAGTTACAAAACTTAAATAAGTTGGACAAATATATTTTTAAATTGTAGTAAGGTGATACAAAATAAAGTCAACAAAAAAAAAATTGAGTAAAAATTTATTAAAACTTTTTTTTAACATGATCATTTGGACATCACCAAACAGGTTAAAAACGTAAAAAATTCGTTAAACACGAACTGGATAATATACGTTTAAAAACGTAAAACTGCATTTACAGTTTTGTTTCTTGATCCAGTTCCTTTTAAAAGAGCTTAAAAATATAATATATTTTTTTAATATTTTTATTTATCCTATGATGCCCAGGGATAGCAAATGAAATATGAGAATCTCCCCTAATTTTTAGATTTTATTATTTTTACATATCAGGAAAAAGGAGGCAAGTTACGTCCTTTCAAAAATTTATCCTTCAATATCACTCAAAATTTTCAACAAAATATTTTGATAAAGTTTTTAAATGACTTTATTCACATGCTTTTGTCCTGATATGGCAAATTAAAAATAAAATGGGAAAATTGTGGGAGATCCTCGTCTATCACTTTCCATTACCAGTGTCATCCTAACACAAGTACAAATATATCGATATTTTACAAAATGTATCCTTTAAAACATTGAAGTCCTATTAAAAGGAAACAGGATCACGGAATGAAAAACTGTAAATGCAGTTTTACTCCATTTGATATATACTTTCAGACGTATTTGATATGTACTTTCAGACATAAATCATCCGGTTCATGTTTTATATTGGCTGTCGGATGGTGTTATGTTTAAACAAGTAGAAAAGTTTAATTCGACTTTGCTGAATCTGTGAATACCCTCCACAATGCGCTTTTTAAAGGACAGTAAATTTTTAATTGTGAAAAAAATTAAAAATTTTGATAAGAAATTTTTTATTTAGAGTAAAAAACTTTTTTTTTTTGCCATTTTTTGTAAAAAAAAAATAATTTACTAATTTTGTTTTTTGAGTGTAAATTTTTTTTTTTATTGCAAAAATACTTCTGAGTGACAAAAATTCTCTGTAAAGTAATTTTGTGGCTTATAAAGGATAGTAAATTTTTGACTGTGAAAAAAATTAAAAATTTTGATAAGAAATTTTTTATTTAGAGTAAAAAACTTTTTTTTTACCATTTTTGTAAAAAAAAAAATATATTACTAATTTTGTTTTTTAAGTGTAATTTTTTTTTATTGCAAAAATATTTCTGAGGGACAAAAATTCTCTGTAAAGTAATTTTGTGGCTTATCATTGTTTTTAAAGCTTGTTTTTTAAAAACTCGGGTTTTTCCCAATCTGAAATTCAGGATTTTTTTAAACTTTTGAACCACTGCACAGTGGCCGAAACATCCAATCTAGCGGTACTTGATTCGGAAATGTACAATAATAAAGCCCAATGCATATTTGTGATTGTAAAACTTATAAAGAATTTAATTTTTAACCATATTTATTTATTTCAGTGTTTTTATGTATTTTGGGAAATTTTTGTGAATATCGGGAGTGTTGTCTGTATGAGGACTAGAAGTTAAAATGTTCCGATTCCGTTAAAATTTAGTGTGATTATTTATGGCTACAAAAAAGATTTACCAGTCCAATTTCAAGAGGATATTTGTTAAAATACCATTGTTAGGGCTTTTTGGTAAAACTGGAAGGGGAAATTCACATGGGGGCTATGGGATAAAATGGACCGATTTTGTCAAAAATTAAATAGGTTGTGTTCTTTCGAAAAAAAATCTCAAATTTTAAATTTTAGCCAAATCGATTGAAAATTGTGGTCTGTATCGCGTTTATACTGCTCATTTGGATAGGCAGATGGACCCTAAAAATCCGAACAACTTGCGCGAACTAGCACGCCATACTGAAACGTCACAACAAAAATAACCCAAAATAATAAACAAAATAGGAATTGGACCGAATACGATCGAATTTCAAAAGTTGCAGTCCATGAAACTATAGTTTTCGTACCCTCCAAATAAACTAGATACACACAGGCCACAAACATTTATTTGTTAGTTAAAACATACCTTTTCCTTTAATTAAAACTTTTTTGTTCAAAATCTATAAACAATTGACTTAAAAGTGTCAAGAAAATCTCACTGAGTAATTAGGCCCCAAATTCCTTTAATACACTTGCTGCAGAAAATGTATGTTTGACAGCTAACAGCTGTGCGAATATTGAAAGCAAAACAAAAGTAAAAACGTAAATTTTTTCTGTAAAGTTTAGACAACGATGCAGTGAAAAAACGGCTGTAGGCAAAATCGCCCAAAGAAAAATCACCCAAAAATTTTTATGAAAAATCGCCAAAATGCAAAATCGCCCAAAATACGAAACTTCGTCCAAAATTAACAAAAAAAACCCAAAAAAGAAATGAAAAATGACCCAAAATAAAAACAGATTTTTTCTAACATATTTTTTTCAAAACATATACTACACAGTCCGGCCGAAGGCCGGCTACGCAGAAGAACTTTAAGACAAAGACAAAAACTTTTAAGATAAGACCATAGGTTACGTGGTCATTATTTATTTTTATAGATAGTTGTTTGTAGAATACATCCCATAAAATGCATAAGTAAATGATGTAAAAGTTTTAAGTGTGAAACTTAAATTTTAATAAATAAAAAAAATGGAATTAGGTCCGATCAAAGCGCCGCAGGCGAAAAATTTTACCAACAAATTTTAACAAAAAATCGCGCGATTTTTTTTTTAAATTTGTTGATAAAATTTTTTGCCTGCGGAGCTTTCATCGGAGTTACATGCTGTTTTTAAATTCATTACTTTTGATATAGCGTGGTAATCTGCATGTAAGAGGAGGGGTTTTGGGTTCGATTCCCACCAGAGCCTTTGTATGTTAGCAACAACGAAACGGTTTTGCTTCAGCTTATTCTTGGTTAGTTAAATATATAATTTATAAAAAAACACGATATGCGTTTACTGTTTCTAAAAATAATAATACACCCAAAAAATTATGTCGTTAACTGTTTGTAGTTTATTTAAAAAGTTTTACGTTTAGTCGTTTTTAAAAGAAAAAACATTTGTTTGGTGTTCAGTTTTTATTTACTACTTCTGTCCTTTGTTTCAAAAATAACACATTAAAAAATAAGGACTTTCAGTAACATTTAATTTTTAAAGTAATTTATTTTTGTTCTGTAAGTAAAAACTACTGATTATTCTTTTGATTTTTAATGATTTGTGTAAGTAATTTTTTTTTAAATTGTTGGTATTTTTTAATGAAATATCATTAGTTTTTACCTTCACAAGTCAGTTATTTTTTTGTAGAAAAAAAATCAAAAAATTATTTATAGAAATATAAATACCAAGTGACTTTGGCACGATGGGTAGAGTGTCTGGCTAGAATGTAGTTGATTGCGGGATCGATTCCCCAAAATTTTATTAAAAATTTAAAAAAAAAACTTTCAATAGAAAATTATAAAAAAATAGTTAATGATTTCGTAAATCATTAATTTTTAATGTTTTCGTAGGTTATTATTTGGGAATTTATTGGTAAAAATAACAGAACTATTATTGACATTTGAACAGTTCATGCGAATAAGGACGAATAGACCACTTTTTCGCAAACACGTATTTTTGCATGAATGCATTTTATTAGCAGAGCCCTACAATCCTATGCAGAAATTTTGGAGAAATTTTGGTTTTAAGGCTAAAAAATGACTTTGAAAGTGCAATAATTCGTATATTTTTATTTTTTTGTTTAAATTGGGAGTGAACTAACGCACAATTTTGATTAAATACAACACAAAAACATACAAAAATTTTACTTTCGGTAACAATGTGTTAAAAGAAAAAAAGGAACAAACCACACTTATTATATTGGCAAAAAATTTTACCGTTCTTTAGTTACAAGAATTTAAAGTGTGGAAAGCAAAAAGGGCGAATATCCATCCTTAACAAAATATTATATAAAAATTATTTAGCTGCGAGTTTAAAACTGATATTAGCTAAAATTTGAAATTTTACAAAAAAAAAACAATCTTAGCACATACAAACAAATTAACCAGATTTGAGAAAAAAATCTTCGGTGTCCTTAAAAAGTGTATCCTTGAAGTCCTTAAAGTCTTACAAACAAATACCAACCATAGTTCGTCAAGTTTTGCAAGTCCCATGAAAATGTAGTCAAAATCTGCTGCAAAATAACACATTTTTATTCAAATTTTAGTACATTTTTTTGGATATTCGCCCTTTTTCCATTTAAGCAAAAATTCAAATTCAATTTTTGACAAGTTCTCTTTCGAATACCTTACTAAAATTTTGTATATAGATGTGACATAAATCTTTAAGCTAATACCAAAAAGTTCACAAAAATATTATTTTTTAACCGTTTCCTGCGTTTTTATTGTCCGCTATAAAATTCTACAAATGGTCTATCGTCTTTATTCGCATAAACTGTTCATTTTATGCTTTCGTAGGTTTTTTTTTCGAATTTGATGGTAAAAAAGAATGAAAAACGTAATTTTTTAATGTTTAATGTAATTTATTTTAGAAAAATTTTTCAACAGTAAAAAATAAATGTTGATGTTTGTTAAAAAAAATTAATAATTACTATGATGGTTTCCAATTGTTTATAAACTGACTTTAAATGTCTTTTTCATTTATTTTTGCCTAAAAAATATTTTGAGTGTAGTTCCCATAAAAAAATTAAAAAAATATTTAAAAATTTTGGTATGTCTGACAAGTTTTTAGGGGAATTTACTAATGATGGGATCTACAAACTGCAAAAGGCATTTTGAATTTTTTAAATTTTTTGATTTTTTGAACTCAAAATAACTTGTACAGATCTACAAAAAAAATTAAATGTTGCAAGATGAAGTAGTTTAAAAAAAGGAAAAATTTCATAACTTTACTTCAACTGCAACGACTAATCGCTTAAATTTCCTTTGAAAAAAACTATAGTGTTGATTTTTTTCTAATAAGAAATCTACTACAAGTATAAACGGAAAGAAAGGAAAGCAGTTGCTGGACAGTCAGATCTTCTTTTTTTTTTTAACAGTGTTCTAATACTGGGTTACTCTGCAAATGTTTTCATTGTCTTTTTTTTGTTGTTTTGTATTCTGTTGTGGGCGTTTTAATTTGTGTGTTTTTCAATCTTTTTTTTTTTATACTGGTTTTCATTGCTGTTGTTTATTTTTTCCTCAATTTTGTTTTGTTTCCTCTAGTAAACGTTTTGAGGTTCGGTGTTTTTTTTTTTGTGTTCTAAACTTGTTGTTGTTTGATTGCAGTTTACAACCATCCTTATCATATAAACAATAGCAATAATGAGCTTTGTTCATTTTTTTGTTCGTTCGTTTAATTTTTTCATTTGCTGTTTATTCTTTCCTAAATGTTATGGTTTGTTATTATCCAACCATATTGTGTGGAGCTGTATTTGTCTTTTGTCTACAATAATGTTTTAGGGGGTAACGGCACGTTTACCGTTTAATTTTTTGCTAAATTTTTTTATTTTTGTTATTTAAACCACAATTAAGCTATTTCAGGGCATTGTGTTGCTTTTTTTAAATTGAAAATTTTATTAAATTGTTTAAATTTTTTTAAATTTATAAAATTACTATTATGTAAATACTTTTAAATATTAATTATACATTAGAAAGTAATGGATAAACAATTTATATTAATCATACGCCTAAGTAGCCAAACACCCTTAAAATATATTAATCATACGCACTGTTAGAAGATTACAGGGATATGATATGCTTCTCAAAACTTATTGGATTTTTAATATGACAAAAAGATTGCTCGGCAATTTGGGTCCAAATCCATTTATTTGTCAGAAATTAAAAATAAACAAGTGAGAGTGTTAAATTCGGCAATGCCGAATCTGTTATACCCGCCAACACGTTAAAAACACAGTGCCGTTTTTTTGGGAGGGAGCTTTTCGGCGGTTGGAGAAAACTTTCCTGGATCCAACTGCAAGGGTTTGAACTTCTCCTGACATAAAAATGTTTCGTTTACTAAGCAACAGTACAAAAAACCTATAAAAATGGCGTTTTTTCAGAGGTTGGTTTAGTTCTTTAAGGGGACCTTTTTTCCACCTGATCCGATTTTGCCCATGTTCGAACTTAACTTAAATATGGAGGTAACAAATTTAAGTAATCACTTGTTTAAATTAAAAACAAAAATTGAGTAATTTTTTAATTGACGCAATTAAAAATTTTCCTTAAAATTTTAAAAACAATTTTAGTTAATAATTTAATAAAAATTTAATAGTTTTTTTAATTTTTTTTAAACTCTCATAGTTTTTGAATTCTCGTTTAGTTTATAATTTTTTGTTTATGTATATGAAAGTTTGTAATCGTCTATATAAAATTTTCCTATTATGTTGAGACATAAAAATGTTTGGTAAAGTTTGAAAAAACAAGTTATTTGTTTTTTTTTGGAAAAAGATTTAAAACTTTTTTAAACTTAAAAAAAATAAATAGATAAATTTTGAGTAAATTTTTAATTGTGTCAATCAAAAATTTACTCAAATTTTTTTTCAAAGCGTAATCACTCACTTTTATGTTTTAGTGCGTACTAAATGCAACTTTTACTCAAATTTTCAGTAATATCAGTTGATATTGAGTAATCAATTTTTCAAAATGGCGATTTTTTTCAAAACACGGAAAAAATTTAAATTTTCAATTAATTTTGACCAGTAAAAAATATAAATATCTTAAAAAAAGTTGGACAACGTTTTGTTGGTATTTAAATGTAGTTTCAGAAAAAAAATATGAAAAAATTATTCGAAGTAATTGTAATTTATTTTTTAACGTTTAAAAATTAAAATCGACTTTTTGAAAAAGTCTGAAACCTTCGATTTTTCTTTTAAAAAGTCAAAAAATGCTACTCTAAATTACGCAACTTTCAAGCCATAATTCGAGATGTGATCACAATTCCTGATATTTTTTTTTTTTAAATTTGAAAATTGCCCTTTTTTTATTTGACTCTGGTTTATTTTATATGGTGCTCCAAAAAAACTAAATTGTTAGATATTGAGCGCACCTCCACTTATATGTATTTATTTGGATGTAGAAATACGAAATTTCAGGATAATCGGGCATGTCTAAGGTGTCCTACATCAGTCATGAAGTTTAAAAAAGAATTAAACGGGGAAAATTTGTTCTTTTGTTAATTTTCTCAATTTTTTCGATACTTTGAGTTAAGTTTGAATTAAAATGGTTACAGAATTGTAATTTGGAGTAAAATATCACTCTAATAAGGTACTAAAAACTAAAATCGGTTGAAAATCAGCCAAGTTATTACAACTTCCCCAGGCATCTAACGAGTGTCTTAAAACTTGATTAACAAATACGAGTCAAATTTTTGAAATTTTTTCAAATTATCTACAGTAGTAAAATTTTTCATTCTTCATAATCCAGTGTAAATTTTTTTTGGTTTTTCAAAATTAAAAAAAAAAATAAAAATGGAGTTTTCAAACGTGTGTTGAAAAATGCAGACATATTTAACATGTTAGCAAAACACAATATGAAAAATACTTGTCATCTTATTACATTTGAAGTTAAAGAATAAAAAAATGTTATTACAGTAGAAAACTTCAATGAATTTCATAAATCGGATTGTATTCTTTAATCAAGTGGTCTGTCAAAAGTTAGATGCCTGGGGAAGTTATAATAACTTGGCTGATTTTCAACCGATTTTAGTTTTTAGTACCTTATAAGAGAGGCATTTTACTCCAAATCAAAATTCTTTAACCACCTGAATTCAAATTTAACTTAAAATACCAAAATTATTGAGAAAACATAAAAAATTAATATTTTTCCTTGTAATCCGTATTTTAAAATTCAAGGCCAATGCGGCAGGCCTTACACTCAAAATATTTTGTAAGTAAATTCAACTGAAAAAACGTTTAAAACAATCGTTTTTCCTTTTAAAAAACGGACTACTTATATTTCACTTGAAACAACATAATTTTTCAGTTATTTTTAAACGTTAATAAATGACTAGACATTCCGTAAAAACAAACGATATTTCAGTTATTTTAACTGTTTGCATTTTTTTATTTTGTGAAGTAAATATAAAATTTTTTGATTAACAAACTACAAAAACCGTACTTATGTAAAATTATACGGAATAATCAGTCACAAATAATTTAACTGATAAAAATATTTTTCCGTAACTTTTGTAGTTTATTGTTTTTACAATTGTATAAATCATTCAATATTTTATTTTCTTGAAAAACAAACGATAAAACGTTTAAAACAACTTTAACTTACAACTTTTTGAATAACCGTAAATAGAGTAGAATTTTTAGACTTATTTAAAAAAAATGGAAGGTTTCGGACTTTTTCAAAAAATTGATTTTAATTTTTAAGCGTTCAAAAATAAGTGACAATTACTTAAGATACCAATAGTTTTTACTGGTCAAAATTAATTGAAAATTTAAAATTATTATTTTTTTTTTAAAAATCTCCATTTTGAAAAATTGATTACTCAACACCAACTTGGTATAAAAGACTGAAAGCAATATTCGCGATTATTTTTTTATTTGTAAGTAAAAAAAATAATTTCTATTTAATTTAGATACTAGCACAGTGTTATTTTAACATGATAATGTTTTTAGGCTGGTGTCTAATTTTGAAAAACTTGCAGGACGCCACCTCAGTTTGACAAACAAGAGTTACTATTTTCATTTTCTTAAAACCAAAAATTTTATTAACTTGGGTTTATAACTTGGATAATGATTCACCTCGTTGTGAATAAAACCGTTTTTCACCAGCTGGTGAATAAAAAGTAACATAATTATTTTTCAACAAAAAAAAAAAACATTTTTTTTTTCATTAATTTTTTTTTTTCATCAATTTTTTTTTTTCCTCAATTTTTTTTTTCACCAAAATTTTTTTTTTTATCAAATTTTTTTTTTCATAAATTTTTTTGTTTTTTCATCAATTTTTTTTCATTAATTTTTCTTTTCATCAATTTTTTTTTTTATAAATTTTTTTTTTTTTAATAAATTTTTTTTTAATAAATTTTTTTTTAATCATATTTTTTTATCAATTTTTTTTCATCAATTTTTTTTTATTAAATTTTTTACTATCAATTTTTTCCTCACCAAAAATTTTTTTTTTCATAATTTTTTTTTACATCAAAAAATTTTTCTTTTCATCAAAAACTTTTTTTCATCAAAATTTTTTTTTAACCAAAAATTTTGGGTTCATTAATTTTTTTTAACATAATTTTATTTTTCGGGAAAAAAAAAATTATTTTTTATTTTTTACCAAAACTACTTTTTCACCAAGTCTAAGCTTTTCGCATAAACATTTTCCATTTGTTTATCAAATTTACATAAAACAAGTGAGAGTGTTATATTCTTTGGTACCGAGTCTTTTATAATCTCCATAATGTAAAAACACTTTTTTGCACTTATTTTTGCACTCACTTACGAAATGTTCAGCTCTTTTGGTTTTTTAATGGGGTCCTCGACTGATATTTCAATTCGTTTTGCATGGAAAAGCAACACAGAAAAAAATATTCGATAAAAAAAAAACAATTAAATATTTGCTCAGCTTAAAATTTGATATTCAATTAAATTTAACTTGAATCAATTAACCATTTGCTCAAATCTGAAAAATTCACAAAAACAAAAAAACTCATCATAGTAGGCTTTGAGTAACAATGCGATGAACGCTGTTGCGTTTTTTGTTTTAGTTTTCGTTAGTCGCCAAATAGAAAAGTACTTTCACGCACACAAGACGTTAAAAAAAAAAATAATATAAAGCAAAAAAAAAAAAAACAATTTAAACAAAAGACTGACAAAAAACACTACAACTGTATTGATTAAACACTCACTCAGATCAAGCATTGGATTAATCAAAAATAACGAAAAATTATTGATTAACCGCTCACTCAAATCAAGCATTGGTTTAATCAAAAATAACAGAAAAATAGCAATTAAAAAATTACTCAAATCAAGCACTTGTTTAATCAAGGATCAGTCAATGACAAAATACAAAATTCGCAGGCATTTTTTTTGTGAAATTTTCTGAATGTTCGTTCTGATCTGATCTAAGTTTTCTTCCTAGCATTTTCTAAATTTGTCTAAGTTTTTCTATATTTTTTTATTAATTTTTATAAATTTGTTTGATATTTCGTATTTTATTTTTCTTTTTATATTTTCTTAAATTTTGGTGAAAGATTATAATTGGAGGATATAAAACGAAATCCTCTTGTGTCAGATAATTAAAGATTTAAGCATTAAAATTATTTCATTTTCCATTATTATTAAATCTTGACCCCATTTTATTACAATTATTTTAACACAAAACATCACTCATGTGCCCTGTAGTGATGTATATTTTAATTTACTTTAAATTACTCTCGTATTATTATGTTTTTTTTTATAACATTTTTCATATTTAGATTTTTTTATTGCTGTTATATGTTTACAACATTAAAAACATTTTACATTGTAATATTCATATAAAAACATTAAATCTTCTACTACTAAAACTGAGAATATAAAAAAAAACGAGAAAAAAAAATTATATATTCAACACTTAACAAAGTATAAACCAACATTTTGTGCTGTAATAACGCATCATATATTTAGCATATAATAAAAAAAGTAAGTAAGAGTAATAAGACGACTTAAAAATGTACTACACACATTCCCACAATTTTATATTTTCCGGAAATTTTTTCGACTTTTGATATTTTTATACAACTATTTTTTCAAATTTGTTTTAATTTTATAAATTATCAAAGTTAATAAATGTTTAAAAATTATTCGGTTATCCGATTAACGATTAAACGATTAAATATTTAAGTTTAAACTGTTAGCATACATAACGATAAAAAAATTGCTTAGTGTAGGGTATAAAAAAAAACATCATATCATAAACTAACATTACAGACTACAACATTGTCTGTATAAGTAATAACGAGTAGATGGATAAGAGAGAAATTTTAACATCCCGGTGAAAAATGAGCATATATGGATACATATATGGGAATATATGGATGCATATATGTGGATATACGAGCATATATGGTCATATATGAAATTGTATGCAGTCATATATGATCATATTTGCAACATATATGTCCATATACGTAAAATGAGGGCATATGCCCATATATGACATACGTGGACATTAGAGGTGTCCTTAAAAACGAAAATCACCTTTTTATGCCTGGTAGGGTCCTATATTGTTCTTTAGTATCTAAAAATGAGTGAGCCAAAATTTGGGGACAATCGGCTAAAAATAACTCGTGCCGAAAATGGATTGAAGTTTTGGGACATTCTTATAAGAACGAAAAACTCGTTTTTTCTAGTTTTTGGAAAAACATTGGTATTTGATATTTTTTGTTAAATTTTTTGTGAAATAATATGAAAATGGTACTAAATTACCTTTTCAAAACGACTAATAAAATTTAAATCGGATGAAAAATAAGCATTTTACGCATACATGCCCCAGACCATTGTATGGTTTTTAGAGCCAGAATTTCAAAATTTTCAAAATTTTTAGGCAAAAAAATAGTAAAAATTTAATTTTACTTTATGATCAAATTGAAAACATGTTTAAGATTAAAAATAGCAGATATGGTAGTCAAGCTTTTTTTTTATTTGGCGCGGGTAGTGATAAAATTTCCGCGGATTCCAAATAAGATGCGTTTTTCTACAATAATTAAGCAAATTTTTGAAAATTTGTGCTCTATTGTGCGGATCGAAGTGTAAAACGTAAATTCTGTAACTTTTGAGAAATCGGATATATGGAGATATTTTGTATTATAGAAATGTATAACGACTCAAATTTGTCATTTCACCTCGACGAAAAGGGGTTAAAGATGCCCGAATTCTCAAAAAATGTACAGAATTTATGTATTTCACTTCGTATAATACAATACAGAAAATTGTTTCCCATATTTGCTAAATTATTTTAGAAAAACTCATTTTCTTTGGAATCCGCGGAAATTATATCACTACCCACGCCAAATGAAAAAAAAGTTAGACTACCATATCTGTTAGTTTTTATCTATAACATGTATTTAATATAATTATAAAGTAAAATTTAATTTTTTTTATTTTTTTGCCTAAAAATTTTGAAAATTTTCAAATTTTGGCTTTAAAAACCATGCAATGGTCTGGGGCATGTATGCGTAAAATGCTTATTTTTCATCCGATTTGAATTTCTTTAAGCTTTTTGGAAAGGTAATTTATTCCCATTTTCATATTACTTAACAAAAAAATTAACAAAAAATAGCATATACCAATATTTTTCAAAAAACTAGAAAAAACGTGTTTTTTCATCAGATAAGAGTGTCCCAAAACTTCAATCCATTTTCGGCACGAGTTATTTTTATCCGATTGTCTCCAAATTTTGGCTCACTCATTTTAAGATACAAAACTACAATTTAGGACCCTACCACGTATTAAAAAGTGATTTTGAAAAATTACCTTAGTCGTTAGGACACCTTTAGTGGACATATATGGAGCATATATGTCATATATGTTCATATGCCCTCATTTTACGTATATGGACATATCTGTTGCAAATATGATCATATATGACTTCATACAGTGTCATATATATCCATATATGCTTCATATATGGACATACATGACGCTGTATGAACGCATATATGATCACATTTGTATCATTTTTCACCGGGATACACGCACACTTTTACCCATACACACATAAACATTAAAAATCATATATTACCATATAGTAAGTACACTATAATAAAAATATAAAAAAACATTGAAAGTCAGGCTACATGCAGGCAAACAGAATTTAAGATGATGAAGATCATGCGAAAAAAAAATTACTACAGCTCTGAATTGTTATAACAACAAAAAATGAACTTTAGCTTTATTTTTTTTACAATGCCCTTAGGCATCAAAATATTATACACACACACACATGAATATGATGAGTTTTATTTCGTTGCTGTTTTTCTTATATAAGAAAATATTGCTGTCTCTGTGTCTGTGTGTGTGCGTATGAAATAACTACACTCTAAAAAGTCCTTGTAAAAATACTACTATAAAGTGGGTAAATTTTTATGTAAAATAACACACAACGCCTAAAATTGAGCACCAAGTGTTTAATATTTTAGTTTACACACAAAAATTTGAATATTACGCACATTATATAGTATTTTGTGAATTGATAAATATTGTTATAAAATTTTAAACACAAGAATTTTAAAATTACACATTTAATGTTTATTGTAAACATTTAGTGTTTAATTTTTGATATTAAACATTAAATGCGTAATGTTCAACAATTTTAAAATACAAATTGTCAAAATAAAATAAAAAGAAAATAAAACCAGAAAATTTTGTTATGCTCGCAATTAAACTAAAATAACGCGAAAAAAAAATAAAATAAAAACCAATATAGTTAAAAAAGTGAAAATATTAACTAATAGTTTCTAAGTTTCAATGCAACGTAAAATTTCTAAGAGGTTGATCATAAAAACAAACACGATTGTTATAAATTCGTAATATTTAAGAACACGGTTAATTGCATGTTTTTCTTAAATATTTGCAATTATAAATCAGAAAGGTAAGTACCACAAATGACTTGGATTTTTTGAATTATTCTTTACAAAAATGTCTGGATATAAGAATCTGAGAATATTTTTATCAGGAAAAAGAGTTCTAAGATTATGAGAATTTATCTACAGAAAAAAATGTTTTAAGTCCTAACCAGATTCTGGGAATATTTTAATAAAAGGTTTTAGATTCTTACAGATTTTTTTCTGCAGAAAAAAATCGATCAGATTCTGAAAATTTTTCCATAGAAAAGTTATTTCAGATTCTGAGAACTTTTTTATAGAAAAAATATTTCAGATTCTGCGAATTATTCTATAGAAAAAATATTTCGGATTCTGAGAATTATTCTATATAAGAAATATTTTAGATTGTAAAAACTTTTCTGTAGAAAAAATATCAGATTCTAAGAATTTTTTTATAGAAAAAAAAAAATCAGATTCTGAGAAATTTTTATAGAAAAAAAAAAAAAAATCAGACTCTGTGAAATTTTCTATAGAAAAAATATATCAGATTCTGTAAAATGTTTTATAAAAAAAATATATCAGGTTCTGAGAAATTTTCTATAGAAAAATGTATCAGATTCTAAGAATTTTTCTATAGAAAAAACAAATCAGATTCTGGGAATTTTTCTATAAAAAAAAATATCTCAGATTCTGAGAATTTTTCTAAAAAAAAATATCTTAGATTCTAAGAATTTTCCTATAGAATAAATATTTCAAATTTTTATATTTTGTCGATAGAAAATATATCACAGATTCTTATATTTTGTCTATAGAAAAAATACATCAGGTTCAGATTCTGAGAATTTTTCTATAGAAAATATTTCAGGTTATGAGAATTTTTCTATCAAAAAAAAAAACTATCTCAGATTCTGAGAATTTTTCTATAGAAAAAATATCTCAGATTCTGAGGATTTTTCTATATAAATAAAAAAATATCTTAGATTCATAGAATTTTTTATAGAAAAAATATCTTAAATTCTGAGAATATCTTAGATTCTTATATTTTTCTATAAAAAAATTCAAATTCTGAGGATTTTTCTATAGCAAAATATCACAGATTTTTAGAAATTTTTACGGAAGAAATGGCTCCGATTCTGACATGTTTTCTATTGAAAAAATAGATTCTAAAATTTTTTCTATACAAAATATATAAGATTCTGAGAATTTTTCTATAGCAAAATATTTCAAATTCTTAGAAATTTTTTAAGGAAAAAATATCTCAGATTCTGACATGTTTTATATAGAAATATTATCTTGGATTCTGAGAATTTTTCTATAGATAAAATTTCCCAGATTCTGAGAATTTTCTATGCAGAAATTTCTCAGATTCCGAAAATATTCCCTGTATAGTTTAAATATCAAAAATATCTCGTAAATAATGTGAAATATTTTATACTTGCAGTTTGAGACAACAATTAATGATTAGAAAAGTCCAACAAATTCTCCATTCCAACGAATTCTACAATTCTCCATTCATTGCGATTGCTCGTAAGTATTTATTTTCTTAAATAATTGCAATTTATTGGTTTAACAATTAAATTTATCTTTTTAAATAGTTTTAGAAACAGAAGACTCATAAAAAATATTTATGTTCATACTTCTCTGGAGAAGAAAGTACTAATATAATGGGCGAAAAGGTGGATATAATAGAACAGCATATTCAAGTGGTTCCTGTTTCTTCACATTTAACATTTTATATCCTGCTGAAATCTGTCAGACGATGGATTTTGTTTTTTTATTCTATCTCCAAAAATTTTAGTGGCAAACAACTATTAATATTGTTCAAAAATCAATTCTTTAATTTAACAAATTTTATCTTCTATATAGTTATTGTACCGTATTCTTTTTCATTTGTTATAAATTTTTAGTTTAGGATACGAATAATTTTATAACCAAAAAAAAAATTGCATTTAAATAATAATGTATGCATATTATATTTAACTATTATACTAAATTTCATTTTAGTTTAAATAAAAACTAAAAAAATAATAATAAAAATGCATTTTTGGCTTTATTTTTTATAAGAATAAATTTTTTTGCAGGTTGTTAAAAATTAGGCACCTTTTATGTAAAAGAAAACATTTAAGATGCAATTTTAAACACTTTAAATCTATTTTTGAGCACAAGTAAGCTAAAATTACACATTTTGTGTGTATTGCCAGAGAATTTTGAAAGCAGTTCATTTGTAGGTTTACACACAAAATGTTTATTAGTTGTACACACTTTGTGTGCAAATGTTGAAATTTAAACACATTGAGTATTTTTACCCACTTTATTGTAGGAGAACAGTTACCTACAATAAAGTGGGTAAATTTCAACAAAAATTTATAAGAGTGTAGTGATATGCGTTATTTGTGGCATATAAGTTTTTGTTTTGGTTATTATAATAACTTTAAGTGTGTGCGTGCGTGTATATGTTATTTCTTTAGAGTTGTTGTTGTCGTTGTTGTTGTCGTTGCTCTTGGCTGTTGTTGCTGCAAAAGTATTTCTTCTTTTCGTTACGTTTATGAATGATGATTGCAAAGTAGATTTTTGTATATTTTTTTTTTCTTCATTTTAAGAGCTGCGTAATATGAAAAGTTTGTGTTTTAAGTATACAGTTTATCTTGAAAATTATATAATATATTAATATGATTGTATGTATGTGTGTGGGACATATAGTATTGTAACCCAGCAAAAAAAAATAATAATTTGAAGTTTTTTTTTTTCAATAAAAATATTTAAGACCTCTAAAAAAGACAACAGATGACAAGTAACAAAGAAAAGTTAAGATTAAATTTAAATTAAAAACAATATGATTTTTGTTAAAAAAAACGTTTTGATGGAAAAAAAAAATTTGATAAAAAAAGTAATATGTGATGAAAAAAATAAAACAATTGATGAAAAAATCATTTTTTTAGTACAAAAAAAAATTTTTTGATAAACAAAGTTTATGAAAAAATTGATGAGAGAAAAGTTTTTTTATAAAAAAAAAAAAAAATAATGAAAACACAAGTAGAGAAATTAAATTCGATTTGGCCGAATCTATGAATACCCTCCACAATGCCCTTTTTAAGTACAGTTGAACCTCGATTATCCAGGTTGCACGGGACCGAACTTAGCACGGATAATCGAAAAACACGGTTGAATGAGGTTATATATTTTTCTACATTTGTATATGTTCGTGAATATAAATATTGCACGGATAATAAAGGTAAAGCACGGTTATTAGAGGTAAAAACAATAACAAAAAATACAATATGCACGTACATGTATGAATTGCACGGATAGTAGAGGTAAAGCACGGTTAATAGAGGTAAAAAACACATAGCATGCCGGTTAATAGAGGACCGGATAATCGAGGTTCAACTGTAATAGTGAATTTTGTAACGTGAAAAAATAACATTTTTGATTTTAAATATTTTATTTTGTGTAAAACAACTTTTTTTTACATGATAATGTTTTTAGGCTGGTGTATAATTTTAAAAAAGTTTCAGCACGCCACCTCAGTTTGTCTATATAAGCTAACGATTAACAAAAAAGAAAATTGGAATTACTGTTTTCATTTTCTTAAAATCAAAAATTTTGTAACTTGGGTTTGTAAGTTGGATAATAATTTACCTCGTGGGGAATAAATATTCACCAGCTGGTAAATAAAACGTAACATAATTATTTTGCATCAATATTTTTTTTTTCATCAATATTTTTTTTCCTCAATATTATTTTTTTCATCAATATTTTTTTTCATCAATATTTGTTTTTTTATCAATACTTTTTTGTTCACCAATATTTTTTTTTTCATAATTTTTTTTTCATTAATATTTTTTTTTGATCAATATTTTTTTTTATCAATTATTTTTTTTTCAGCAATTTTTTTTTCATTATATTTTTTTTATCAATATTTTTTTTTTCATCAATATTTTTATTTTCATCAATATTTTTTTTATCAATATTTTTTTTTTCATCATTATTTCTTTTTCATCAATATTTGTTTTTTTTCATCAATATTTTTTTTCATCACAATTTTTTTCATCAATATTTTTTTTTCATCAATTTTTTTTTTCATCAATATTTTTTTTCATCATTATTTTTTTTTTTCATCAATATTTTTTTTCATCACTGTTTTTTGTTTCAACAATATTTTTTCTTTTCATCAATTTTTTTTCATCAATATTTTTTTTCATCAATATTTTTTTTTCGCCAATATTTTTTTTCATCAATATTTTTTTAATTAAATCTTTTTTTCATCGAATTGTTTTGTTCATCAATATTTTTTTATGATAAATTTTTTTTTTTCATCAATATTTTTTCATAAATTTTTTGGCAAAAGTGCACTTTACGGAACAAAACAATTTTTTGAGGGAAACACCAAATTAAAATTTAGGGGGCTGGGCCCCGGACCCACCTGGATCCAAAAGAGCTCAGGTTTGTGTGGATACTTAAATTAAAGGTAATTAAAAAAGAAAAATAAATATAAAGAGGGCTAGGTCCCAAGGGCCTTCTAGGTCCATAAAACCGCCCTGATGGGATTTAAAAAAAAAAATATAAAATTTTGCTAAATTATTAAAAAGAACGTCCAGCCGGTCTTTCGGCCGGGCTCAAGGACTACAAAACCCATAAATTAATTTAGTGGCATCGCAAAATAAAGTTTGTTTTGTGTATCAAGCCTTTTACATGGTTAATTACTAAATGGCTAAAATTTTGAACAGAAAGATACTAAAATGGATCTAGGGGGTACAATACATACAAAAAATACATATTTGCAATCGTTAGCAAATTACCTTTCATTTGAATACCCATACATACATGTTGGTGGGTGGGGCTGTAGTTTTGCTCCAGGGCGTCTTCCCGGCCCAGTCCTCTTAAATTTTATTCGTGGCATATTTTTGTTTTCCAAAATATTCGTGTCCCGTAAAGTGCACCTTAGACATTTTTTTTTTATAAAATATTTTTTTCCTAAAAAGGTTTTTTTATCGACAAGCACAAACAGATTGATGGATATCAATCCTTAGAATCCTTTACGGATTAATAATATATAAGCATAATGGGGTCCTTAAACAATATTTTGATTTGTTTTGCATGGAATGACAAATTAATATCGCGTTATTTTTTCTAGAAAAATTTTGCTTTAGAAGGATCACCTATATATACAGCAAAACATTATCACGATTCAATGGTTTGGGCAAGAGTACAAACTTCGCAGACATTTTTTAGTAATTTTTGAACAAAAAAAATAATTTGCTAAATTTTTTTTGAGTGTAAAATTTTTTTTGATTGTAAAATTTTTTTCGAGTGTATTTTTTTTTAGTGCAAAATTATTTTTTTTTTAGTGACAAAAATATGTTGTTAAATATTTTTGTGACTTACCAATGTTTTTAAAACATGTTCAACGGGTTTTCAACACGTGAATTTAAGGTAAACTAATCTGAAATCCATGGTTTTGCTTAAAACTTTGAACCACTACACCGATTTGGCTGAAAGTCAACACGGACCAGACCAGGAGAACGACAAATATATATGCCGAGCTTCAGCATCCTCTGAATTGCGTTTCGAAAGTTAGCGTGTTTTTTATCTCATAAATTCATAAACCATTCATCATCATCCTTAACACGAATCTGTCATCAGAGAAGTTGTATCAAATCGCCTTCTCGAGATATAAGCATTTCCATTTTTTGTGGACCAAGACATCAAAACAGACACATTTTTTAATATTGGAAAAGCATATGTTGAAGTTTTTCATACTTTTTTTATTCGAATTCCCAATAAAGTTAAGTAATTTTATTGGGAATTCGAATAAAAATAAATATGAATAACTTTAACATACACTTTAACATACACTAATTAAATAATTAAGAAAATGTAACTAAGCAGTCTGTGCAAAAAAAAGTTGATTTTTGTACAGTAGTGTTATTTTCTTAAACTCCATTTTTTGCTGGGATATGATGAAAAACCATGTAGTCTTCTACATAGTTTTTGTTTCATAATTATAAAAAGTGTTTTATAAATTAAGTGCTATAAAGAGTTATAAGAGTTAAAAAAAATGTATGCTGTGTATTTTTTTTTAATACGAGACGTTAACCGTGACAGTTTAAGTGTTGGCAGTTTGTTGTGTAATTAAAATTTATAATATTAAAAATAAAGTTAAATAACTTAAAGTTTTAAAGTAAAGGAAATTTTATAAATATTAACTTGAAAACATTTTTTGTAAGGAAAAAATCTCAGATTGTAAGAAAAAAATTTTCGAAAAATATTTTTTATACTTAAAAAATTTTTTGGTAAAATTTTATAGAATTTTTATAATTTTTTGAAAGACATTGATAAGAAACAAAAATATTTTGCACAGCGGTTTTGGCACTCAAAAACTTATATTTTGACAAAAAAAAAAAATTACTTAATTATCAATTTAAAAAAAAAAAATCACAAATTTTTTGTTTTCTACAAAAAGTTTTACGTATTGTGGAGGAAAATCATGGATTCTGCCAAATCGAGTTTAACTTTTTTACTTGTTTATTTGTAAAATCCTCTTTAGAATTTCATACTAATATTTTTTTTGTCCGATAAGTTTATTTTGTCATAAAGAATCATGCCTCTAGTTATAAAATACCACTTATTCTGTCCTCCTCTTCTATTTCTACCTTATTTTATATGCAGTGTACTGGTAAATGCAACCATTCATAAAACCCTTTAAGTAAGTTGTCAATTTTAAAAGTAAAGTATTATTTTTGTTGTAACCCCTTATACATTATTGATTTTATTCTAAAAAGAAAAATATATTTTAGCATAATTTTTATACTGCATATGACAGTTTTGAAAAACACTTGAACAAAATAAAAAAAAATAAAATATAGAAATTGGAAATTTAAATTTGTGCTATATACAAGGAAAACAGTGTATGAAATTTAGGGGTGTAACTTTTTTGTGAACTAGAATTTTTTCTCTCAAAATTTGTCAGTACGAAAAATTTTAATAATGAGAAATTTTCTTCATGAAAAATATCTTAGAATCTGGGACTTTTAGCGCGTGATATTATATTTCATTACTAGGTTTTCCGTACTTCGTAACTGCTTACACTTAATACCGGATAATAAAAGAAGCTTGATTTGATTTCTGAAATTATTCCCCACGTATTATTTTTTTTTTATACCCTCCAACCACAGTATGGGGGTATACTCACTTTGTCATTCCGTTTGTAACGCATCGAAATATCGATCGGGGACCCCATAAAGTATATGGGGCATTCCAAGCCAAATCACTCACTTTTAGACCCGACCCCTTTCGATTTATTTTATTTTT
This sequence comes from Pegoplata infirma, assembly GCA_963921195.1. Classification (NCBI taxonomy): domain Eukaryota; kingdom Metazoa; phylum Arthropoda; class Insecta; order Diptera; family Anthomyiidae; genus Pegoplata; species Pegoplata infirma. Next base: position 221,908,547 of record OY992537.1, read on the forward strand.
GGATATGTTTTAGTCCTTATTAAATGCAACTTGGACACCAATTTTCAGCCTTTTATTCCAAGATGGTGTTGAGTAATCAATTTTTCAAAATGGCGATTTTCTCCAAAAAATTAAAAAATTTAAATTTTTAATTAATTTTGACCATTAAAAAATATAGATAATTTAAAAAAAGTTGGACAATGTTTTTTTTTGTTATTTAAATGTAGTTTTAGAAAAAAAATATGAAAAAATTATTCGAAGTAATTATCACTTATTTTTTGACGTTTAAAAATTAAAATTGACTTTTTGAAAAAGTCCAAAACCTTCGATTTTTTTGTAAAAAAAACTATAAAAATTCTACTCTAAATTACGCAACTTTTAAGCCATAACTCGAGATGTGATCACAATTCTTTCTATTTTTTTTTGTTAATTTTTAAAATTGCACCTTTTATGTTTTGGCTCTGATTTATTTTATATGGAGCTCCAAAAAAAAAATTGGTAGATACTGACCCTAACTTACTCTAAATATATTCATTTGGAGGTAAATATACGTCTCACAAAAATTTAGGACGATCGGACATGTGTAAGGCGTTTAGCATGGTCCTTGAAGTTTAAAAAGCGGATTACAAGGAAAAATATGAATTTTTTTCTGTTTTCACAATTTTTTTGGTATTTTAAGTTCAGTTTTAATTCAAGTGATTACAGAATTATGATGTGGAGTAAAATGCCTTTCTAATAAGGTAATAAAAACTAAAATCGGTTGAAAATCAGCCAAGTTATTACAACTTCCCCAGGCATCTAGCGTGTGCCATACCACTTGATTAAAAAATACGAGTCCCTTTTTTTAAATTTATTGAAATTTTCTACTGTAATATCATTTTTTCATTATTCATGCTTCAGTGTAATATTTTTTTGGTTTTTCCAAATTTTAAAACAAAAAAAAGATTTTTTTTTTAAAATAGAGATTTCAAAAGGGTGTTGAAAATGCAGGCATTTTTAGCACTAATTTAAAAAAATGTTAGCAAAACCCAATATGAAAAAAACTTGTCATCTAATTACATTTGAACTTGAAGAATAACAAGTAGAAAAATTAAATTCGACTTGGCCAAATCTATGAATACCCTCCACAATGCCCATTTTAAGTGATAGTAAATTTTCTAACGTGAAAAAAATAACAGTTATGATTAGAAATATTTTATTTTGTGTAAATAAATTTTTTTTTAGTAATTTTTGAAAAAAAAAAATACTAATTTTTTTTTTTGAGTGTAAAATTTTTTTGAGTGTAAAATTTTTTCGAATTTTACATTCAAAAAAAAAAATTACTAAGTTTTTTTTTTTGAGTGTAAAATTTTTTTTGAGTGTAAAATTTTTTCGAATTTTACATTCAAAAAAAAATTTACTAATTTTTTTTTTGAGTGTAAAATTTTTTTCGAGTGTATTTTTTTTTTTGTTTTGGTATAAAAATATTTTTGAGTGACAAAAATACGTTTTAAAATATTTTTGTGACTTACCAATGGTTTTAAAACAGGTTTAACGGGTTTTCACCACGTGCATTTAAGGTGAAGCTAATCTGATATTAACGGTTTTGCTAATAACTTTTGAACCACTGGACCGATTTGGGGGAAATTCAATTCGAACTAGGCTGGAGGAACGAAAAACATATATGCCAAGCTTCAGCATCCTCAGAATTGATTTTCGAAAGTTATAGTGCTTTTTATCTCATAAATTCACGAAAAACCCTTGCCGAAATTCAGTCTTTTGCTCATAACTTTTGAACCACTGGACCGATTTCGCTGGATTGCAATACCAACCTGACCAGGTAAATGCCCAACATATGTGCCAAACTTCAGGAGCCTCCGTAAAGTCTTTCAAAAGTTAGCGTGTTTTCAACAGACAGACAGACAGACAGACAGACAGACAGACGGACGGACGGACGGACGGACGGACATCGCTAGATCGTCTTAAAATCGATCGAGGATCATGAATATATATACTTTATGGGGTCCTAGACCAATATTTCGAGGTGTTACAAACGGAATGACAAACTTATATATACCCTCTATCACTAGAGTGGAGGGTATAAAAAAATGTTATTACTAGGGATGAGATTTCCATGCAAATGCATGTTTTTTGTCGATAGTGTAAATACGATATCAACCAATTATCTTTCCGAATCAAGAAATTTGCGTTAAAATGGCATCGATTTGTTTTTGCATATTTTTGCATATTTTGGCGAAAATGCATATTTTTGCATATTTTGATTTTAAATGCATATTTGGTGCATATTTCTAGTTTTTAAGTGCATATTTTTGCATATTTTGGCATAAATTAGCAAAAACACAAATTGAAATTTATTTTTCTCAAACACTATTTTAAATTTTAAAAATTTATTTTGAAAATAAGAAAATTTATTTTTTTCTTAAATTTTTTTCACAGATTTTCTTAATTTTCTTAAAAGAAAACTTGCTTATATGAAGTTTTGAATGTTACTATTTACAGCCGGCGTTATTTTTTGCTTTTTAAGAAGTTTTTCCTATGAAAACAAGATTTTTATTGGAAACATTTTATTTTTTAGTGCATATTTTAAGGTTTTTTAGTGCATATTTTGATTTTTTTAGCGCATATTTTAAGCGCATATTTTCGATTTTTTAGTGCATGAAAATCTCATCCCTAGTTATTACAGTAGAAAATTTTAATGAATTTCAAAAATCGTATTATATTGCTTAATCAAGTGTTCTGCCATGCGTTAGATGCCTGGGGAAGTTGTAATAACTTAGCTGATCAAAAAATAAAAGGTGCAATTTTCAAAATTTGAAAAAAAATAGAACAAATTGCGATCACATCTCGAGTTATGGCTTAAAAGTTGCGTAATTAAGAATAGAACTTTTAGACGTTTGTAAAAAAAAAATCAAAGGTTTCGGACTTTTTCAAAAAGTCGATTTTAATTTTTAAACGTTAAAAAAATAAGTGATAATTACTTCGAATAATTTTTTTAATATTTTTTTCTAAAACTACATTTAAATACCAACAAAACGTTGTCCAACTTTTTTTAAGATATCAATATTTTTAACTGGTCAAAATTAATTGAAAATTTTAATTTTTCCATTTTTTTTGAAAAAAATCGCCATTTTGAAAAATTGATTACTCAACACCATCTTGGAATAAAAGGCTGAAAATTGGTGTCCAAGTTACATTTAATAAGTACTAAAACATATCCAAAAATAAAATAAATCGAAAGGGGTCGGGTCTAAAAGTGAGTGATTTGGCCTGGAATGCCCCATATATATTATTGATCCATGATCGATTCTAAGACATTCAGTGATTGTCCGTCTGTCCGTCCGTCTGTCTGTAGATGGCACGATGGAGTCCAAAATAAAACAGCTAGTCTCCTGAAATTTGGCAAGTATATGTCTTATGGTCCTAGGCAGGTTAAGTTCGTAAATGGACAAAATCGGACCAGGGGAAAAAAGTTCCCCCTTGAGGAACTACACCAACCTCTGAAAAACACGACTTTTTTTTTATATTTTTGTTAAACAAATGAAACAAATTTATACAAGAAGAAGTTCAGAGTACCGCACTAAGACCGGGGCACAGTACCACATTTGGCCAATCTAGGACGACAAAAATACAATTTTATTTATATTGACTAGAAATTCAGTATAAATGTTCGTTTTGACTTCAAAAACAACATTATGAAAAATATGGGAGGCCAGTTAACGGCCACGCCCACTTTGTAAAAAATTTTTAATTTTGGTTGTAATTTCTTTAAACTTTGTATATATACTTTCAAGGACTGTAGAAATAATATCACAAAAAAAGGGGGCTGTCAGACAACTGCCACGCCCACTTTTTAAAAATATGTTTGAAATATATGTAAAAACAAGGTTTACATATCGCCCCGCTGTAGTCGGCGTCGCAGACGGTCGCAAAAGTTAGCCGTTGAAATAAGTACTATGGATATTGATCAATATATCTGAAAAAGTCCGGCGACCAATAGAGGCCAAACACAAAAGTTCTATTCCATCAAAAAAAATAAATATATAATTTTCTTTTAAAATTTTTTTATTAGGTTAAAAATTTAATAAAAAAGAGAAAAAGAAATTTTACAAAAGAAGAAAAGATATGACTTAAAACCTTTAAATATCCTTTAAAATTACCAAAAAAGAGTGTATAAATATCTTTTTTTGTTAAAAAGTTACAACAGTTTAAAATCGACTTAATTAATGCGAAATAATGAACACTACTTTCAGGATTTTACAAAATGCAACTTTATGCACCCACATCTTTATAACGAATAGAATTATAGTTCTTATATGAATATTTCCGTGTTATTAAGAATGTTTTATAAAACATACAAACAAATCATAAAAATCGGGGAACTTTTTTTTTTGATTTTTGTCGTGCTAGATTGGCCAAATGTGGCACTGTGCGGGGGTACTAAAAAATTTAGTTTTTTTTTGCCCGCCCCCTTTTTGGGGCGTGGATATAAAAAATAGTTTAAATAATGATAAAATTGTATTACTTTATTGCAAAAAGCATAGCAAAAAAATTAGTAAACATTTTTCGAGAGAGGGAGGTGTCCCCCACTGCCGCCGCCGAAGCCCCTTCCAAAAAAATACGCCCCTGATTAATTTTTTTTTTTTACATGTTGAAGGGTATAAAAGATTCGGCACAGCCGAGTTTAACACTCTTACTTGTTTAATATGGAATCTTCGAATTATCTATGAAATCTTCAAATAACAAGAAGAAGTTTTAAAGTACAAGTGGAATCTTAAGTTACAAATGGACAAATAACAAGTAGAATAACAAGTAGAATTTTCGAATTACAATTGATCTTTTTCTATTTATATCTATAAATTCTGTCTATAAGCATTTGTTGCTTTTGCCAATTTAAATTCTTCCAAAGTATATTTAAGAAGTTCTACCCCTAATTTTCCGGCATAGTATGCATTACTTAGCTATCTTGTAATAACAAAAAAAGCTATTGTTATACTATGATAAGATATTCAAATATATACAATACAATAAATTGCCATTCAACAGGTTAACAGGTATATTCTAAACAGGTATATTCTAAACTAATACAAAACTTTAAAGCTTCCGGTATTGACAATATACATTGTTCTGACCAACAAAGTTGGATAAAGTTTCAAGAAGATATGAAAAAAGTTAAAAAAGATAAATATTTAGAAAAAAAATCAATATTTTAAGGGTACATATACAAAAATTTCAATTTCAATAAAAAAATTCACGAATTCAATAAATAACTAAAAAAGCCGCGGTGAAGATTTTCACGAATTCAATAGAGCATTTGTTAGTCGTTTGCAAAAAATAATTTCAATGAAGAAATTCTATGATGCAAAAAAAAACTTTACTGATTTATAATTTTTTTTATTGATTTTTCAAATTATTTTTTTATTTTCAATAAATTTTTTTATTGGTTCAATGAAAAATTTGATTGAAAATACTTTTATTTTTAATAAACGTGTTTAATAAAATTTTCTTTAATATTTTTTTCTGTGTAGTTTTGAAAATTTAATCCACTTCATTGAAACCCAAAAAAGTTATAATCATTTTGTTTTAAAAAATATTTTGTTTAAAAATATTTAGTTTTATTTGATCTCTTAAAAAAAACTTTGCTTACATTTTTTTCAAACTTTTCGCAATCTTAAATTTGTCTTTAAAAGCTAAACCACTTCAAAAGAAAACTTAAGAAAATAGAATAATATTACTTTTTTTTATTTAAATTCAAATTTTGAATTTCAAATACCTTTTATGTCAATCTTAACCATTGTTGTTTACCACTTCTTTCTTTCTTTTTTCCTAGAGCTTTTGTATGTCAAATGACATAATCAATATGTAAATATGTGTATGAAAACCATGAAACCACAAAAATCAAGTGACACCCATTGAAAAGAGATTTAAATAAAATCAAAGAATATAGAATGCAGAATATAGAATAACAATAAAAATAAAATTGAGAAATATATTGTGGGTATATGTATAGCTTAAAGCAAGTACCCAGACTGACACTGATACTTTTTAATACCAATAATACACTAAAAGAATAAAAATAGTAAAACTTACAATGAAAAAAATCATAATATAAAAGTTTTAACATGATAATGTTTTTAGGCTGGTGTCTAATTTTAAAAAAGTTGCAGGACGCCACATCAGTTTGACTATATAAGCTTAAAATTAACGAAATAGAAAAGAAGAATTACTATTTTTATTTTTTTTTCATTATTTTTTTTTTTTTTTCATCAAATTTTTGTTTCTTTCATAAATTTTTTTTCCATCAAATTTTTTTTTCATAAAATTTTTTTTTTATCAAATTTTTTTTTCATAATTTTTTTTTTTTTCATCAATTTTTTTTTTTTCATAAATTTTTTTTATCATATTTTTTTTAATAAATTTTTATTTTTTCATTAATTTATTTTTTCATCAAAATTTTTTTTCATCAATTTTTTTTTGTTTTTTCATAATTTTTTGTTTCATAAATTTTTTTTCATTAATTTTTTTTAACAATTTTTTTTTTCATATTTTTTTTGTCATATTTTTTTTTCATAAATTTTTTATTAAATTTTTTTTATCAAATTTTTTATTATCAATTTTTTCTCACCAAAAAAATTTTTTTTTCATATTTTTTTTCATCAATTTTATTTTAACATCAAAAAGTTTTTCTTTTCATCAAAAAAATTCATCAAAAACTTTTTTTCAACAAAATTTTTTTTCATCAAAAATTTTGGGTTCATTAAATTTTTATACCCTCCACTTAGTGATAGAGGGTATATACATATAAGTTTGTCATTCCGTTTGTAACTCATCGAAATATCGATCTGGGACCCCATAAAGTATATATATTCATGAAGCCTGATCGATTTTAAGACATTCTAGCGATGTCCGTCTGTCTGTCTGTGGAAAATGCTTTCGCGGACAAAATATTGTACAGAGATGACTGAAACTTAACATATTTATTGCAAGTTCTCCCGAGAAGTTTGGTATTGCATTTGAGCGATATCGGTTCAGCGGTTAAAAAGTTATTAACGAAAATGTAAGCACACCTCAAAAATTTCAGTACATTCAACATAACCTAAAAATACAAAATGCTTTAATTCGGCTTCTGGTTGGCATATGTGAACATAATTGAACACCAAATGGTATTTAAACAAGTACGAACATATTTTTTAGACAAAATAAGAAAAAAATCGCGGATTTTTTTTACCAAAATTTTTTTTTGCGGAAATTTTTTTTTAAAATTTTTTTTTTTTCAAAAGTAATTTCCTTTTAAATAAAGTTTTTTGCAATAATCTTTTTGAAATTGTGGAGGGTATCACTACATTCGGCAAGGCCGAATTTAACTTTTTTACTTGTTTTAACATAATTTTGTTTTTTGTGAAAAAAAATAATTTTTTTTTACCAAAACTACTTTTTCACCAAGTCTAAGCTTTTCGCATAAAAATGTTCCATTTGTTTATCAAATGTACATAAAACAAGTGAGAGTGGTATATTCTTTGGTGCCGAATCTTTTATACTCTCCAAAATGTAAAAACACTTTTTTGCACTTATTTTTGCACTCACTTACGAAATGTACAGCTCTTTTGGTTTTTTAATGGGGTCCTCGACTGATATTTCAATTCGTTTTGCATGGAATAGCAAAGTAATATAACATTATTTTTTCCAAAAAAACCTTGCTTTGGCAAGTACACCCAAATCTTTCGCAAAACATTATCATGATTTAATGTTTTGGGCAAGAGTACAAAATTCCCAGGAATTTTTTTTAAGTGATATAAACATTTAATTTTTTAATGCCTAGGAGCTGAAAAGCATTCAAAGTAAATTCTTTTTAGTGTAAATTTGTTTTTAATTGGAAAAAACAAGTCAGAACTTTTTGTAAACTATCTCCCACAAATCGGCAGTTTCTTAATTTCTGATGATTTTCACAAAATGACTTCAATATTTCAAGTTTCTGAAGCCATTATTTCAGTGAATAGAAAAAGTACCAAATTTTACCCCGTTAAAGTCATAATTCCCAATGGTACTTTTTTAGAATGTTTTTTTTTTTTTTCACCCAACGATTCTACATTACAAATTTCCAGTTTCAGGAACCATTATTTCAGGATATATGTACAAAAAGTACCAAAAACTACTAAAAAGTGCACTTTTGTTACTTTTTGTATTTCCTGAAAAAAACTCTAAAAACTTGAAATTTAAAATGCAGGATCGCCCGGCGGAAAAAAATATTCTAAAAAAATACCTTTTGGGAATTCAGAATTTAATGTGTTAAAATTTTGCAACGAAAGAATTTCGTTTTCTGAAAAGAGTACATTTTGGGAGTCAATATATTAATGGATAAAATTTTGTACTTTTTCTATCTCCCGAAATAATGGTTCCAGAAATTTGATATTTTTAACGAAAAAAACCATGCGCAAAATACAGGAATCCGAAAGTTTGTCGCAAGCTCTATGAAATTGTCAATGGAATAAAAAAAATTGAGATTTTGTTTTTAATTTCTTGAACTTAGGAAAACTGCCAAGTTTGGAAATTTGTGGACAAATTTCAAAAGGCGATATCTCGAAAACAGCTCGGCGGATTTTAGAAAATTTTTAAAACTCAGCATGCCTACATGCATAAAAAAATTTATCGCAAGATATTTTTTTTTTTTTTTTTTCAATTGAGAAAGATTAATTTTTCAAACATTCAAAATTTTGTTGAAAATTTTTCAAAAATCCAAAAAATTAAAATAAAAAAATGTCTTACGATACACAATTTTTTTTTTAATTTTGATGTGGTGAACACAAATATAAAAATGTGAATAAAATCGCTCGAAAGGTTTTCAAGATATGGCTATTTGAAATTTGAAAAAAATTGTGATTTTTTCCTACGATTAAAAATTTAAAAATCAAAAAAACTAAGTTTTATTTTCTTGAGCCTTTCATAGAGCTTGAGACAGACTTTCATTAAAAATTAATTTGATCTAAATTTTGATCGATAAAAGTTTTGTTTTTTTAGAGACATGGCTGATTTGGGTCAGATTAAGTTTAATTGTAAGTTTGTCTTAAGCTTTAAGGAATATGCATTTTTGAAAATGTGTTTCCAAATTTCAAATGGCGATGTCTCAAAAACCATTTGACCGATTTCGGAAATTTTTTGGTGTTTGAATTCAGCATGCAAAAATTAATATAAATAATGTATAGCGAGATATATTATTTTTTCAAATATCCAAATATTTTGAGAAAATTTTCAAAAAATGCAAAACTTTGATCGAAGGGAGCCAGAGGTTGAAATGCTCGGATTTGCCTCAAATTATGTTAAAATAAAAAAAATGCTTTAAAATAACCCAAATTTCTTAATTTTGATGCTACAAAGATGAATATCAAAATATAAATAAAATCGGTCGAACAGTTTACGAGTTATCGCTATTTGAAATTTGCAAATTTGGCGGTTTTTCTACGGTCAAGAAATTAAAAAAAAACTCATAATTTTATTTCCTTAACCCTTTCATAGAGCTTGAGACAGACTTTCATTTACAAATTAATTTAAACCAAATCCGATTTTTTTAACCGGTGGCGCTTTTAAATGAATGTTTTTTTTTATAAGAAGAAGCAACACTCAGGCAATGCTGCCTATCAATTTCCAATGTAACCGTGATGCTTCTTTTGGAAAGGGGATAGAAGAGAGATGAAAGATTTGAAAGATAGAAGGGCTTCAGTATGGAAACACTGTAATTGCGCGTGTTGATAATTTTGAGTACAGTTGTTGCACCGCCATCTGTTATTGATCTGGCGAATTATTTTTGAAGCTGTGTTTATAGCCATTATTTTATTATTTTACTTCGTTGACGTTTTTAGTGCTATTTATTAATGAAGGAGGGTTCTGCGATAGATATTAGTTATAAATAGAAACTAATAAATATCTGAAAAAAATGTTGTTCTGTCTGAGCTGAGAATCGAACCCAGGCTTGCTGGCTAGTAGTCCAATGCACTAACCACTAAGCCACAGCACCCTTCAAATGTCCTCACTCAAAGTCAGCAGTAGTCAGGGCGTGCTGGCTTTTTGGGGATATATCACCTAAGACTTCTTTGGGAAAATGTCTGATATAGGTCATACGAATATACAAAAAATTTTTTTATTTCCTTTAGTTTTTACTTTTATCCATTTCCTTTTTAAATTTGCATTCTCATATTAAGAAAAAACGTTTCGCCTTTTTATGCCCTCCAACCACAGTATGGTGGTATATTCACATTGTGATTCCGAATGTAACAAATCGAAATATCGGTCGGGGACTACACAAGGTATATATATTATTGACCCATGATAAAATCTAAGACATTCTATCGGTGTCCGTCCGTCCATAAGAATATCTCTTATCTTACTGATAAGGTTAAGTTCGAAGATGAGCAAAATCGGACTAGGGGAAAAAAGTTTCACCATGAAGAACTACAACAACCCCTGAAAAACTAATTTTTTTAAGGGTTTTTTTTTACGTTTTGCTTAACAAATGTAACATTTTTATTCCAAGATTGTCGATTGCACTCAAATTCGTATTTATATACTGCTATCCTGAAGTCATTTCCTTATCGATGTCTTAGAGGAATTGTCTACACTCTTAACACAAAATATATATTTTATATATTTAAATTTTTTTTTAACTTTTATTAAAAATAATAAAAAATTTACTCTTTATTAGATCTTTTAATTGTGCAATGAAAAAGATTTTATTTTAGTTCGAGGTCTTTTATTATCTCCGTAATGAATTAACATTCCAAGTACACAGAAAGAATTGAAAACGAAAGTCAATCAACAAAAACGCGGATTCAATTAATTTTTTAATTGAAACTCCTCCGATAAAGAAAATTGTTATATCAATCATCAAATTGTAGGTGATTAATTGATTTTTTTCAATTAATCACTTTTTCGATTTTGATAAAAAATTTAATCAATTTTTTATTTAAAGTCAATTAAAATAATGATTGATTTAACAAATGAATTTCAAGCTTATGGAAAAATTATGAAGAAATTCATGTTTTTTGCTTTCCAATATGTTGCCGACAATAAAAAAAATTAAAACCCTTGTATAAAGTACATTTTTGAATAAATGTATTCAAATAAATTGAAGCGAAAACAAATCTGTTATGTTGAAAATTTGAAATTTGATAGTTAAAGAAAATACCAAAATTGTTGATCAAAACAATAATTGACTTATTTAAATTTTGTTGATCAATAGATTTAATTGAAATTTTTTAGCCAATAATTTTTTGTGTGTAGTTATGTTAACTCCACTTTCTTTCTTTGGATATTCTCCCAGTAAATATTGATAGAGATTCTGCTTTAAATTTTTTTTATTTTTTGGGATTGTATCCCATTGTCCAAACATCAAATAGTTATATTTTCAATTCATTTAACACAGTCCAAACTAAGTTAAAATAAATTACAGAAAACTATGATTTCAGATTGCAATTCAGTCCTGAAATTTACCAATTTTTTGAAAGCAGAAACTCCATGAGTATTTATTGGGAGAATATCTTAAGAGAGAAAGTAGAGTTAAAATAAGCACTTGATATGATAATTCAGTAAGAAGACAATAAATGACCTCGAACTAGAATTAACTATATTTATTTATTTATTTATAGTTTTTTGTCATTTTTTAGTTTACGGATTATTTTTTTTCAGTGTATCAAAAATATGCTTTTTTTTAATCATAAAAGTGCAGTTCTTTTTCTGTAAATATTTTAAAAGTAATATTCTATGAAATCTTCAATGAATTTACTAGTTCTATTACACCGTCCGACAGCCAATATTAAACATGAACGGGATAATATACGTCTGAAAGTAGAGATGAAATGGAGTAAAACTGCATTTATAGTTTTTAATTTCGTGATCTTGTTTCCTTTTAAAATGACTCCAAATTTTTTAAGGATACATTTTGTAAAATATTTTTGAAATATTTTTACTTGTCCTATTAAGACACTAGTGATGACAAATGAAAGAGGAGGATCTCCCCTTATTTTTCCATTTTTTTATTTTGCAATATCAGGATAAAAGATGTGAATAAAGTCATTTGAAAACTTTATCAAAATATTTTGTTGAAAATTTTGATTGATATTGAAGGATACATTTTTGAAAGGACGTAACTTACCTCTTTTTTCCTGATATGTGTAAATAATAAAATAGGAAAATTTAGGGGAGATCCTCGTATTTCATTTTCTATCACCAGTGACATCCTAGAATAAGTACAAATATTTAAACAAATATTTTATAAAATTTAATCCTCTTAAATTTTGAAGTCCTTTTAAAAGGAAACAGGATCACGAAAAGAAAAACTGTAAATGCAGTTTTACTACATTTAGTCTCTAGTTTCAAAACTTTATTCTCCGGTTCGTTTTTAATGACTTTTTTCATTTTTGTCGGGGAGTGTTTTTTTATAAAAAAATTTTCTTTAACTTTATGCTTTTAAACATTTTTCTGATTTTTATTTACTTATTTTTTGTTTTTGCTTTTTTAATGTTTATTGCTTATTTTGCTTGCAACCAATATATGTCAAATGCAAAAATTGTTCAATACTACTTAAGATGTGTTTACATCATACAACTATTTGTCTGTCGTTTTATTTTCAATGATTTTGATGAAAAATATATATTTAATTGTACCATAATTTAAGGCGTTTAAGTAGTAAATATTTGATTGTTATGCAAAAAACGAATAAAACTCTATATTTCTTTTAATTTGAAAAACAAATATAACAAATTATTTAAATTTAAGTTTGTTTATTTGAAAAAAAAAATCATAAACTTCATTACCTTGCCCGCTTTAAAGGTCAGGATTATATTTCTATAAAATGCCTAAAATTATGCTATAACAAAATTTAACTTTTTCATTAATCATCGACTCACAATCAGTGGTATGATGTAAACACCACCTTTACAGACAACAGCAACAACAATATAAATATAAATGGCACAAATTCCATTGAAAAAAAATACTACTACATTTTATTGAAATTCGAGAAAAAAAATACACACAAAATTGTACAAAGATAATGTGACAATAGCACTGTGAAAATACCCGCAGAGCATTAACATACAGTTTATTGTTTGTTGCCAGAAGGGGGGTGTTGGATGGAAAGTGCTTTGAAACTGACACAAAAAAGATTTTCATATAGTAATGTGTAGTAAAGTGCAGATGATAAAAAAATTAAAAAAAAAATAGTAGCATAAGAAAATGTAGGTGAAAATTGCAGATGAATATTATTTATATAATTTTAAGGTCAATTGTCACGATACCACAGAGTCAAACGGGTTTTGATGCTTTGTGTCAAAAAAGAGGACAAACTTTTAGGCTTACAAAAAAAATTTATTTCGTATGATTTTCAAAATCTTTAAAAAATAATTCTAAAATTTTAAAAATCAATGAAATCGTTCTATTTGGTCTTTCTGTGAAAATTGGTCTTAAAGGCCAAAAAAAGTTTTTTATTAACGATTTAATTTTTCATAAAAATTTTTAAAAATAATATAGAAATCTTATATTGACAATTTGGCTTTACTGTTTCATTTGACTTTTATTTTGGGCATTTTTGAATTATTTTTAAAGCATATCTTTAGGTGCAAACAATAGCTTAACCTATTATTAAGGCAACAGAAAACTAGCAGTTATTAATTTATTTTTAAGCCTAAAACTATGCAGCAACATACTTGAAAAAGGTGTCAGAAGTCAAATTTTTATTGTAAGTTGATTTAAAACTATAAAGAATAATGAAAGATTGTCCTGATTTCCTCCTATTGAAGGTTTAAAGATGTGTTACTTTAACTAAAAACATTTGCTTTCATTTAGTTAATTTTACGATACACATATTTTGTATAGCATTGTTTCAGGCCTCAAAATAAATTCATAAATGCTATTTTTCTGTTGCGCTACCTTTTATGTAGCGCGTGCCATCTTCTATAGAAAGTACGCCCAAAAGTATGCTTCAAACAATATAAAAACACACAGATGTGTTTTTATATTTTTTGAAGCATACTTTTGGGCTAATATTTTAAAATCTACTTTATAAATAAAAGTAATTAGTAAACACAACTGTTGACAAGTGTGGACGTGTTTTAATTTATCTCCGTGCTATTAATTGAATTTTTGAAATTGTTCGTAATAGGTATTTTTGTAATATTTTCATGACCACATCCAGGAAAATGAAAATATGGACACAAATGATACCGATTTAATTCGAGGCTCTGCCTCACCGACTGGTGCTGGTCCTAGCACTGGTCTTAGGGTTGCGACCTTGAAGTCCGACCTTGATTCTGGTAGGGGTGCTCAGCCTAATATTGGTGGTAAAAAGAAAAAGAAACTTAAACCATCAAAGGTCAGGCACAACCAGAGACGGCTTTGTTTGAAAATAATTAACAGACTAAGCCAACTTGATGGAACGAAGCTCTCCGAACGTGAGAGGGCGTCGCTATCATGGGCGAAAGGAGTCATTGAAGAACAGGACAAACTTTCGGCAATGCGCGCATCTGACAAACAGAGCGCTGTTTCGGCCTCGTCATCGAAGTCTGGTAAAAGGTTGCGCTCGCCCGACGAGAAACCTTTACCTAAGAGATCTAAGGTGACCGGCAACGTCTGGACTCAGTCTTTTAGTGAAGTGGTTAAAGGTAACTTCGTTAGGGCTGTGATAAACAGGCAAAATGGGGATTGTAGTATTCCAAGGGACAAGTGGAGTTTAGTTGAAACTAAACTAAATGAAATCTACTATAGGCTCCTTGAGAGTATGCCTGATTTTCTACCTACTACTGTCAACGCAGGTTGGTATCAGGGGCGAGTAAAACTCGTTGCTTTTGGGAACGAAAGATCCGCAGCCGTGTTTAAGGTTGCCATTAGCCAAGTGGGAGAGTTATGGCCTGGAGCCAGACTGGACGTTGTGGAAAAACATGATATCCCCTCGCAACCCAGAGCTCATGCATGGATCCCAATGGCTACAAATGACACTGCGGTGATTCTTAAGATGATAAAAGTCTGCAATCCTGACCTTCCAACTCAGAATTGGCAAATTGCCAGATTGGGTGAGATGGAGGGCGCTCGTCGTCAAGCAGTGGTCTTGGTTAATGAGGAATCGCTTCCGCTTTTAGCCAGGACTGACGGCATTATTAGATTTGGATTTTTTCATATAAGAGTCAATGTCTACAAGGGCGACCAGAAGACTATTTTGGACGCAGACAAGCCAGTGGCAGAGTCGGCTGGGGAGGAGAATCTGGAAAAGGTTGATATTTTGCTGGCCGATTCTAGGCTGATGGGAGATGCATCTGGCATTTTTGAAATCAAATCTGGTAACGAATGCGACCTCTGTGATGGCATGGAGGATAAAGCCGATGCCACGATGGGTGACATTCAGGACGAGGCCCATGCAGTGAGGAATTCGGAGAGTTCTGTTGCCTCCGATTCAGAACAGATGGGATATATATCTGGCTTATTCGAAACCGAATCTGGGGACGAATGCGACCTCTATGATAACACGGAGGATGAAGCCAATAACACGGTGGTGGAAAGGATGGTGGAAAAAAAGCAAGATGTTGCGGTTCCTACAAATAAACCTCCATCACTGTAAGGCAGCCTCAGCTGCACTTTTGCTGCGCCTGACGACAGGAGCAGTTGACTTGGTTTTTATCCAAGAGCCCTGGGTGCGGGGTGGCAGGGTTTGCGGATTGAAGACCCCTGGGTTTAAGTTGGTGGTTGCCAAAGGTGAGGGCTCACCAAGAGCCTGCATCTTGGCAAAAAATGGCTTAAATATATTCTTTTTATCAACTTTTAGTGATATGGATGTTACAGCGGCTAGCTTAGAGCTTCATGGGAAGTCTATTTGGCTCGCCTCTGCGTATTTTCCTAATCCGGGGTCAATACCCCCGGAGAAGGTTGTCGGTCTAATTCGGGAGTCTGAATCTAGGGGACACCAGTTAGTAGTGTGTTGTGATGCTAATGCACATCATTCGATATGGGGAAGTACAGACACAAATGATAGAGGCGAATCACTTTTGGAGTTTTTGTTAAGCACTAACCTCTATATTTGTAACAAGGGTGGTGAACCAACTTTCGTTACAAGTACGCGGCAAGAGGTTCTTGACGTAACACTTGTATCAGATACATTGTCTGATAGAATTGATGACTGGAGAGTTTTGGAAGAGCATTCTTTCTCAGATCATCGCTACATTGAGTTTTTACTCAGGGAGCGTGCCCCGGTTGAGACAGTCTCTAGAAATCTGAGGAGAACAAACTGGGTGAAATACAGGGAGACTTTTTCTTTGCTTTTGGATGAAGTACCCTTATCTAAACCACATAGTTTGGCGCAAATTGACTGTCTGGTTGACCATATAACAAATGTTTGTAATAGGTGCCTGATGCGTCTTGCCCTTCTGCAAAGCCTAGAGGGAAAAAAAAGCCACCTTGGTGGTCAAATGAGTTGCAGACGAGCAGAGATTCCTGCAGAAAGCTCTTTAATAAGGCTAAATTTTCAAGAGCGGACGAGGACTGGTCTGCATACAGGCTGCAACTTAAGAGTTATAAAAAGATGATCAGAAATGCAAAATGTGATTCTTGGAAAAACTTCTGTGGAAACATAGAAGACGTTTCTGAGGCATCCAGGCTGCGCAAGGTTCTGGCTTCTTCTCCTTGCACCCTGAGATACCTGAAAGATCCTAATGGGGTGTGGTCTTCCTCCAGTGGAGAGTCGTTGGATCTTCTTTTAAACACGCATTTTCCGGGCAATTCCATGACGCCGTTTCAAGCTTTGGAACGTTCTGACGCCCAAGCATCTGAAATTGCTTCGGAAATAATAAATATGCCAACATTAATCTGGGCGATAAAAAGCTTCAGGCCCTATAAATCCCCGGGACCTGATGGTATAATCCCGGCTGAGTTGCAGCAAGTGTCGGACTATATAGCCCCGTTGCTGTATAATCTATACACAGCATGCATCAACTGGTCGTACATTCCTTTAAAATGGAGGGATACCAGAGTCGTATTTATCCCGAAGGCTGGGAAAAGTTCCCACACAGCTCCGAAGGATTTCAGACCAATTAGTCTGTCTTCTTTTTTGTTAAAGACAATGGAACGAATGATAGACTCATATTTGCGTAGAGTGATTGACCCGAGGTTGCTTTCGACAAAGCAACATGCATACAGCAAGGGACGATCAACGGAAACAGCTCTTCATGAGCTCGTTGGTACCATCGAGAGATCGCTTTCGGTAAAGGAGTACACTATGGTGGCCTTTCTTGATATTGAGGGGGCTTTTAATAATGTCATCCCAGAATCGATAATATTGGCATTGTCTGGTCTGGGAGTAAAGCGCGAAATCGTTTTAATGGTGGAAAGCCTACTTGCCAGTAGACGTATAACGTCTGAATTGGAAGCGTCCGTCATATCTCGATTTGTCAATAGGGGCACACCACAAGGAGGTGTTCTTTCGCCGCTTCTTTGGAACCTGGCACTGAATTCAATGCTACTATCTCTAGAAGCACGTGGTTGTCATGTTGTCGCATATGCTGACGATGTCGCGATAGCGGTAAAGGGGAAGCATCTGCCAACATTGCGGGACATTCTTCAGGGTTCTCTGAAAGATCTGTCTAAATGGGCAAGAGACTGTGGTCTAGGAGTTAATCCTAGTAAAACAGAGCTTGTTTTATTTACAAGGAAAAATAAGATTCCTGCTTTTGATCCTATTTCTCTGGACGGTACTGAAATCACCTTCTCAGATGGAGCCAAGTATCTTGGAGTATTTCTAGATAGGAAGCTGAATTTCAGGCGTAATATTGAGGAACGGGTGAGAAAAGCAACGATTGCTTTGTATTCCTGTAAAACGGCCATTGGAAAACGATGGGGTTTTAGCCCTCAAGTCGTTCATTGGATCTATACAGCAGTGGTGCGTCCAATTTTGCTGTATGGAATCATTGTCTGGTGGCCTGCTTTAGAAACAAAATCGAACTGTGTCTTTATCACGAAGGTACAGAGAATGGCGTCAATGTGCATCACTGGTGCTCTTCGTACTACACCTACGGCTGCATTAGAAATCCTCCTTCACCTGATACCCTTGGACATATTGGGTAGGCAGTATGCAGCTGCGTCGGCAATTCGACTTAATAGCACGATGCAATGGAGGAGCAGCGATTGTGGCCATATCGCGATCTTGAAAAAGATAACAATACCACAAAATGTGGATTGTGCTCCCTCTTTGAGCCTTTTTGAGCGCCACTTTACCACTATGATACCATCCAGGGAGTCTTGGATGGGGGATAGTCCGGGAAGAGGAGCTACCATAAATTTTTACACAGATGGATCGAGGCTGCACGAACAAGTGGGCTTTGGGGTCTATTCGGAAGAGCTTGGATTGAGCCTAGCTCGTAGATTGCCAGATCATTGCAGTGTCTACCAGGCAGAGATGCTGGCAATAAAGGAAGTGGCTGACTGGTTGAGCTGCAATGTCTTGTCTACAACCGCAGTCAACATCTATACTGACAGTCAAGCCGCGGTCAAGTCCCTGGATTCAATGTTTCTGAAAACAAGATCTGCCCTTAACTGCCGCACGTCTTTAAATGAGATGGCCAAGCAGTTTAACATACGACTCATATGGGTCCCAGGGCACAGAGACATTCCAGGGAATTGCAAAGCCGATGAGCTTGCAAGACTAGGAACCACCTTACAGGTTCCAACAGAATTGGAATGTGTTGGTATGCCTCTAGAAACTTGCAAGCAAAACCTACGGCTTTGTTCTGCGACGGAGACTAATCAAAGATGGGCAAATGGATGGACGTGTGAGACAACACGACTGATTTGGCCTTCTCTTAATCAGGGGCGCACAAGTGAGCTGATATCGCTTCCAAGAGGAGAGATTTCAACGGTGGTTTCTATAATTACCGGACACTGTCTTATAGGGAAGCACGCAGAGCGGTTAAATGTGCCGTCGAATGACTTTTGCCGAAGTTGCATGGATGAAGAGGAGTTGGAAACCATCGAACACTTTATTTGCCATTGCCCGGCACTTTCTGGTCAGCGGCTTGCTTCACTGGGATCTAGGGAGCTGTACGATCTTTCAGATTTGTCGGATGTCAAAATTCAACATCTAGGGAGTTTCACAAGAAGCTCAAACTGGTTTAACGACAGGGACTAGTAGGGAAACCTATTACGATCCCGTGGTATCACAATGGACCTCAGAGTCTACGTGTGTTGACGTAAAACGTCAGCAGCCACTTACAACCTAACCTAACCTAACCTAAACACAGCAAATAAAAAATGAACACATTTTTCTAATTCATTTCCTTTTATTTTTTTATTACTATTATTAGAACCGAGCTAACTACTTAATCATACTCATCCATTACAATTGTATAACAAAATACATAATTTATAAGTTTTTCTAATCTCTAGGGAGGTACCTCAATATTATCTTGCTGCAAGTACATAAATAAACATTGTTAAAATGCTAATTATATATTTATTGATTATTATTTATAATACAAAGCAATGACAAAAGGAACATAAAGTAAAATTACACGGTTCCACTACTTTTACAACATTATCAACTTTAATATATTTACATTAGAGTGGCATTTTTCCTTGAACTTTTGATTTTCCAATTAAATTTGAGATTCGATAAAATTCGACTAGACCTATAATTATGTTGTAAAAATTCGAGAGCAATCGGATTAAATTAATCCGTGGCAACCGGCGATCAAAGTTTTGGATTTTTGAAGCGCCCTTCGAGCAAATTTTTGGGTTTTTAAAACTTTCCATTAATATTTTAGATTACACTACTCAACACGGTTTTTGCACAGACATTTTGAAAACATTTCCTAAAGTATTTTGGCCTCCTAAACACGAATCTGTCATCAGAAAATTTGTATTAAATTGCCTTTTTGCAAAATTCGGATACTTGTAAGGACATAACCAAAAAAGGACATTTTGAACTTCCTTTTAATGTCCTGATGGTATTCTTGATCGTATCGAGTCCGGATTTCTTGCAAAAGTTGGGTAATTTTATTGGGAATTCAATTAAAAAAAAATTTGAAGAGCTTTAACATATACTTTTCCAAATATTAAACAAGTAAGAAAATTATATTCGGTCAAGTCCGACCATATTATACCCTACACAAGAGTTTCCCGGAAAATGGGTCCCAAGTTTAAACATGGACTGCTTAGATCCATATTTTGTCAAATCTTTAATAAGTTTAAAAATCACCCACAAATCAAATTTTAGTGAAATATGCTTCTTGTTGTTGACAATAAACCGCTTTAATTGAATATCGGGCGAAATGTTCACATGGGGCCTAAGTCCAAAAATGGTCCGATGACAATCAGATTTGATAAGGTTATTAAAGTAAGCATTTAACATACGCAAACAGAATTTTTATTAAATATTTTCTATTTTCATAAAATTTGAAAGATTTATGTGAAAATCGGGAAGGTGGTTTGCATGAGGGCTACAAGAAGAACTGGTTCGATTTCTTTAAAATTCGGAATGGTGTTTTGTGTTCATGAAACATGATTACCTACCAAATTTCGAAAATATACCTATTTTAATGCGGTTATTAGAGTCATTTGAGCCAAAACTAAAGAGGACTTTTGTATAGGGGCTAGGTCTTAATATAGACCGATTTTTATGGACAGACAGACGGGCGGACGGACATCGCTCAAAAAGTGATTTTGAGTCGATCGGTATGCTTAGAAGTGGTTCTAGAACCAATATTTCGGTAGCTACAAACATCAGCACAAACTCATTATACCCTGTACCACAGGGTGGTGTAGGGTATAAAAATTTGTCTGTTTTGAGGGCTTGGTCCACAAAAAATTAAAATGCCTCAAGAAGGCGATTTGATACAACTTTTCTGATGACAGATTCGTGTTTAGGAGGCCAAAATACTTAATAAAATGTACTTTAGAAGTCTGTGTAAAAAAAGTTGATTTTTGTAGAGTTGTGTTATCATAATTCTACGATCTTACTGGGCCAAAAATTAAAAAAAAATCAAAATGAGATTAAAATGTTAAAATTTAATAACCGCTTAATAGAATACTTTGAAAACATTCTTTAGTATTTATTTTAAAATTTTTTTAAAAAAACAAAAAATTTAAAAAACAGAAATTTTAATTTGAATTCGAATTTAAACCATTTTTGAAGAAGTTATGAATACAAGAAGTTTGAGTAAACGAACAAGGTCCGTATTTCTTAAAACTCTGTATCTTTTAAACGGTTCGTCAAAAAAATCTGACGATTTATCAGGAAGGAGTTTTTAAAGGATACTTGAAAATATTAATATCTTTAAAAAAATGTGTCAAAGTGTTTGATTTGTTATGGAATAACCCATGTGGTTATCTTGATGTATTTCATAAATAGAAATTTCCCTGCATATATTTAATATTTTATTAATTTATAAATAATATAAAAGTCATATTTTGTGTTAGATAAATTACTTGAAAATTACATTAATATATTGTCATGTGGCAAATGTCCTTGTCCAACCGACAATATACATTCTATACTACATGTGTAATATTTCAAGTGTTTTTATTTTAATGATTGTATTTAAAGGGAAAGTTAGGGAGACTTAATTTCGAAAAGGTCTTACAAAAAAATTATTCAAAAAATTAATTTTAATAATAACACCGTCCGACAGCTAATAATAAACATGAACCGGATGATTTACGTGTGAAATTAGAGATCAAATAGAAAGTAGAGATTATTTCGTGATCCAGTTTCTTTTAAAAGAACTTCAAAGTTTTAAAGGATACATTTTGTAGAATATTTCAGATATATTTTCACTTGAAAGGGGAGGATCTCCCATAATGTTTCAATTTTTTATTTTTCCATATCTGGATAAAAAAATGTGATTAAAGTCCTTTGAAACTTTTTTAAAATATTTTGTTGAAAATTTTGAATGATATTGAATTATAAAGTTTTGAAAGATTGTAACTTACCTCCTTTTTCCTAATATGTAAAAATAGTAAAAGAACAAAATTAGGGGAGATCCTCCTCTTTCATTTGCTTTCACTAGTAGCATAATAGGACAAGTATAAATAGTATTACAAAATATTTTATAAAATTTAATCTTCTAAAACTTTGAAGACATTTTAAAAGGAAACAGGATCACGAAATGAAAAACTGTAAATGCAGTTTTACTACATTTAGTTTCTAGTTTCAATCGCATATTATCCAGTTCGTGGTTAACGACTTTTTTTAATTTTTGTCGAACGGTGTAATAATTACACCATCCGACAGCCAATATTATGCATGAACCGAATGATTAACGTCTGAATGTAGAGATCAAATGGAGTAAAACTGCATTTACAGTTTTTCATTTCGTGATCCTGTTTCCGTTTAAAAGGACTTCAAAGTTTTAAAGGATATATATTGTAAAATATTTCAGAAATATTTGTACTTGAAAAAGGATGATCTCCCCTAATGTTTTAATTTTTTGATTTTTCCATATCTGGATAAAAGGATGTGATTAAAGTCCTTTGAAAACTTTTTCAAAATATTTTTTGAAAATTTTGAATGATATTGAATTATAAAATTTTGAAAGATTTTAACGTATCTCCCTTTTCATGATGTGCAAAAATAATAAAATAGTAAAATTAGGGGAGATCCTCCTCTTTCATTTTCTTTCACTAGTGGAATCCTACGACAAGTATAAATATTAAAAAAATAAAATTATATTTATCAAATTATTATAAAAAAAATATTTTTATACATTTATTATTATACTACTAAAATTTAGTCTTCTTAAACTTTAAAGTGATTTTAAAAGGAAACAGGATCACGAATTGAAAAACTGTAAATGCAGTTTTACTACATTTAGTCTCTAGTTTCAAACGTATATCCAGTTCGCGTTTGACAACTTTTTTCATTTTTGTCGCATGGTCTTATGAAAAGGGTTGATTTTTATAATAAAAAAAAACTTATCCTTATTTTTCTTTCATTTCAGGTAAGTGGATCTGTTTCTCATAACCTAAAATAATTTTTAAAAATTTATTTACAGTAAGGTAAGATCAATAAAAAACTCTTTCTAAATATCAAATCTAATTTATGTGTAAAAATATATAACAAAAAATCCTAATAAATCCTCGTTTCCCCCTTAATCCCCTTTATTAATGAATCTAATACTTGATACAATTTTGGTATTATATTTCACTGAATACAAAAGGGTTAGAGTTTTAGTAATTACTGAAACTTGTAACAAACTAATTGTAAATTATCACCCATACACACACAAATTATCACATACATACTCACACACATGCAGCGCGCCACTTATACTAAGGGAATATCATAGTTTGTATTTAGCCATAGTTAAATTGCGTACAATAGACATGCACAATCATGCATGCCTGCATATGTTCTTGTGTATGTTGTGTTAGTTATAAGGAATACGAATATTTTCACTTTCTCCTTATTTATTGATGTTAAGCGTTAACATGGCAGGCAATTTATTATCATGAAAATGTAATAAATATTAAAATATAATTGCAGGAAAGTGTTAAATGACTTAATATATGAACATATAAGTTGCTTTATTGAGGGGTTTAATATTACAAAAATGAACTAAAAACTAATGAATTGCAGAGAAATAGGTTAAATGTTGGTAATTTTAATCAAAAAAATTTGTTAGGAAATATTTTGTTTTACTGAATCAGTAACTACTAATCGACACAAAACCGAACTTTCCGTCTGAAAGTGAATAAACTACTTTGCACCGTTGCGTATGATTGTTATTTAAAAGCAATTTAAAAAATTAAATATACACCTCTTTTACAATTTTCAAGTAATTATAATCATAACTAGGGTGACCATTTTTTTCTGAACTCAAATCAGTACGCCCAAGATTTTATGTTTTTTTCCTAAAAATAACTTTTTGAAAACTCTTTTCTATGGAAAAAACACTGCCGAATTTTTTAACACTACAAAAATTTCGGTTAAACTAACATGCTTGTGTCAATTAGTATTTCAATGAAACAACTGTTAAAAAACAACTGACATAACCTATTGTCGTTATATTGCAGAAAATTTAGTTGACTTCAAACAACTCCATCTTTTTCACATAAATTAGTAAATACTAAAATAATCTCATGCTCTGATACAATTTGCTTTAAGGAACATCTTGATTCGCGAACTCCTTATAAAACTTAATTTTTAGAAATCGAAGTTTTTGTACAGGA
Organism: Pegoplata infirma; assembly: GCA_963921195.1. Classification (NCBI taxonomy): domain Eukaryota; kingdom Metazoa; phylum Arthropoda; class Insecta; order Diptera; family Anthomyiidae; genus Pegoplata; species Pegoplata infirma. The sequence goes on from OY992537.1 coordinate 221,932,715, forward strand.
CTTTCGAATAAATTTATTTTTTATGTTGAATTGTTCAAAAATCAGCATCATCAGTACATATTTCAAGAAATCAATACAAATCAGTACACCGTTTTTTGATCAGTACACCTGACCAAAAATCAGTGCATGTACTGATCAAATCAGTACGTTTGGTCAGCCTTATTATAACACCATCCGACAGAAATTAAAAAATAAGTTAAACACGAACTGGATAATATGCGTTTGAAACTAGAGACTAAATGTAGTTAAACTGCATTTACAGTTTTTCTTTTCGTGATCCTGTTTCCATTTAAAAGGACTTAAAAGTTTTAGAGGATTAAATTTTATAAAATATTTTTTTAAATATTTGTGCTTTTCCTAAGATGCCACTAGCGATAGCAAATAAAAGAGGAGGATCTCCACAATTCTCCTATTTTATTATGTTTACATATCAGGATAAAGGAGGTAAGTTACGTCCTTTCCAAAATGTATCCTTTTATATTAAATTTTCAACAAAATATTTTGATAAAGTTTTCAAATGACTTTATTCACATCAGTTTATTTTGTTATAGCAAAATAAAAAATGGAGAAATTAGAAGAGATCCTCCTCTTTCATTTGCCATCACCAGTGTCATCCTAAGACAAGTGCAAATGTTCAAAATTCAAAAATATTTTACAAATTGTATCCTTGAAAATTTGAAAGTCCTTTTAAAAGTAAACAGAATCACGAAATAAAAAACTGTAACTACAGTTTAACTCTATTTTACCTCTACTTTCAGACGTATATAATCCGGTTCATGTTTAATATGGGCTGTCGGACGGTGTAATGATAGTTCACCAACTTCAAGTGCGTGTAAAAAAAATCTAGCATTGAACTTAATGAAAAACCCTTGAGGGTTTCGTTATGGAATATGTTAATTTTTATTTGATTTTGATTATATGCCATTCCGATTTAAATTGTTTCACGGTGTTTTTATTTAAATTCAAATTTAAAAGTCTCTTTTAATAGATTGTGACAATTTTTTTTACATTTTGTAAGAAATTTACTTTATATAAATAACATTTTAAGTTGCATGTGATTTTCAGTTACATACTTTATTCTAAAAAAAGTAATCTTTCTTATCTAAAACTTAACTATTAACGTTTGTCATTTTCTACTACAAAAAACACACACATAATTTTTAAAAGGATGAATTGGAAAGTTGTAGATTACAAAAGAGTAAAAGCGCTAGGACAGACAAATTGAATTAATTCACATTGAATTAATTCATTTCGAAATAATTCATTTTGAAAGAATTCATTTTGAATTAATTCATTTTGAATTTTTTCACTGTGAATTAATTCACTGTGAATTAATTCATTTTGAATTTATTCATTTTGAATTAATTAATTTTGAATTAATTCATTTTAAATTAATTCATTTTGTATTAATTTATTTTGAATTAATTTATTTTGAATGAATTAATTTATTATTAAAAATTTATTATAATTATTTTGAATTTAATCATTTAAAATTAATTACTTTTAAATTAATTAATTAATTGTGATTTAATTCATTTTGATTTAATTCATTTTGAATTAATTTAGTTTGAATTAATTTATTTTGAATTAATTCATCTTGAATTAATTTATTTTGAATTGATTCATTTTGAATTAATTCATTTAGAATTAATTCATTTTGAATTAATTCATTTTAAATTAATTCATTTTGAATTAATTCATTTTAAATAAATTAATTTTAAATTAATTTAAAAATTAATTCATTTTTCATTAATTCATTTTGAATTTGTTCATTTTGAATTAATTCATTTTGAATTAATTCAATTTGAATTTATTCATTTTGAATTAATTCATTTTGAATTAATTTATTTTGAATTAATTCATTTAAAATTAATTCATTTGGAATTAAATCGTTTTGAATTAATCCATTTTGAATTAATTCATTGTGAACTAATACATTTCGAATTAATTCATTTTGAATTAATTAATTTTGAATTTATTCATTTAGAATTAATTAATTTTTAATTAATTCATTATGAATTCATTCATTTTGAATTAATTGATTTTGAATGAATTCATTTTGAATTAATTAATTTTGAATTAATTCAAAGTGAATTAATTCAATATGAATTAATTCGAAATGAATTAATTCAAAATGAATTAAATAAATTGATTCAAAATAAATTTATTCAAAATAAATTAATTCATTTTAATTTATTCTTAATGAATTAATTCAAAGTGAATTAATTCAAAATAAATCAATTTAGAATGAATTAATTCAAAATGAATGATTTCAAAATGAATTAATTAAAAATGAATTAATGAATTAATTCAAAATGATTTAATTTAAAATGAATTAATTCAAATTGAATTAATTCAAAATGAATTAATTCAAAATGAATTAACTCAAAATAAATTAATTCAAGATGATTTAATTCAAAATAAATTAATTCAAACTAAATTAATTTAAAATGAATTAATTCAAAATTAAATAATTCAAAATGAATTAATTAAAAATTGAATTAATTAAAAATGAATTAATTCAAAATGAATTAATTCAAAATTAATTAATTCAAAATGAGTTAATTCAAAATGAATTAATCCAAAATGAATTAATTCAAAATTAATTAATTTAAAATGAATTAATTCAAAATGAATTAATTCAAAGTGAATTAATTCAAAATGAATTAATTCGAAATGTATTAGTTCACAATGAATTAATTCAAAATGGATTAATTCAAAATGATTTAATTCCAAATGAATAAATTTAAAATGAATTAATTCAAAATAAATTAATTCAAATTGAATGAATTAATTCAAAATAAATTAATTAAAATGAATTAATTCAAAATGAATTAATTCAAAGTGAATTAATTCAAAGTGAATTAATTCAAAATGAATTAATTCAAAATGAATTAATTCAAAATGAATTAATTTAAAATGAATTAATTCAAAATGAATTAATTCAAAATGAATTAATTCAAAGTGAATTAGTTCAAAATGAATTATTTCAAAATGAATTAATTCAAAATGAATTAGTTTAACCTGAATTAGTTTAACCTGAATTAGTTCATATTGAATTTATTCAATATGAATTAATTCAAAATTAATTAATTCAAAGTGAATTAATTCAAAATGAGTTAATTCAAAATGAGTTAACTTAAAATGGATTAATTCAAAATGAGTTCATTCAATATGAATTAATTCAAAATGAATTAATTCAAAAAGAATTAATTAATTGAACTTATTCAAAATAAATTAATTCAAAATGAACTTATTCAAAATGAGTTATTTTAAAATGAATTAATTAAAAATTAATTAATTCAAAATTAATTAATTCAAAATGAATTAATTCCAAATGAATTAATTCAAAATAAATTATTTCAAAATAAATTAATTCAAAATGAATGAACTCAAAATAAATTAATTCAAAATGAATTAATTAAAAATTAATAAATTCAAAATGAATTAATTCAAAATGAATTAATTCAAAATGAATTATTTCAAAATGAATTAATTCAAATTAATTTAATTCAAAATTAATTAATTCAAAATAAATTAATTCAAAATGAATTAATTCAAAGTAAATTAATTTAAAATTAATTAATGTAAAATGAATTAATTCAAAATGAATTAATTAAAAATGAATTAATTAAAAATGAATTAATTCAAAATGAATTAATTCAAAATTAATTAATTCAAAATGAATTAATTCAAAATGAATCAATTCAAAATGAATTAATTCAAAATGAATGAGTTCAAAATAAATTAATTCAAAATGCACTAATTCAAAGTGAATTAATTCTAAGTTAATTAATTTAAAATGAATTAATTCAAAATGAATTAATTCAAAGTGAATTTATTCAAAATGAATTAATTCAAAATGAATTAATTCAAAATTAATTAATTCAAAATTAATTAATTCAAAATTAATTAATTCAAATTTAATTAATTCAAAATGAGTTAACTCAAAATAAAATAATTCAAAATGAATTAATTCAAAATGAATTTATTCAAAATGAATAAATTCAAAATTAATTATTTCAAAATGAATTAATTCAAAATGAATTAAGTCAAAATGAATTAATTCAAAATGAATTAATTCAAAATGAATTAATTCAAAACGAATTAGTTCAACCTGAATTAATTCAAAGTGAAATAATTCAAAATGAATTAGGTCAAAATGAATTAATTCAAATTGAATTAATTTAAAATGAATTAATTCAAAATGAATTAATTCAAAACGAATTAATTCAAAATAAATTAATTCAAAATGAATTAATTCAAAATTAATTAATTCAAAAAGAAATAATTTAAAATGAATTAATTCAAATTGAATTAATGCATTAATTCAAAATTAATTAATTTAAAATGAATTAAAAAAATGTATTAATTCAAAATGAATTAATTCAAAATAAATTAATTCAAAATGAATTAATTCAAAATGAATTAATTCAAAATGAATTAATTCAAAATTAATTAATTCAAAATGAAATAATTCAAAATGAATTAATTCAAAATGAGTTTATTCAAAATGAACAAATTCATGGATTCGACCGAGTCGAATTTAATATTTTAATAGTTTTTAATAAATTTCACCCCAACATCTTGTCTATCAACTTTGCCTTGTAATAAAAAGTTTTGACATTTTGTCACCGTCTTCTGTGACATATGCAACTCAAAACTTTTCAAATCATCCTGGCATACCTTTTCGTATTTTATTTTCGTATATGTGGGCCAAAAGTTTTTTTGTTTTGTTTTCTTGTTTGTCATTATGTTTTGTTTTCATGTTTCTTTACATTGTTATAAACGTTTTCTTTACATGACAACACACTTCATTTGTTCAGTTTATTGTTATACTTTCATATATAACACACACACATACAAACAAACATAAGTAGAGTAAAATGTAACATATTCGAAAAAAGGATTCTGAGACACTCTACACACATGAACAGGAAACGGGAGAAGAAACATGAAAAGAATAATGATAGTAAATGGTTAAGGGTGCTGAGATTGTTTTCACAAAAGTAATATTTTTGTTGTTGGTGAAAACAAGACAAAAGAAAAGTAACAAGGAAATATAAAAAAAAACAGCTGGTGTTTGTTAAACAGTTCTCAGTTTTTTTTTTTCTTTGTTGAATAAATGATGGTTTTACTATAGGAAAATACGACAGACACTTGATTAACAAATTTAATTTTGTATAATATTTTTTAAATAATATTATCAATTATATGATTGTGATAATCATAGCGTGATCTTTATACTAAATTTTATGGTATGATTGTAGATAATCATGGTATGATTGTTCAGAATTATGGAATGATTATTGAGAATTATAGTATGGTTGTTGAAAATTATTGTATGCTTGTTGAGAATCATAGTATGATTGTTGAGAATCATAGTATGACTGTTGAGAATCATAGCATGATTGTTGAAAATTATAGTATGATTGTTAAGAATCATAGAATGATTGTTGAGAATCATAGTATGCTTGTTGGGAATCATAGTATGATTGTTAAGAATCATAATATGATTGTTGATAATCAAAGTATGATTGTTGAGAATCATAGTATGATTGTTGAGAATCATAGTATGATTGTTGAGAATTATAATATGATTGTTGAGAATCATAGTATGATTGTTGAAAATCATAGTATGACTGTTGAGGATCATAGTATGATTGTTGAGAATCATAATATGATAGCTGTGTATCAAATCATAGTATGATTATTGAGTATCAAAACATGTTTGTTAAAAATCATAGTATGATTGATGATATTTATAGTATGATTGTTGAGAATCATAGTATGATTGGTACATCTATCACAGTTAAAAAAAAAAATATTATAATGAAAAGTATAAATTTCAGCAAAAAACAAAGTAATTGATTTAAAAACTTAAATAAGCTTTGTTAAATTCTTTTCATTATATTTTTTAAACATAAATCATTTTTGTCATGTTATAAATAAACTTTATTTTTCTTTTGGAAAAAAAAAATTATTTAAAAATATTTTAAGAAATTTTCCATATTGTATTGTAAGGGTTTATATATAAAGAACCTACACTGAAAGTTTTTTTTCTACATAAAATTTCACAGAATCCGAAACATTTTTGTTAAAGAAAATTTTTAAAAATAATTATAAGATTGTTAGAAATATTCCTTAACCCTTCTGCATCCCTTGCATATGTGCCCTTCCTATGATCCTTTGGGTCAATATGACCCAACATTAAAATGTAAACAAAATTCCATGTTTTAGTATATTCAAAAATAATGAAAACTAAAATAAATCAGCCCTTCCATAGCAATTATTAAAAAAAAAAATAAAATCAAATTTGAAATTCAACATTGAAATTCAACATTGTGTTGGTATTAGAAAATGGGATTATGAGGAGAAGGAATGACGGAGTAGTGTTTGTGGACATTTAATTTGAATTTTTTCAAATTATACACAAACAAAAAAAATTTTTTCAAATTACTAGGAAAAGTCTCGTAATTTTACCATTTTACCAATATTTGACAGTTTTTCTTGTTTTTTAACAAACAAATTTGAATCAAAATTTACATTTTTTTTTGAAATTATACAATTTTTTTTTGTAATTTTACAAATTTCCAAAAAAATTTTACAAAAAATCTAGTAAATTCACGAGAATTCCTTGTAATTTTAATTGCGCCCAAAAACTGTAAATTTACAATTTTATCGGTAAAAAGTTGGTAAAAAATTGTAAAATTACTAGAAATCTCGTAAAATAGGAATTAGCAAAAAATCTAGCAAAGTTACGAAATCTCCTTGTAAATTTTATCGTGTCCAAAAATTTGTTAATTTACAATTTTATTGATGAAAACCTTGTAAAATTACAAAATTATTGGTTAAAAGCTTGTAAAATTACTAGGAATTCTTGTAAAATAAGAGGTAGCTAAAAAAGTAAAAATTTTTTCTTGTGATTTTACAAGGTATTTTTTTTGAGTGTACTGACTGGGTAGACTTCTGCAGGGATTTAATTCCACATAGGGCTAGTTTGACTGATGAGAAACGAAGTTTCTCTGTAATTCGTTGTGCAAGACATTGGACAGTAGACAACGAAAGGATGTGATCTGCTGGAAAGGCGCCCATCTCAGGTGATTACTTGACTTACCGTGGTTATATCTATATAACAATGACGCACAACAAATTCCGACTATGCTCCAATGAGTCAATAGAGCTGGATACCCTACTTTCGTTGATGAGCTTTAACGCACTCCTTTGCACCTGATCACATAGACCTTGAAGCACCTGCCCAGATATGTGAGTTGTATTCCATTTTCGGTCGGATATAGGTGGCATAATTAGTGAGATCAGACGGAGTGAAGAAATTCTTGCACCGTTTTAGGAAATCAAGACACTTGAATGCTTCTTTCGACACTTGAATAACATGTTTGTTCCAACGAACATCACATTGGATTTTCATGCCTGATTCCTCAATAGCTATTCCACCCATGGATACAGATGATGCTGATTCCACAAGCCGTCTGAGGGTAAAGAAAATTGCTATTTGGCGTTAGTTTTCTGGGTTTGTTACCTCACCCTTTTTTGGGGTTGGCGGACCTTTGCGGGTTTCTCAAAATCCCACCCACAGTACGAGAATAATAAAATTTTGAATGATAAAATAATTAACGAGAATAATAAAATTTAGAATGAAAAACTATTCAATGAAAGCGATTTTATTGATTCTTTGACCGACAAAATTATTGATCTATTATTCTTAATGAAAATGAACCCAATTCAATTATATTCAGAAGAAAAACAAATGGTAAAGTAGAACTAAACTTGCATAATCGCTTGTTGGGTCATATTGACCCAAAGGATATTAAATGTGTGTAAATCGTGTTTTTAAATGTAGAGGGGGGAGAAAAAATTCAAATTTTATTATTTTCTCTTAAAACCATAATTTTCGTCCCTGTAATGGATAAATCAAAGTTTCACGTTGATATCTTATAACTAGAGTTTTTCTTTTCCCGGACTTTTTCATTTCCCGGGAAAGCGGGATTCATTTTTAAATTTCCCGGGATCCCGGGAATTCCCGCAATAACTAAAAACCCAAATTTTTTGTCAAAAAAATATATAAAAACCTTATGAATGCGATTACACTATTTATAATGTTTATTAACACCATATACATCGTTCAACTGTTGACGAGTGTGGACGTGTTTTATTTTAACTCCGTGCTATAAATTGAATTACTAAAATTGTTCGTAATAGGTTTGTTCGTAATAGGTATTTTTGTGATATTTTCATTACCACATCAAGGAAAATGAAAATATGGACACAAATGATACCGATTTAGTTCGAGGCTCTGCCTCACCGACTGGTGCTGGTCCTAGCACTGGTCTTAGGGTTGCGACCTTGAAGTCCGGCCTTGATTCTGGTAGGGGTGCTCAGCCTAATATTGGTGGAAAAAAGAAAAAGAAACTTAAGCCATCAAAGGTCAGGCACAACCAGAGAAGGCTTTGTTTGAAAATAATTAACAGACTAAGCCAACTCGATGGAACGAAGCTCTCCGAACGTGAGAAGGCGTCGCTATCATGGGCGAAAGGAGTCATTGAAGAACAGGACAAACTTTCGGCAATGCGCGCATCTGACAAACAGAGCGCTGTTTCGGCCTCGTCATCGAAGTCTGGTAAAAGGTTGCGCTCGCCCGACGAGAAACCTTTACCTAAAAGATCTAAGGTGACCGGCAACGTCTGGACTCAGTCTTTTAGTGAAGTGGTGAAAGGTAACTTCGTTAGGGCTGTGATAAACAGGCAAAATGGGGATTGTAGTATTCCAAGGGACAAGTGGAGTTTAGTTGAAACTAAACTAAATGAAATCTACTATAGGCTTCTTGAGAGTATGCCTGATTTTCTCCCTACTACTGTCAACGCAGGTTGGTATCAGGGGCGAGTAAAACTCGTTGCTTTTGGAAACGAAAGATCCGCAGCCGTGTTTAAGGTTGCCATTAGCCAAGTGGGAGAGTTATGGCCTGGAGCCAGACTGGACGTTGTGGAAAAACATGATATCCCCTCGCAACCCAGAGCTCATGCATGGATCCCAATGGCTACAAGTGACACTGCGGTGATTCTAAAGATGATAAAAGTCTGCAATCCTGACCTTCCAACTCAGAATTGGCAAATTGCCAGATTGGGTGAGATGGAGGGCGCTCGTCGTCAAGCAGTGGTCTTGGTTAATGAGGAATCGCTTCCGCTTTTAGCCAGGACTGACGGCATTATTAGATTTGGTTTTTTTCATATAAGAGTCAATGTCTACAAGGGCGACCAGAAGCCTATTTTGGAAGCAGACAAGCCAGTGGCAGAGTCGGCTGGGGAGGAGAATCTGGAAAAGGTTGATATTCAGCTGACCGATTCTAGGCTGATGGGAGATGCATCTGGCATTTTCGAAACCGAATCTGGCAACGAATGCGACCTCTGTGATGGCACGGAGGATAAAGCTGATGCCACTATGGGTGACATTCAGGACGAGGCCCATGCAGTGAGGAATTCGGAGAGTTCTGTTGCCTCCGATTCAGAACAGATGGGACACATATCTGGCTTATTCGAAACCGAATCTGGGGACGAATGCGACCTCTATGATAACACGGAGGATGAAGCCAATAACACGGTGGTGGAAAGGATGGTGGAAAAAAAGCATGATGTTGCGGTTCCTACAAATAAACCTCCATCACTGTAAGGCAGCCTCAGCTGCACTATTGCTGCGCCTGACGACAGGAGCAGTTGACTTGGTTTTTATCCAAGAGCCCTGGGTGCGGGGTGGCAGGGTTTGCGGACTGAAGACCCCTGGGTTTAAGTTGATGGTTGCCAAAGGTGAGGGCTCACCAAGAGCCTGCATCTTGGCGAAAAATGGCTTAAATATATTCTTTTTATCAACTTTTAGTGATATGGATGTTACAGCGGCTAGCTTAGAGCTTCATGGGAAATCTATTTGGCTCGCCTCTGCGTATTTTCCTAATCCGGGGCCAATACCCCCGGAGAAGGTTGGCGGTCTGATTCGGGAGTCTGAATCTAGGGGACACCAGTTACTAGTGTGCTGTGATGCTAATGCACATCATTCGATATGGGGTAGTACAGACACAAATGATAGAGACGAATCACTTTTGGAGTTTTTGTTAAGCACTAACCTGTATATTTGTAACAAGGGTAGTGAACCAACTTTCGTTACAAGTACGCGGCAAGAGGTTCTTGACGTAACACTTGTATCAGATACATTGTCTGATAGAATTGATGACTGGAGAGTTTTGGAAGAGCATTCTTTCTCAGATCATCGGTACATTGAGTTTTTACTCAGGGAAAGTGCCCCGGTTGAGACAGTCTCTAGAAATCTGAGAAGAACAAACTGGGTGAAATATAGGGAGACTTTTTCTTTGCTTTTGGATGAAGTACCCCTATCTGAACCGCATAGTTTAGCGGAAATTGACTGTCTGGTTGACCATATAACAAATGTTTGTAATAGGTGCCTGGATGCGTCTTGCCCTTCTGCAAAGCCTAGAGGGAAAAAAAAGCCACCTTGGTGGTCAAATGAGTTGCAGACGAGCAGAGATTCCTGCAGAAAGCTCTTTAATAAGGCTAAATTTTCAAGAGCGGACGAGGACTGGTCTGCATACAGGCTGCAACTTAAGAGTTATAAAAAGATGATCAGAAATGCCAAATGTGATTCTTGGAAAAACTTCTGTGGAAACATAGAAGACGTTTCTGAGGCATCCAGGCTGCGCAAGGTTCTGGCTTCTTCTCCTTGCACCCTAGGATACCTGAAAGATCCTAATGGGGTGTGGTCTTCCTCCAGTGGAGAGTCGCTGGATCTCCTTTTAAACACGCATTTTCCGGGCAATTCCATGACGCCGTTTCAAGCTTTGGAACGTTCTGACGCCCAAGCATCTGAAATTGCTTCGGAAATAATAAATATGCCAACATTAATCTGGGCGATAAAAAGCTTCAGGCCCTATAAATCTCCGGGACCTGATGGTATAATCCCGGCTGAGTTGCAGCAAGTGTTGGACTATATAGCCCCGTTGCTGTATAATCTATACACAGCATGCATCAACTGGTCGTATATTCCTTTAAAATGGAGGGATACCAGAGTCGTATTTATCCCGAAGGCTGGGAAAAGTTCCCACACAGCTCCGAAGGATTTCAGACCAATTAGTCTGTCTTCTTTTTTGTTAAAGACAATGGAACGAATGATAGACTCATATTTGCGTAGAGTGATTGACCCGAGGTTGCTTTCGACAAAGCAACATGCATACAGCAAGGGACGATCAACGGAAACAGCTCTTCATGAGCTCGTTGGTACCATCGAGAGATCGCTTTCGGTAAATGAGTACACTATGGTGGCCTTTCTTGATATTGAGGGGGCTTTTAATAATGTCATTCCAGAATCGATAATATTGGCATTGTCTGGTCTGGGAGTAAAGCGTGAAATCGTTTTAATGGTGGAAAACCTACTTGCCAATAGACGTATAACGTCTGAATTGGGAGCGTCCGTCATATCTCGATTTGTCAATAGGGGCACACCACAAGGAGGTGTTCTTTCGCCGCTTCTTTGGAACCTGGCACTGAATTCAATGCTACTATCTCTAGAAGCACGTGGTTGTCATGTTATCGCATATGCTGACGATGTCGCGATAGCGGTAAAGGGGAAGCATCTGCCAACATTGCGGGACATTCTTCAGGGTTCTCTGAAAGATCTGTCTAAATGGGCAAGAGACTGTGGCCTAGGAGTTAATCCTAGTAAAACAGAGCTTGTTTTGTTTACAAGGAAAAATAAGATTCCTGCTTTTGATCCTATTTCTCTGGACGGTACTGAAATCACCTTCTCAGATGGAGCCAAGTATCTTGGAGTATTTCTAGATAGGAAGCTGAATTTCAGGCGTAATATTGAGGAACGGGTGAGAAAAGCAACGATTGCTTTGTATTCCTGTAAAAGGGCCATTGGAAAACGATGGGGTTTTAGCCCTCAAGTCGTTCATTGGATCTATACAGCAGTGGTGCGTCCAATTTTGCTGTATGGAATCATTGTCTGGTGGCCTGCTTTGGAAACAAAAGCGAACTTTGTCTTTATCACGAAGGTACAGAGAATGGCGTCAATGTGCATCACTGGTGCTCTTCGTACTACACCTACGGCTGCATTAGAAATCCTCCTTCACCTGATACCCTTGGACATATTGGGTAGGCAGTATGCGGCTGCGTCGGCAATTCGACTTAATAGCACGCTGCAATGGAGGAGCAGTGATTGTGGCCATAGCGCAATCTTGAAAAAGATAACAATACCACAAAATGTGGACTGTGCTCCCTCTTTGAGCCTCTTTGAGCGCCACTTTACCACTATGATACCATCCAGGGAGTCTTGGATGGGGGATACTCCGGGTAGTGGAGCTACCATAAATTTTTACACAGATGGATCGAGGCTGCACGAACAAGTGGGCTTTGGAGTCTATTCGGAAGAGCTTGGGTTGAGCCTGGCTCGTAGATTGCCAGATCATTGCAGTGTTTACCAGGCAGAGATGCTGGCAATAAAAGAAGTGGCTGACTGGTTGAGCTGCAATGTCTTGTCTACAACCGCAGTCAACATCTATACTGACAGTCAAGCCGCGGTCAAGTCCCTGGATTCAATGTTTCTGAAAACAAGATCTGCCCTTAACTGCCGCACGTCTTTAAATGAGATGGCCAAGCAGTTTAACATACGACTCATATGGGTCCCAGGGCACAGAGACATTCCAGGGAATTGCAAAGCCGATGAGCTTGCAAGACTAGGAACTACCTTACAGGTTCCAACAGAATTGGAATGTGTTGGTACGCCTCTAGAAACTTGCAAGCAAAACCTACGGCTTTGTTCTGCGACGGAGACTAATCAAAGATGGGCAAATGGATGGACGTGTGAGACAACACGACTGATTTGGCCTTCTCTTAATCAGGGGCGCACAAGTGAGCTGATATCGCTTCCAAGAGGAGAGATTTCAACGGTGGTTTCTATAATTACCGGACACTGTCTTATAGGGAAGCACGCAGAGCGGTTAAATGTGCCGTCGAATGACTTTTGCCGAAGTTGCATGGATGAAGAGGAGTTGGAAACTATCGAACACTTTATTTGCCATTGCCCGGCACTTTCTGGTCAGCGACTTGCTTCACTGGGATCTAGGGAGCTGTACGATCTTTCAGATTTGTCGGATGTCAAAATTCAACATCTAAGGAGTTTCATAAGAAGCTCAAACTGGTTTAACGACAGGGACTAGTAGGGAAACCTATTACGATCCCGTGGTATCACAATGGACCTCAGAGTCTACGTGTGTTGACGTAAAACGTCAGCAGCCACTTACAACCTAACCTAACCTAACCTAACACCATAAAAATCTTATTTAGTACCTTTAAAACAGAAAAAAAATAAGTTTCGAGAAAAAAAGAACAATTTTTGTTACCCAGTTCTTATAAAAAAACGGTCCAAATATATCGAAGTCGTTTAAAAGTATTTTTAAGGGAATATGTTATTTCACATCGCTTTATCTGTTTTAATAATAAAATTCATCATTTATTCTAGTTCATCTTGTTGTTAGTTCAATTTTACAATTGGTTCTCAACGCTTTGCCTCTAAAACACAATGAAACTAATTCACAGGAATTTCTCTATTATGTTTCTGAAACTGAATGTAACTGTTTCAGAGAAATGAAATTATAAGAAAATTTACCCCAAAAATTATTAAAAAAATTAAAAATTCTGATTTCTAAAAGACTGTCATCCTTTACACAGATTTTATATCAATTTATATAATAAATATTTTCTAAAAAAACAAATAATCATACTGCAATTTTTTATAATGCAGTTCTCAGAAAAAAATTTCTTAGCTTCTGAAAAAAAGTATCAGGATCTGATAACACGCCCAACAACCAAAATCGGAGTGGGATGAAACAAAAAGCAAATGCAAGCATAATAAACCCCTCGACACTTTTTTTTTGGTTTAGCGCTAAATTTTTTTGCACGCATTTGAAGTTGGTGACCTTTTATTATAATTATAATAATAATTGCTTAAAAATTGTATAGGGCGTATGATTAATTTTGTAATTGCCTTTAAATAACAACCATACGCAACGGTGAACAGTGGATTATTTTTATTAATTTGGCTATTCAGTAAATAGGTACGGGACCGATCACAGCGAATTTCATACCGGTTGTAGCTTACGTAATTTCAAGCTTATGTTTAGACCAGGGGCCCCTAATGTAGGACATGTTTAGTACACAAAAGCTTTAATTGCTTTAAAATGCGTGTAAAAAATAATCTAGCGCTGAATTAAAAAAACCTCTTGATGGCTTTGTTATGTAAAATGTAAACTTTAATTTGCTTTTGTTTTCATTCTACTCCGATTTTAAATTTAGATTTTTTATCACTGTGTAATTATATCCTATCCTAAAATTTACGGGAATTCCCGTCCCGGGAATTCCCGTGAAAAACTCTACTTATAACTAAAGGTAAAAATTTTGCGTTTGAAAACCAAAATTGGGTCAAATTGACCCAAGGAGTGCAGAAGGGTTAAACAACTAAAGATACAAATTCGACTTTGCCGATTTCCGTATTTAAAAAAGTTTTAAATACGAAATTATTTGACAGAAAAGAAGACTTTAAGAGGGATTGTATTTTTTTAAATTGTATACAAATTTTGATAAGAATTATTTTTAAATTTTTTTTGAAAATTTTTGCAAAAAAAAAAACTTCTTGAGTGTATTTTTCGAGTGTAGAATTTTTTTAATGTGCATGTATTGAAAATTATACAGGCTTTGCCTAATTTTTTCAGATTTTTAAAACAATGTTTAGAAATGTTACGAGCATCATTTTGCATCCGTAGTGCATATAAAAAACAAGTAAGAAAATTATAGTCGGTCAAGACCGGCCATATAATATCCTACACCGGTGTTTCCCGGAAAATGGATCCCAAGTTCAAACATGGACCGATGGGATCTATGGTTGTTAAATCTTTAATAAGTGTAAAAAAACACCCACAAACCTAGTTTTAGCGAACTAAGCTTCTATTTGTTGCAAATACACCGCTTTAACTAAATGTCGGTCGAAATTTTTATATGGGTCTAGGTCCAAAAATGATCCGATTAAAATAAGATTTGATAGGGTTATTAAAGTACGCGTTTAATACATACTAACTTAATTTTAATAAAATATTTTTGATTTTCATGAAAATTGCGAGATTTTTGTGAATATCGGGAAGGTGGTTTGTATGGGGGCTACAAGAAGAACTGGTTCGATTACTTTAAAATTCAGCATAGTGATTTGTGAACACAAAACACGATTACCTGCCAAATTTCGAGGGTATACCTTTTATAAAACCGTTGTTGAAGTCATTTGAGGCAAATTAAAAGGGAACGTTTGTGTGGGGGCTAGGTCAAAACATGGACCGATTTTTTCCAATTTCAATAGGCTTCGTCCCTGGGCCAAAAGAAGCTTAAATCGGATGATAATTGCGACCTGTATCGTGTTTACACCGTTACATGGACAGACGGACGGACAGATCCTAGACCAAAAGGGTGGTCTAGGATCAATATTTCGGGTTGTAACAAACATCAGCACAAACTCCTTATACCCTGTACCACAGAGTGGTGTAGGGACAAAAATATTTGTCTGATTTTTTCAGATTTAAAAAAAAAAAAATTTAAAGGTGTTTTTTTTGCATCCGTTGTGCTTTTGGGGGGAAAAAATTTTTTTTTTGAAAATTGGTGCCAAAAACTTCTGTTATGTGGAGTATGTTTAGAGAAAAATATCTATACTCCACATAACGAAACTTTTTGGCACCAATTTTGAAAAAAAAAAAAATATTTTTCCCCCCAAATGCACCACGCATGCAAATGTAAAAAAAAGACTTTTTCTTATCCCGTGGGTGCAAGTGCAAGTGCATGACCTTGAACTTTTTCTGACATCTGATTTTGCCCGCTTACGAAGTAAAACTGCCTATGACCATGAGACATATTCGTGCCAAAAGTCAGAAGTCTAGCTCTTTTATTTTTAACTTCATCGTATCTTATACAGACGGACGGGTAAACGGACATTCTACCCGTCATTTTTACCCTCTAACATTTTTGTAAAACATACCTACGCCCTATCTTCCACTCCCTAAGTGAGCTTCCATTCAAAATGAAATTTTTATAAAATTTGCTCCAACTGTAATTTGTATGGAGGGTAAAACTAACATAAATGGGGGTCGGTCGCCATAATGACCCTCCTCGGACGCCCCATTGGACCGGTAGAAGCTGATTAAATAAAACAAATTTACGAAAAAATAAAAAAAATTTATGGTGACCGCCTTAACAGTTAAAGACAGGGGGTAGGTGTATACAGAGAAAATGTTTGGACCAAAAAAATATTGTTGGTTGGTCATACATTTTTAAAAAATGTCATTTTGTGTGGGTGCCCCCTTAGAAATTATAGATTGGGTATTACTTTGTTCCGAGGAAATCTTTAGACGTAAAAATTAAAGGGGGGTGAGTCTTGGAAATGCCCCCTCTATGACGCACCATTGGAGCAGTAGAAATGATTTTAAGATTGGAAAATTACAATAAAAGTTGTTCAAAAAATTTTAAAAAATAGTAATAATCGTTATACCACGATCATACTGTGCAAAAAATTTGTGGAATCGATAGAAGTTTTACACAAAAAAATTTCAAAAAAACCAAAGAGTACAAACATTTCCAAAAATGAGATTTAAAATTTAAAACTTAAAAATCGCATACTAGAGCACTCATAAGATTTTTTTTGGATTTTTTTTAAGTACGTAAAAAACAAAATTTTGAAAAAAAAAAATTTGCATTTTGGACCATTATTGAAGAAGCTATGAGTAAAAGAATTTTGAGTAAAGGAACAAACTACCAATTTTTAAAAATTCTATATCTTTTAAACGGGTCATCAAAAAATCTGAAAATTTACCACGAAGGAGTTTTCGAAGGGTACTAAAAACTTTCAACAAATTGGGAAAATCTAAAAAAAAATTATTCAAAGTGTCCGCTTTGACATGGAATGCCCAAAATACACTCAAAAAAAAAACCTTGTAAAATTACAAGAAAAATTTGTAACTTTTTTTGTTTGCTACCTCCTATTTGGCAAAAATTCCTAGTAATTTTACAAGCTCTTTACCAATAATTTTGTAATTTTATGAGGTTTTTACCAATAAAGTTGTAAATTTACAAATTGTTTTGACACGATAAAATTTACATGGAGGTTACGTAATTTTACTAGATTTTTTGCTACCTCCTAATTTACGAGAGAAAAAATTCCGAGAATTCCTAGAAATTTTACAATGCTTTATACCAATAATTTTTAATTTTACAAGCTTTTTACCAATAAAATTGTAAATTTACAGTTTTTTGGCGCAATTGAAATTACACGGAATTCTCGTGAATTTACAAAATTATTTTTGTAAAATTATCTTGGAAATTTGTAAAATTACAAAAAAATTGTAAAAATACAAAAAAAAAATGTAAATTTCGATCCAAATTTGTTTGTTAAAAAACAAGGAAAACTGTCAAATATTGGTAAAATGGGACTACTAGACTTTTCCTGGTAATTTGACCAAGTTTTTTTTTATTTGTGTGTACCCTCTATCGCTAGAGTGGAGGGTATAAAAAACTTGAAAACTCCGTTTTTCAGAGGTTTGTTTAGTTGTTTAAGAAGAAGCTTGTTTCGGCTGCTCCGATTTTGCCCGTTTACAACTTAAAAATGTTCAGCCATATGACGAAAATGTTCTTAACTTTAAGTACAATTTAATTTTTCATCACTACGATAAAATTTTTCATAGTACAATAATGAAACATTGCATCAATTTTGCTATCGAATACAATGCTTCTTCATATTTATGAAACTATAAATTCAACAAAAGTTTTTAATTTGTTCACAACATCAATACGATCAAGATTTTTCTTTAAGTGTATGGAAAACAACATAAAGAATGTGCAATAGTTACACTTGAAAAATGTATTCAATGTAATTCCCAAAATGCTGCATTGCAATATAATATGTAATTTTATTCGAGTAACGTAACATTCGTTCATTTATTTAACTGAACAGTAAACAATATAAAACAATGTTTAACTATAAATAAACCAGCAAACAATTTCATAAGCTTAAGGGGAAATATGTACAACACTCTTAAAAATAATTGTGTAAAGTACATTCAAAACTTTCTATCTGCTATATTATAACACTGAATATTCACCGTTGATATGGTGCATTTTTGAGAACTTTGAAGTATCGTTTAAGAAAACTGCCTTGAATTTCCACAAATTTATTCCATGTTTTTAGGTTTTGTTTTTCAAAATGTTTCCTGGGTTTTAAGTTAAGCAGCAAGTAATGTCTGCAGTCCATTCAATATGGTAGTGTATTGCATCGCTGTGTATGTACAATTGTAAAGGAACAATGCAAGCATAAACAATGTGACAATATTTATTTCCAGAAATCCCCTTATGTAAAACATAACCATCATATACAAAAAAATCCCTCCAAAGGAAAAAGTAACAATCAGAATGTAAAAAGTAACAGGTATAAAACGGCTTGTAGATGTACTAATGTAGGGACCAAATGGGAAATTTTTATACCCTCCAACCACAGTATGGGGGTATACTCACTTTGTCATTCCGTGTGTAACACATCGAAATATCGGTCGGGGACCCCACAAAGTATATATAATATTGATCCATGATAGAATCTAAGACATTCTAGCGATGTCCGTCCGTCCGTCCGTCTGTAGAAATAACGATGCAGTCCAAACCCAAAGAGCTAGTCCCCTGAAATTGGGCAAGAATATCTCTTATGTTACTGGTAAGGTTAACTTCGAAGATGGGCACAATCGGACCAGGGGGAAAAAAGTTCCCCCTTGAAGAACTAAAACGACCCCTAAAAAATGCGATATTTTTACGAGTTTTTTTTAATTTTTGCTCAACAAATGTAACATTTGTATGCCATATTATGTGCAGTGACCTGCGCTTGGACCAAGGGGGTAAGAAAATTAGATTTTGTTCAGGCCGCCCCCTTTGGGGGCGTGGTTATAGAAATTAATTAAAAATAACGATAAAAATTTATTATTTAAGCGTAAATATCATAAACAAATAATTTGTAAACATATACAGCAGGAGTACAGGTGTCCCCCACCAACTCCGCCGACCCCACCCCCCACAAAAAAAAACGCCCCTGTGATTTTTTTAATTTTATTTTAAACGTTTTGGAGGGTATAAAAGATTCGGCACAGCCGAATTTAACACTATTACTTGTTTTTTTGTGAAATTGTTTCTAAAGAAAATTTCTTATATTCTGAAACATTTTTCTTACCGATTTTGAGACATTTTTGTATAGAAGTATTTTCAGATTCCAGTCTCTCACTAACAATAAGAACTGATTTTTAAAAATTCATTATCTTCTGATGTAAAGGGGGATTAAAAGATTATTTTGGTACTTTTTTATATTTTCTGAACTAAGACGGAATTTTCGAAAATTATTAATCGAAGGGTGTAAAAAGGATTAAAACGGTGTTTAAAAGGTAGTATACATTTTTTTCCTGAAGTATTGGTAATCAAAACTTAAAATATAGGATCCTCTTGCAAAAATATATTTCTGAAAAATGTACTATTCTGTCTTCTGACATTATAGTTCTAGAAAATTAAAAGTTGGAATTAAGAATTGTTTTGTGGAAAAAATATTTGATGTTTAAAACGTAATGCGCAAAAAACATTCGAAAAACATGCCTTAAAAGTTCTAATTCTTGTGGGATAAAAGGGGGTAAGAAAAGCGACTTTGGCAACCAATCAATCTAATTAACAGTGGTATTTAAAGTTAAACTGGAAATTTTAAATATTTCATCCTTCAATGAAAAAAAACATATTTTGAAAGAGTAGTTTTTCTGAAATTTCAATTTTATGGGACTCAAAGGGAAAAATTGGTACTTTTTTAAAACTATTGAACAGAAACTCAAAATCTGGCATATTCGATCTTTCAGAAAAACTAACATCCTAGAAAAGGACATATAATAATAAGTTTTGATCACATGATCAATTAATTTTATTTATTCTTTCTATTTATTTACAACTCATTTTTAATAATTTCAACCTAAACGAGAACTGCTAACAATGACCGTCGTCTCGTTGTAGCGAAAAAACCTAGGGTTCTGGTGGGAATCGAATCGTTCAAAGGCTAGCACACTACCAACTAGCTTACAGGGGCCCCCAAAAAAGGGCATATATATGTACGTTATACCGAAATGAACAAATGCCATATGGAACGAAATGACATGAAACAGTAACCAATTGGAAAAAAATTGTGACAAAAGTACTTTTAAGAAAATTTCGATTTTTAGGAGGTAAAAAAGTGTTCTTAGGTACTATTTCGATCTCCTGATATAGTGTTCAGTAAAATTTGACGTTTGGAAAAAAACATTTTGAAAAACAGGTTTGAGGAAATAGTGGTTCCTAGAGAGTAAAAAATTGTACTTTGGTACTCTTTTGATATCATAAAACGGTGGTACAATCCTCCAGTAAAAATAAAAACAATTTCAAAAAACACTTCTTGGAAATTTTAAATCTAATGGGCGGAAAAGGCCATAAAAAGGAAAATTATTTATTTTTTATTACTATTAAACTAAAAATTTTATATGTCTAACAAAACTATAACACTAAAGAACGACATATTTGGAAATTTAATTTGTTAAGGGTAAAATGTGATAACAAATGTACTTTGGTACTTTTGTATCTCCTAAAATAATGGTCATAAAAACTTTTAATAAAGAATTCTTAAGCGAAAAATATCTGAAAAATGTACCTTACGAAAACTCCGATTCTATTGTTGTAAAAATGAGGAAAAATTGCACATTTTTTATCTCCTTAAATGTTGTTTCAAGAAACTCGAAATTAAGTACACTCAAAATAATCACTCTGTTAAATTACGGAGATACTCTGCTGAGCCAGCAGAAAATACCATAGATTTCCAACCAGCAAGATTTTTTGTTAGTTTACGAAGAAAATTCTGTAAAATGATTTTGATAAAAAAAACTGTAAATTTACAGAATTGTCTGTAAAATATTGATAAAACCGAAAAGAATTTTACCAAAAAATCTCTGTAAATTTACAAAGCTTTAGTTTAATGAATTTTACGAGTTCAAAATTTTACAAAATTTTATCTGTAAATTTACAAAGTTTTAGTTAAATCCATTTTATAAGTAAAACTTCTTTGCTTAAAAAACATTAATTAACATTAAAAAAATTTAATTAATTAAAATTTTGTTAAATTTGCCAGCTTTAATGCTTCCAAATTTACTTTTTTTATTTTTGTGCAAATTGCGAGTTTTTAACGAGTAACTCTAATTTTACAAAAAAAAAAATTTTGGTCACAAGAAAATACAAAGTATTTTTTTAAAATCTGTATTTCGACAGATAACTTTGTCAAATATCTGTCAAATTGAGATTACAGTCATTTTACAGAGTATTTAACAGACTAATTATTTTGAGTGTAGTCTTTTTAAACTTTAGAAGAGTATCTTTTTTATTTTGGGCTGTATCGTGTCTTCTACAGACGGACACTCGGACAGCGCTAGAATTTATTAGAACTGATCGATATACATACTTTATCCTATACCGATATTCCGTGACACACGGAATGACAACGTGATTATACCCCAATACTGTGGTTGGAGGGTATAAAAACAAGTTACAGGCGCGTTTTTTTTTTGGGAGGGGGTCGACAGACTTAAGTATTACACCGGAAAAAGTCCATGCAACATTTTACGAAAAAAAATTTCGTACTTTTTTTCATTATAATTCACGCAAGTTGGCTACATAGTACGAAAAACTTTAGTACTGAATTTCGTATTTTTACTAAATTAACGAAAATGATTAGTAAATATTTTTTTCGTAATATTTACGAATGTTGACTAGATATTAAAATGTTGTAAAAACTTTTTTAATTTTACGAAAGTAACAAAAAAAAAGAATGTAAATGCTTCTTTCGTAAAATATACGAATGTTGACTACATATTACAAAAAGAAGTGTACAGACTTTCGTATTTTTACGAAAATAATTCGTAAAAACTTCTTTCGTAAAATAACAAAAGTGGACTTTGTCATTCCGTGTGTAACGCTTCTAAATATCGGGCGTGGATCCCATAAAGTATAAATATTATTGATCCATGATAGATTCTAAGACATTCTACTAATGCCCGTCTGTATAAATCGCGGATACCATCCAAAATAAAAAACCTAGACTCCTGAAGATTAGCACGAACAAGTCTTTTGGTCATCAGCAGGTTAAGTTCGTATGTGGGCAAAATCGGTCCAGGCGGAAAAAAGTTTCCCCTTAAAGAAATAAACAAACCTATGAAAAAGACAATTTTTTAAAGTGTTTTTTTTGCATTTTTGTAAACAAATGAATCATTTTTATGTCAAAAAAATTTTAAAGTACTGTGCTTGTACCCAGGGGATTAGAAAATGTCTTGTGGTTGGGTATAAAGAATAAATTTCAATGATAACTCTGATAATTTTTTTTACATATTTGGGATATAAAAGATTCGGTACAGCTGAATTTAAAGCTCTTACTTGGTTTTTATTTATTTTAAGTATCAAATAAAATTTGAGGCTTGATGATATAAGTTTTTTTTTTACATGTGGGGAGGTGGTTCTCCAAAAAAATCATAAAATCATCTCAACTTATCATCATAAGGTCTTGTAATGTGAACGTAGCCTTAAACGAAATCACTGTAAATAATGAATGAAATCTTATAAGTCTCTGTTAAGAAGAAACAATTAATTGCTTGTAAGATCTGTAAAAAAAATAACGAGACAATATTGGAAATGTTGCTGTCAAAATGTTGTTCTTATTCTCAAGAAAGAATTTTTTACATGTAATTTCATTGATTAAACGATTTTTTTTTATTTACGAAAGATTTTCTTAAAAAAAAAATATTTCGTTTATTTTGCGAAAATTTTCGAAATATACGAAAATTAATTGCAAGAATTTCGTGGTGCGCAAAAATGAAATTTTTCGTACAATATACGAACGTTTTTGTACATAAAAGGCAGGAATTTTTTTCGGTGTATATATATTTTTTTTTTTTAAATGCGGCTTTTTTGTTAATGTTTCGCATTTTTGTTACGTCTGTTAAAAAAACATGTACTATCACAACACCGCACCAAAAAAAAATTTTTTTTTGGGTTAAAACCTGCAACACCAAAACATCAAATAAGGGGAAAATGAGAGAGAGACAGAAAAAAACGTCATGAAAATAGAATAGAATCAATTTCGAAACAAAATCGCAGCGGAATTTTGTTTTTTCAAAATGTATGGTGAGAGTTGCGTTAAACCGCTAACTGCTTCAATTCTGATTAATCTGATCATTATAAAACTCAGTTTAAAGCTGAATTTTTGCATTTTTACTAAATGCATGTCATTTTTACAATTTGAGAAAATTTGTTATACCCTCCACTCTAGTGATAGAGGGTATATATAAGTTTGTCATTCCGTTTGTAAAACCTTGAAATATTGGTCTAAGATCCCATAAAGTATATATATTCTTGATCCTCGTTCGATTCCAAGACGATCTAGCGATGTCCGTCCGTCCGTCTGTCCGTCCGACTGTCTGTTGAAAACACGCTAACTTTTGAAAGACTTTACACATGCTCCTGAAGTTCGGCATATGTGTTGCGAATTTACCTGGTCAGGCTGGTATTGCAATCCAGCGAAATCGGTCCAGTGGTTCAAAAGTTATGAGCAAAACAGCAAATTTAGGCAAGGGTTTTTCACGAATTAACGAGATAAAAAACATGATAACTTTCTAAAGGCAATTCTGAGGATGTTGCAGCTTGGCATTTATATTTGTCGTTTCCCTGGGCTGGTTTGTATTGAATTTTCGTCAAATCGGTCCAGTGGTTCAAAAGTTATAAGCAAAACCGTAAATTTCAGATTCGCCGCACTTTAAATTCACGTGTTGAAAACCCGTTAAACATGTTTTAAAAATATTGGTAAGTCACAAAAATATTTTACAACGCATTTTTGTCAGTAAAAAATGTTTTTACACTAAAAGAAAAAAAAAATACACTCGAAAATTTTTTTTCACTCAATAAAAATTTTACACTCAAAAACAATTTAGTAAATTATTTTTTTTTTTTTTTTCAAAAATTAGTTAAAAAAAAAGTTTTTTTACAGAAAATAAAATATTTCTAATCAAAAATGTTATTTTTTCAATTTAGAAAATTTACTATAACTTAAAAAGGGCTTTGTGGAGGGTATTCATAGATTCGTCCAAGTCGAATTTAACTTTTCTACTTGTTTTTTTTTATAAAAGCCCTCTTATTTTTTTCGTAATAGATCAGTCTTAAACTGTAAAGAGATTTGAATTAATTTTTTTTTCTTTCTGAAATTTTCCAAAGAGTTTACTTGTTTTTCCAAATTTTGGTCAAATTGAAGCAAGATTGTTGATACATCGAATAACAGTTTTTTAGGCGATAATCAGACTAATAAAGCATTTAATTACCTTTAAGTTAAAACCAAAAAAATTACACCGATTTGGTTCGAAGATATTTTTATTTTAGTAAAATTACTCTTTTGAAAAATTTAAAATTGGAAAAGTTATAATATTTCGAAAACTGTTCCAATTTGTAAACTAGTGTTCTCAGAAAATTCTCTTAAAATCTAATAAATTTTTTGCTACTGTAGCTCACTTTAAAGGACTAACTAACCATTTATTATACAAAATACATTTATACAAAAAATATGCAAACATTTGCTAACTGAAAAATGATAAAAATATTTTACAAATGCTAGTAAAATGGATATTTTGTTACTACGGCCACACCTTTAGTTGTGCTGGTCACATAAGAACGAAAAAATAATACTCATTTTTATGCTGGTGTAATACGTTTAAACTATGAATATGCAGTTTTAGTTTTTGGTATTCATTTATATTTCTTTTTTAACCACTCTGGTATACATATTTTGCAAATTTTTCTTTTTTTTAAGTTTTTATTATACTTTTTAGTTTGTTTCATTTTATTACAAAACCATGTGTTTTTTTGGATTTTGTAAAATATTTTTACTTTTGCTACCTCTAGCATTTAGTTGCATATATATATATATTTTTGCAATATTTATTGTTGACAACATTGTTGTTGTTGCTATTGTTGCAACAATTGTCGTAAGGAAGAAAAATATTTGCTAAGCGGCTGGTTAGGGTTTTAAAATACAGTCTGCTGCACATAAGTGGAAATATATATATTTTTTTAATTTTAAAATTGTTTTAAACAAAAATATTTAAAAAAATATTTTTTAACTTTTAACAGTTTTAGGAGATAAAGCAGGTTTAGCTGCTTTTATCCAAAGCTGTCTGTTGTTGCCTGCTATACTGCCAGCAGTTAGTTTAATAGCAAATATTCAACACTTGAGAGCAAAAAAATAAAAAAAGAAAAGAAAATTTCAATAAACTTAAACGGTGTTTTATTGTTTTCGTTGCTGTTGTTGTTATTGTTGCTTAAGTTTGTTTGTGTTGTTGTTGTTGCTGTCCTTAGTATTGTAATAGTTGTTTTGTACATAAGTTGCATTTCCGTTTCCGTTTGGTTTTAAACACAAGAAATTTTCTAAAGAATTTTTTTTGTGTTTTTTTTTTGTTATAAACGAGTTTTCTTGGAAAATGTATGGACATTTGCAGGAAATAAGAAAATCGAAATAGTGGTTTTTGTTAAAGTAGCAACTATTTTTTTTTTTTTTAGTTTAAGGACAAAATGTTAACAATTTAAATCAATTTATAGAAAAGCATTAAATTCATACAAAGTGTTTTATTTTTCTTCTTTTTTTGCTAAAAAAGTAAAGTGTCTGCAATTTTTCTTGAGAGTGTAATAGTAATGTGGAATAATGGAAGATTATTTTTTTTTTTTTAAACAAAAATAATACGCTTTTTCAACAAAACTAAGCGACAGAGGGCAAAAGTTTGTCATTCCGTATGTAAAACATTAAAAAAAAAATACAAAAATAAGTATTTTTCTGTGTTTTTTAAAAAGTTGTATTTAGCAAGTCTGTAATTGAATCAACTTTCTCAATGTAATTCCTCAAAGTGTTTTTAGGGACAAAATAAAAAAAATCTATCAAGCATCTTGAATATGTGCACTTTATGGGGTCCTTGACCGATATGTGAAGGTTTACAAACGGAACGAAAAACTTATTTATAAGGAATTCCATGCCACAACGGAACACTTTGAAATTTTTATTTCTAAATTTAAATTCTGTTTTAATTTTTAAATTAATAAAAATTATTTATTATTCGACCTTTAAAATTCCATTTTTGAGAAAGATTATTCTAGCTCAAGGTCATATTTCTCTTACTAATCATTACGATGATATAGTCAAAGTAACAATTTTCAAGAAACTTTTTATAAAGTTGTTTGTTTTAAATTGATTGGTTTGGTCATTTTGCAAGACTTACTCGACACGTGTTTCGGAATTCGTCAAATTCCATTGTCAAGAGTATTTAGCAAATTGACAATCGTTTGTGGCAAAACATAAAGTCTTATATTCGTATGTAAATAGGCATAATGAGAAATGTACTAAATACACAACATAATACAGCTCTAAATTTCAAACGAAGTCATAACCAAACCATCACTATTTAATTCAAACATACCTTCATATATACAGCTTGTATTACAGGCTAGTATATACATACAGACAGTAGATTTCTTACGCGAGTAAGATGTTCACTGCTTTTGTTGTATTCCTTCTTATTCATAATATGAACAGAAGGTGAGGCGTGCTATCCTTTTGTTTAAATTCTGTTTAAATTTTTAAATTAATACATAAGACTTTATGTTTTGCCACAAACGATTGTCAATTTGCTAAATACTCTTGACAATGGAATCTGACGAATTCCGAAACACGTGTCGCGTAAGTCTTGCAAAATGACCTAACCAATCAATTTAAAACAAACAACTTTATAAAAAGTTTCTTGAAAATTGTTACTTTGACAATATCATCGTAATGATTAGTAAAAGAAATATGACCTTGAGCTAGAATAATCTTTCTCAAAAAAAAAAAAAAAATTCTAAATTTATTTACAGTTTCTAGTACCCTTTTAAAACTTTTTTGTGTTAAACTTTTATTTATCAACTGTTCAAAAGATATCGAATTTTCAAAAATTATAAGCTTGTGTCTTAACTTAAACTTCTTTTACTCATTACCGCTTTAACTGGCGTAATAGTGTACCTAGAGCAGTGAAATGTAAGACACAATATTTCTTTAATCCAAAATTTTTCCCAGAACACCTACTTTATATCTTCAACCCTCAAGGCTTTACAATTTGTTTTTTATACCCTCCACTCTAGTGATAGAGGGTCCAGGACCCCATAAAGTATATCGTCACCTAAAATGCAAAACGCCCTAATTAACAAAAAATTCAAAATCGGTATTTTGATAGATTCTGGTGTATTGTATTAACCTGCACGTCCCTACAAAAAATTAGGATCACATAATAAAAATTAGCGATTTTATAGCCAAAAATGAAAAACATGTGAATTGCGAAATCACCAATGATCGCAACTAGAAATACATTTTTTAAATCATTTTATGATTAATTTTGATACATATTCACAAAACGTACATCCTCACAAAATTTTAGCCCAATTCAATCAAAACCAACAAAGTTATTAACAAATTAAAAATTTTACTCTATACTGTTTTTTGCTCTCCTGTAAAATTAATAAAATGTTAGTTAGGGCCTTTTGCATTTTAGGTGACGATATATATTCATGATCCTCGAGCGATTTTGAGACGATCTAGCGATTTCCGTCCGTCCATCTGTCCGTCTATCTGTCTGTTGAAAACACGCTAACTTTTGAAAGACTTCACTGAGGCTCCTGAAGTTTGGAATATATGTTGGCCATTTACCTGGTCAGGTTGGTAATGCAACCCAGCAAAATAAGTCCAGTTGCTCAAAAGTTATAAACAAAAGACTGATTTTCGGCAAGGGTTTTTCGTGAATTAACGAGATAAAAAACACGCTAACTCTCGAATGGCAATTTTGAGAATGCTGATGCTTGTCATATATCTTTAACGTTCCCCTGGCCTGGTTCGTTTTATGGTATACCAGCACTGGTGCTGAAGCAGTGTGCTTCGACGTTGGCACGTCCACTGGCTAACCTTCTATCTTGTCCTTCCGTAAGGGAATCTTTCCATCATGCTGGAAGGTTGCCAATGTGCAGCCAATCCCTAAAAAGGGTGCGGTTAATAACCCTGATAATTACCGCCCAATCGCAATATGCTCAGCGCTCTCGATGGTAATGGAGAGTATGGTAAATTGCCATCTTGTTAGGTATCTGGAGGCTAACTTACTTTTAAACGATCGACATTATGGTTTTCGGACAACTCGTTCTACTGGGGATCTGTTGGCGTTCCTTTCCGAACGTAGGAGTCGTTCGATCCACCATTTTGGTGAGAGTAAGGTGGTTGCTCTGGATATTTTTCTTCCCGCAGAGGTCTTCCCAGTTTCTTTCAATGTAGATAAATTCAAGTCAAATATCCACAAACACTACACCCTCTTTCCTCCTCCTCATAACCTATTTCCTGATATCAACACAATGCACTGCATTAATAGGGGCATCCCCTGAGTGTTGGTTCAACGTAAAAAAAAAGCTTTACCTTAAATTCACATGTTGAAAACCCCCCAGCAAAAATAATTCGAGATTTTGGCGACACAGCATCTTTTTATAGCATACCGATGCGCATCCAAAGAGCGCTCTTGAGGATGCAGTAAAAGTAAGGGAAAAAAAATTTAAATTTTTTGTTAAGATTTTTATATAAAACTCAAAATATAAAATTATATTTTGATAAAATTTCGTAGATGCTTTTCTATTAAATATATTTAACACTTTTTAAATAAAAAACCTTGAGTTTTGACAAGGACACATGATTTCACTGCATCATTATTGCGCATAAATCAGCGCTGCAAAGAGTGCTTCAATCATAACACCTTACATTTTGAATGAAAAAAAATTGAGTACACCATTTCCACTTTAGTTTCAGAAAATACAAATTATATTACAAAAAATGTTCAATCATATTTTAGAATCTCCAATATAATTGAAAATTTTTGAAATGTAATTAAATTTTTTTTTTTTGTTATTAATTGTTATATCTGAAATATAAATGGAAGTTTCTGAAATATAATTTGCAATTATCGAAATATAATTGGAAATTTTTTAAATGTAATTGGATCTCTTTGGCGATATTTTCTCCAAATGCTTGCAGGGAGTCAACTGATTTTCAGAATTAGTCAATTGTATTTAAAATTTTCCAATTATATTCAGAAATAGTTAATTGTATTTCAGATTTTGTAATTTGTATTTTAGAAATAGTCAAATGTGCTTCATTTGTATTCTGCTTAAATCAGCTCTAAAAAGATTCATGAATTCACTGCATCTTTATAGCGATTTTTGCAGCACTCTAAAGAGATGTGAATTCAGAGCATCTTAAGAGCGCTTTTTCTGTGTATCCAACTAGCGCTCTAAAGTGTGACATCGCCTTAGAGAATCATGCATTAATTCAGCAGGTTTGGATGCGCTCCTTGACTCGAGTTGCCTTTCCAAAAGCCGCTGCCAGTTCAGCACAATTTCTGCTGGGCCGTTAAACATGTTTTAAAAACATTGGTAAGTCACAAAAATAATTTAGAATATATTTTTGTAACTCAAAAATATTTTTACACTAAAAAAAAATACACTCAAAAAAAATTTTACACTCAAAAAAAATTTTACTCTCAAAAAAAAAATTAGTAAATTATTTTTTTTTTCAAAAATTACTTTAAAAAAAAGTTTTTTTACACAAAATAAAATATTTCTAAGCAAAAATGTTATTTTTTCAGGTTAGAAAATTTACTATTACTTAAAAAGGGCACTGTAGAAGGTGTTCATAGATTCGGCCAATTCGAGTTTAATGTTTGTACTTGTTCTACAATAAACTGTAAAGGTTCTAGGACTTTTGCTATAAAAATTTAAGCTTTTAAGACTTTTTGGTGGTTGGATTTAAAAAATAATCGGTGTTGATTTTTTTTTGGGTTGTACCCCCCCTTTTCAAATTCTTGCATACGTCGCTGGTTCGTATAGAATAATTTTCAGATTCTTGAATATATTTAAGTGACATTTATGTATAGAAAATTTCTCAGACTCTGCCAAGTTTTTCGTACAGAAAAATTTTCAGACATATTTGGAAGTAGAAGATTTTGGCTTTTAATTTCAAAACACGATATTTACTAAAAAGTTATAGCCATTCAAACTACGCTACTTTTAAAATTTTTTGTGATTTAAAAAAAAATTGGAGTTTTTGGAATTTAATTTAACTGTATATGGGAATGTCTAAATGGCTCGGTGGAGTATCTGTGTTCATATTATAAAAAATCCGAAGTTGTAGTTTTGTATCGTGATTTTGACCGATATGTATGTCTAAGTTTAAGAAATAAATAAAAAATATATTTTTTTTATATAATAATGTTTCATTCAAATCTCCCAAGGAATCCCTGTCGATAATTTTGTTTTTCCTATGAAATAGCCATAATAAATACACTACCCATCTCATTAATTACAATACACGCCTCTAACACGAATACAATTAAATGTTTCAACAACACCTACAAAAAAAAAAAAAAAATCGAAGATATATTTCAAACTAACAACTAGCCACACTCAAAATATTTTGTAAGGTAAATCAATGGAATATTTTGGAATTTAATTTGAAAGACATAAAACATGATTAAACTTAAATTCTCACAAAATAAATTTTTATACACAAAATAATATCCACTAAAAATTTTTGTCATTGAAAAAAAAAAAAATTATACAATCAAAAAATTTTTCTCTTAAACAAAATTTTACAAAAATTTTAAATTTTCTCTAAAAAACTTTAAATTTTTTTTTTCTTAAACAAAATTTTATAAAGATTTTCAATTTTCTGTAAAAAACTTTAAAATTTTCTGTAAAAAAAGTGTTTTACGAAAATGACCAAAGAAGTTTTTTAATCGAAAAAAGAAATATTTTTTTTTTATTTTTTCATACGTTAAATTCCTAAAAATTTCCGGTTTATTGTCACCCATTTTTATTAAATAAATACCCAACATTTTCCCTTAGTATCCTTCCCCCATTATAATGTAAAATCTAAACACTACATGCACACCAAACCGTATTGATAATTGCCTAACAAGCTTAGGAAAACACCGAATGTTCAGGAAGCCCAACGAAAAGGAAATGTACATAAAAAAGAAAAACCAGTAACCCATAGGCAAGGAAAACGAAATTGTAATATTTGTGACATATTGTAAACAACGACATTTGTACAAAGTAGCAATAGCAGCAGCAACAAAAAACCAAATATTTTTGGAAAGCCAGCATATGTACCTACAAACAAAAACAAATAATAAAATAATGTTTATATTTGCAGCAGGTATTTTATTTACTTTTTTATGGCAACAACAAAACACAACAAAATATATATTTACAATGTTTTTTTTTTATTTTACAAAACAGATAAGGAAAACCCATAAAAATTTTTGTGGGTATAACATCTATAACTTGATTAACAGGATTTCGGTGTTCCCAGCAAAACTTAGATTACCAAATAAGGTATAAAATAAGGTATAGGATCTCTTATTTTATACATTGCAGCATTGATGATTTTAACAGGCGATGAGACTCAAAGTAATGCATCCACATTATCACAAAGAATACCAGTAAGGTATAAAATAAGTCATAAATTTATAACGAAGAATACGAGTAAGGTGTAAAATATATGATATTTTATAGGTTACGAGAAATGAAATAATAAAGCATACCAGAAGATAATATATAAGGTGTTACGAGTAGTGAAAAAGTAATTTTGTATTAAATTTACTCACGTGATTGTAAGTGAGTGTAAGTAAATAAAATATGCTCGTGAGTGTGTGTCGTTAGAAATTTTCTGTCGTGAGCCCATCTCTAGTTTAAACTTATGCATTTTTTTATAAAATAATTATTTTTTATGTTATTGTAATGCATTATGCATCCAATTATAAATAATGCATTATATCAAACTTTCAAATAATACATAATGTAACCAAATATAAGTCATTCATGATTTAATGTTTAGAAATAATAAATATGAAATACATTTTTTCCAATAATCATGCATTACGTAGCAAATTATTAGTAATGCATTATTTTTCACTTGAAAATAAAACGTTGTGGAACAAATGTTTGGTAAGACATCATAAAATAATGCTACAAATAAGTTATATACATTACCTGGTAATGTGTTATATAATCACTACCCATTTCCAAAGTTTTGCTGGGTTGTTAAAAAAAAAACAGAGACAACTTAAATTTAACAAATAAAAAAGTTAAATTCGGCCTTGCCTAATGTAGTGATATCCTCCACAATTTCAAAAAGATTATTGCAAAAAACTTTATTTAAAATTACTTTTGAAAAAAAAATTTTTTGAAAAAAATTTCCGCGAAAAAAAATTTTGGTAAAAAATAATCCGCGTTTTTTTTTTTTTTTTTTTTCAAAAAATATGTTCGTACTTGTTTAAAAATACCATTTGGTGTTCAAATATGTTCACATATGTCAACCAGAAGCCGAATTACAGCATTTTGTATTTTTAGGTTATGTTGAATGTACTGAAATTTTTGAGGTGTGCTTACATTTTCGTTCATAACTTTTGAACCGCTGAACCAATATCGCTCAAATGCAATACCAAAATTCTCGGGAGAACTTCCAATAAATATGTTAAGTTTCAGTCATATCTGTGCAATATTTTGTCCGTGAGAGCATTTTCCACAGACAGACAGACGGACAAACGGACAGACGGACAGACAAACATCGCTAGAATGTCTTAGAAGGCCAAATCACTCACTTTTAGATCCGACCCCTTTCGATTTATTTTATTTTTGGATATGTTTTAGTTCTTATTAAATGTAACTTGGACACCAATTTTCAGCCTTTTATTCCAAGATGGTGTTGAGTAATCAATTTTTCAAAATGGCGATTTTTTCAAAAAAATGGAAAAATTCAAGTTTTCAATTAATTTTGACCAGTTAAAAATATAGATATCTTAAAAAAAGTTGGACAACGTTTTGTTGGTATTTAAATGTGGTTTTAGAAAAAAATATTAAAAAAATTATTCGAAGTAATTATCACTTATTTTTTAACGTTTAAAAATTAAAATCGACTTTTTGAAAAAGTCAGAAACCTTCGATTTTTTTTTTACAAACGTCTAAAAGTTCTACTCAACTTTTAAGCCATAATTCGAGATGTGATCGCAATTTGTTCCATTTTTTTTTTTCAAATTTTGAAAATTGCACCTTTTATTTTTTGACTCTGATTTATTTTATATGGTGCTCCAAAAAAACTAAATTGGTAGATACTGACCCTAACTTACCCTAGATATACTCATTTCGAGGCAAAAATACGCCTCACAAAAATTAAGAACGAGGGGACATGGATAAGGTGTTCCGCATGGGCCTTGAAGTTTAGAAAACGGATTACAAGGAAAAATATGAATTTTTTTCTGTTTTCTCAATTTTTTTGGTATTTTAAGTTAAGTTTTAATTCAAGTGGTTACAGGATTATAATACGGAGTAAAATGCCTCTCTAATAAGGTACCAAAGACTGAAATCGGTTGAAAATCAGCCAAGTTATTACAACTTCCCCAGGCATCTAACGTATGGCAGAACACTTGATTAAACAATATAATACGATTTTGGAAATTCATTGAAATTTTCTACTGTAACTAAGTTTTTAAGAGTAAGAACTTAGGTGAAATATGCAAAAATATTTCGTCGGCCGTACTTAACCGTAAAAACTTTTTAACATGATAATGTTTTTAGGCTGGTGTCAAATTTTAAAAAAGTTGCAGGACGCCACCTCAGTTTGACTGTAAAAGATAACAATTAACAAAAAAGTATATAAGAATTACTATTTTCATTTTCTTAAAACCAAAAATTTTAGTAACTTGGGTTTATAACTTGGATAATAGTTCACCTCGTGGTGAATATAACTTTTTTTCACCAGATGGTGAATAAAAAGTAACATAATTATTTTTTACAAAAAAAAAATTATCATCAAATTGATTTTTATTTTATAATTTTTTTTTTTCATCAAAAATTTTTTTTTTAATTAAATTTTTTTTTTTTTTCATAAAATGTGTCATATTTTTTTTTCATAATTTTTTTTTTTTCATAAAATGTGTCATATTTTTTTTTCATAATTTTTTTTTATCTAATTTTTTTCATCAAATTTTTTATTCCATCAACTTTTTTACTATCAATTTTTTTCATAAATTTTTTTTTTTCATCAATTTTTTTTTTTTTTACATCAAAAAAATTTTTCTTTTCATCAAAAAAATTATTTTTCATTATTTTTTTTTGTCAACATTTTTTTCTCAATTTTTTATAATTTTTTTTTTCATGAAAAATTTTTTTTTTACCAAAAATTTTGTTTTCATTCAAATTTTTTAATCTTAATAATTTCAACAAAAAAATTTTTTTCCTCAAATTTTTTCATACCAAAAAATTTGTTTTCATTAAAATTTTTTTATCTTAATAATTTCAACAAAAAAATTTTTTTTCCTCACATTTTTTTTCTTTCATCAATTTTTTTTTTTCGTCAATTTTTCATCAAAAAAAAATTTTTTAATTACAATTTTTTTTTCATAAATTTTTTTGTTTTTTCATCAATTTCTTCTTTTATAATTATTTTTTTCATAAAATTTCTTTTTTATCATAAATTTTTTTTCATTATTTTTTTTTATCTAATTTTTTTCATCAAATTTTTTATTTCATCAACTTTTTTACTATCAATTTTTTTTCATCAAACTTTTTTTTCATCAATTTTTTTTTTCATCAATTTTTTTTTTTTTCATCAAAAAATTTTTCTTTTCACCAAAAAAATTATTTTTCATTAATTTTTTTTTTTTCATCAAAATTTTTTTTCTCAATTTGTTTCATCATCAAAAACTTTTTTCATGAATTTTTTTTTTTTCATAATTATTTTTTTTCATAAATTTTGTTTTTTTCACAAAATTTCTTTTTTATCATAAATTTTTTTTAATTATTTTTTTTATCTAATATTTTTCATCAAATTTTTTATTTCATCAACTTTTTTACTATCAATTTTTTTTCATCAAAAAAATTTTTTTTTCATCATTTTTTTTTTTACATCAAAAAATTTTTCTTTTCATCAAAAAATTATTTTTCATTAAATATTTTTTTTTCATCAAAATTTTTTTTTCTCAATTTTTTTCATCATCAAAAACCTTTTTTCATGAAAATTTTTTTTTTACCAAAAATTTTGTTTTCATTTAACTTTTTTGATCATAATAATTTCATCAAAAAAAAATTTTTTATTAAAATTTTTTTTTCATCAATTTTTTTGTTTTTTCATCAAATTTTTTAAAAAAAAAATTTTTCCGTCTGTCCGTCTGTCTGTCTGTCTGTTGAAAACACGCTTACTTTTGAAAGACTTCACGGAGGCTCCTGAAGTTTGGCATAGTGGTTCAAAAGTTATAAGCAAATGAGTGAATTTCGGCAAGGGTTTTTCTGGAATTTACGAGTTAAAACACACGGTAACTTCCGAACGACAGTCTTACGGTGCTGAAGAGTAACATATATCATTCCCGTTCCTCTGGTCCAATTCGTTTTAAATTTCAGCCAAATCGGTCTAGTCGTTCAAAAGTTATTAGCAAAGCCGTGAATTTCAGATTAGTTTCACCTTAAATTCACGTGTTGAAAACCCGTTAAACATGTTGAAAAAACATTAGTAAGTCACAAAAATATTTTACAAGGTATTTTTGTCACTCAAATTTTTTTTTACACTTAAACAAAAAAAAAAAATACAATCAAAAAAAATTTTACACTCAAAAAAAAATTTACACTCAAAAAAAAAAATTAGTAAATTATTTTTTTTTTGTTTCAAAAATTATTTAAAAAAAAAATTTTTACTCAAACTAAAATATTTCTAACCAAAAATTTTATTTTTTTCATGTTAGAAAATTTGCTTTCACTTAAAAAGGGCTTTGTGGAGGGTATTCATAGATTCGGCCAAGTCGAATTTAACTTTTCTACTTGTTTTTACCAAAACTATTTTTTCACCAAGTCTAAGCTTTTCACATAAAAATTTTCCATTTGTTTATCAAATGTACATAAAACAAGAATAGAATGTTATATTCTTCGGTGCCAAATCTTTTGTACTCTCCAAAATGTAAAAACACTTTTTTGCACTTATTTTTGCCCTCATTTACCAAATGTACAGCTCATTGTTTTTTTAATGGGGTCCTTGAATGGTATTTCAATTCGTTTTGCATGGAATAGCAAAGTAATATAACATTATTTTTTCTAAAAAAAACTTTGCTTTGGCAAGTACACCCAAAACTTCCGCAACACATTATCATAATTTAATGTTTTGGGCAAGAGTACAAAATTCGCAGGCATTTTTTTGTTTGTGTACCACTTGAATAAAAGTATAAGACTCTTACCCCCAGTTTCTGTAACGCAAACGCCATTCGTTCGTGACGAATTTGTAACAAAAACAAAATATATGCAAATTCGTCGCAGACGAATGGCGTTCGTATTATAGAAACCGGGGGTTAGTAATTGAAATTTATTTTCCTGGTTGTCACAAAAAAAGACTCTGACTATCAAATTTACCCAATTAACTAGGTAACCTTAATTTTTTGTAGGATCGCCATTAAAGCTCCCCTTATTTAAACCAGGGCTGGGTGTTAACAAATATTAAGCGCATGTTTTTATATTTGCTAAAGATATATACGAAACGACAATGTAATAAAATCAAAAATAAAAATTCCAAATAAAATAATACAGTTAAACAAAAAAAAAAAAACCTAAAGGAAATCATTTTGCATGGCCACATACAAACATTTTTTTAAGGAAAATAAAAAAAAAAAAAACTGTGGTAAAAAAGTAACAAAAAGCAATTGTCTTTAAAAAATCTGAAGTTATACTAAGAGTTAGAAAAAATCAGGCCTAATAAGGATAATTTAATACTTTTCAAACTTCTCCTTTTCTTTCAAATCCATAAATATTTAGTTTGGTGCTTTCCTTACCATGTCTTTTATATGCCAGATAGTTTCTTAGTAATAGATTCGAAAATATTCTTCAAATCGACCTGGTTTAGTCTGAAGACCACATTTCTTTTATAGTTTAAACTGGATCCCGAAAAAAGGAAAATGTATAGAACTTGACGGGAAAGTAAATTTAGTGGCGATTTTCGTTAAATAATTTTTGGCGCCCAACGTGGGGCGTAAGTTGATGGAATTTGAAAGGTTTTGTTCTCGTTTGCGGTCTTTAAAATATCTAAATATCCAATTACTTTTTTACCACAGTTTTCTACTAACTAAAGAATATTCTTCATATGTTCCTACCCCTGACTTTTATTTGTATTGAGTTTCAATATTTTTTTTTATTCTTTCTTTCTAAAATTTAATACAAAAATATAAGAAACATAAGTGTGTGCTCCTCTCTTTTAACCTACTCTGGTTATTCGGTTTGATATTTTTTGAGGTTTGAGTATTTTTGCTACTTTTATTGTTCGTTATTTTTGTTGTTATTTGTGTAAAAGTTCAATGTATGTCAATGACCCTCAAGGGAAATGTGCTAATGTGTGCGTGTTAGTAATAAAATTAATGAATGTATTAAAGTTTTAGATATGAAATATACAAAAACATCATACCTGGCCTTTCAAACAAATTTGATAACGCACATACTTATACATTTATACACACATACATACATACATACAAGACGAACAACTAACACCGTAAGAAAGATTTGTAAGGATGTAATTATGAAGTAGGAAAATATTGGAATAGCACACTTAAACATGAAAGCTAATACATCAATTTCGAATTATCAATAACACTGTGCTACAAAAAACACAAAATTGAATATACTTTTAAAATGAGGTAGTTAAGGTTGTAGGTCTCGTCAAAAAGATCACAAAAATGCCTATTAAACTTGCCAGACACACTCAAATTTTAAAGTTATTGTCAAAAAACGATTTTTTGGGACTTTTCTCACTAAACCACGTGTAACTTAAACATTTTTCAACCGATTTTCAATTTTTCAACTGTTTTGGATAGAGGAAGGATAGGGCTTTTCATGTGTGTGAGTTGGTCTATACATATAAAAAAGATATGAATTGATTTTTTCAACAATATCTAATTTTTTGTTATTTTTTGAAAATTTTTTGAGTTTATCGATTTTTTTCTGCTATAGTTCGTTCCACAACATCTATATTTATAAACGTATTCTTAAAGAAAATTTAATTGTAAATACGAAGAGATTTATGCCGAAAAAATCGGATAACAATTGACAGAGTTGTGGTAGATTTTCTAAAAAAGAAAATTAAGATTTTGCTTGAAATTGCCTTTCGGATAACCCAGGCAAAAAAATAAAAAAATAATCGAACATACTAAGAGGTCGTGTATCATTATTTTAAAGGTTTTTGGCCTCCTGAATTCGAATTTGACCTTGGAATTGCGCTATCTTATTAAGTTTTTAATATATCAATTTATGTTAAATATCTCAAAAATCAGACGAGATATAGCAATTTAAAGGCCAGATTCGGATTCAGAGCGCCAAAAACCTTTAAAAATATTGTACATGACCTCTCACGATAAAATTATTTTTTTGGTCTGGGATATCTAAACGGCGATATTCTGCAAAATCTTAATTTTATTTTTTAGAAAAATTATCACAACTCTGTCAATTTTTATCCGATTTCTTCAGGATAAAGCTTATCGTATTCAGAATCAAATTTTCTTTAAAAATACGTTTATAAATATAAAGGTTGTTAAACGAACTATAGCAGAAAAAAATCGATAAACTCGAAAAATTTTCAAAAAATAACAAAAAAATTAGATTTTATAGACAAAATAAATAAATATATTTCTTATATGTACAGACCAATTCACACACATTGAAAGCCCCACCCTTCTTCTATCAAAAAGAGTTAAAAAATTTAAAATCGGTTGAAAATTTTCAGAATTACAAAAGGTTTATTGAGAAAAGTCAAAAAAAAAACGTTTTTTGACAATAACTCTAAAATTTGAGGGTGTCTGGCAAGTTTAATGGGCATTTTTGTGATCTACTCGACAAGACCAACAACCTATACTATGTCACATCAGAAGTATTTTTCCACTGTAGCACAGTGTAATTATGAACAAAAAATTTTCTATAATTTGGTAAAAATTTGTTTTCAGAAAAAAATATTTTTGGTGTTCTTAAAAAATTCTCAAATTTGTTTTTCTTGAGATCCTTCCTCATAAAAATTTTTTGAAATTTTTTATTATTTTTTATTTTCTACCTTATAATAAATCATTTAACAGTAAGAGCAGGCCGTTATTTCTTTTGTATAATGTTTCTTTTTTTACGGTTTTGATAAATTTCTTTTTTATTGCTTTTGTTCTGGTATTGTTGAGATTTTTTTTTTGGTATGAAATTGTGTTAGAATTATTTGTCACACTTATGTGATATGAAAAAGAAACGAGGAAAAAATATTTTTAAATTAACATGCAAATTCATATTGATGGCAAAAATTATTGGAGCGAAAAATTTAAGACATTTTTTTGAAGAAAGTAAAAAAATAAAATAAAAATATGACATTTTTTTACTGAATTATTTCTTAAAGTAATAATATTTAATAAAAATAATAAAATTTTATAATATATTTTTTTATAAAATTATATAAAAATTATATAAAATTATATTGTGTTTTTGCTGTTGCTTGTAACTATCCGAAATATTGATTTCCATGAAATTAGAAACTTTAGCTTCCTTTGGCCCAGTGACGATTGTACAACAAAAATGCCTGCGAATTTTGTAATCTTGCCCAAAACATTAAATCATGATAATGTTTTGCGGAAGATTTGGGTGTACTTTGTTATTCTATGCAAAACGAATTGAAATATCAGTCGAGGACCCCATTAAAAAACCAAAAGAGCTGTACATTCCGTAAGTGAGTGCAAAAATAAGTGCAACAAAGTGTTTTTACATTTTGGAGAGTATAAAAGATTCGGCACCAAAGAATATAACACTCCCACTTATTTTATGTACATTTGATAAACAAATGGAAAATTTTTATGCGAAAAGCTTAGACTTGGTAAAAAAGTAGTTTTGGTAAAAAAAATTATTTTTTTTCACGAAAAACAAAATTATGTTAAAAATAATAACATAATTTTGTTTTTCGTGAAAATAATTTGGTGAAAAAAAATTTTGATGAAAAAAAGTTTTTGATGAATTTTTTTGATGAAAAAAAAAAATTTTTTGATGTAAAAAAAAAATTGATGAAAAAAAATATGGAAAAAAAATTTCGGTGAGAAAAAAATTGATAATAAACAAGTGAGAGCGTTAAATTCGGCCGTGCCGAATCTTTTATACCTCCAAAATGTAAAAAAAAAATAAAAAAAATTGTCAGGGGCGTTTGTTTTTTCTGGGATGGGGGTTATGGGGTCAGTGAAGGATGTTTAGAGCACCTTCCCATCCCGATAAATATACCAAATGTTTCATTTATATAACAAAAACGCAAAAAAACATGTAAAAAAAGTGTATTTTTTCAGAGGTTGATTTAGTTCTTCAAGGGGGAACTTTTTTCAACCGCGGCCGATTTTGCCCATTTACGAACTTAGCCTGCCTAGGACCATAAGACATATTCATGCCAAATTGCAGGAGGCTAGCTCTTTATTTGGGACTGCATCGTGCCATCTACAGACAGACGGACGGACGGACGGATAGACGGACGGACGGACGGACGGACATTCACAGAATGTCTTGGAATCGATCATGGATCAATAATATATATACTTTATGGGGTCCCCGACCGATATTTCGATGCGTTACAAACGGAATGACAAAGTGAGTATACCCCAATTCTGTGGTTGGAGGGTATAAAAATTTGATAAAAAAATTTGATTAAAAAAAATTGATGGAAAAAAATATGATAATATATGATAAAAAAATTTATGAAAAAAAAAAATTTTGGTGAAAAAAAAAAAATTGATAAAAAAAATTAATAAAAAAAAAAATTATGAAAAAAAAAATTGATGAAAAACAAGTAGAAAAGTTAAATTCGACTTGGCCGAATCTATGAATACCCCCACAATGCCCTTTTAAAGTGATAGTAAATTTTCTAACGTGAAAAAAATAACATTTTTGGTTAGAAATATTTGATTTTGTGTAAAAAAAATTTTTTTTATTAATTTTTGAAAAAAAAAATAATAATAATTTACTAATTTTTTTTTGAGTGTAAAATTTTTTTTGAGAGTAAAATTTTTTTTGAATGTATTTTTTTTTTGTTTTAGTGTAAAAATATGTTTAAGTGACAAAAATACCTTGTAAAATATTTTTTTGACTTATCAATGTTTTTAAAACATGTTTAACGGGTTTTAAACACATGAATTTAATCTTAAATTCACTGTTTTGCTAATAACTTTTGAACCACTAAACCGATTTGACTGAAATTCAATACGAACCAGGCCAGAGGAACGACAAATATATATGCTAAGCCTCAGCATCATCAGAATTGCCTTTCGAAAGTTAGCGTGTTTTTTTATCTCGTAAATTCACGAAAACCTTTGCCGAAATTCCGTCTTTTGCTCATAACTTTTGAACCACTGGATCTATTCCGCTGGATTGCAATTCCAACCTGACCAGGTAAATGCCCAACATATATGCCAAACTTCAGAAGTCTCTGTAAGGTCTTTCAAAAGTTAGCGTGTTTTCTACAGACGTACAGACATACAGATTTGCGGACGGACGGACATCGTTAGATCAACTTAAAATCCATCGAGGATCATGAATATATATGGGGCATTCCATGTCAAATCGGACACTTTGAAAAATTTTTTTTTTAGATTTTCCCAATTTGTTTACAGTTTTTAGTACCTTTCGAAATCTCCTTCGTGGTAAATTTTCAGATTTTTTTGATGACCCGTTCAAAAGATATCGAATTTTTAAAAATTGGTAGTTTGTTCCTTTACTCAAACTTCTTTTACTCATAACTTCTTCAATAATGGTCCAAATTTCAATTTTTTTTTTTTTTTCAAAATTTTTGTTTTCTTACGTACTTTTTTAAAAAAATTCCAAAAAATTCTTAAAAGCGCTCTAGTATGCGATTTTTAAGTTTTAAAACTTAAAACTCATTTTTGAAAATGTTTGTACTCTTCGATTTTATTGAAATTTTTTTGTGTAAAAATCTATCGATTCTACAAATTTTTTGCCCAGGAGGATAGTAGGATAACGATTATTACAATTTTTTAAAATTTTTTGAAAAAATTTTATTGTAATTTTACAATCTTAAAATCATTTCTACTGCTCGAATGGTGTGTCATGGAGGGGTCCTTTATAAGACCGACCCCATTATTTTTTTTTGTCTTAATATTTCTTTGCAACATACTAATACCCTATCTCCAATTTCTAAGGGGGCTCCCACACAAAACGACATTTTTTAAAATTTGCTCCAACTGCTCTAACTGCCCTAATAGTGCCCTTAGAGCAACAAAATGTATGACCGACCCACAATTTTTTTTAGTCCAAACATTTTCTCTCACACCTACCCTCTATCTTTAACTGTTAAGGCGGTCCCCATACAATTTTTTTATTTTTTATAAATTTGTTTTATTTAATCAGCTTCTATCATTAGCGAGACGGACCCCCATTTTTTTTTACCATACACCATTTTTTTAAAACATAAATACGCCCTATCTCAACTCCCTAAGTAGGCTCCCATACAAAATTACATTTTTATAAAATTTGCTCCAACTGTTTTTTGTATGGGGGCCTACTTAGGGAGTGGAGATAGGGCGTAGGTATGTTTTAAAAAAATGTTGTAGGATAAAAATAAATGGGGGTCGGTCTCTCTAATGACCCCTTTTGGACGCACCGGTAGAAGCTGATTAAATAAAACAAATTTACAAAAAATAAAAAAATTGTATGGGGACCGTCTTAACAGTTAAAGATTGAGGGTAGATGTGTTCAGAGAAAATGTTTGAATTAAAAAAATATTGTAGGTCGGTCATACATTTTGTTGCTCTAAGGGCACTATTAGGGCAGTTAGAGCGGTTGGAGCAAATTTTAAAAAATGTCGTTTTATGTGGGAACTCCCTTAGAAATTGGATAAAGGGTATTAGTTTGTTCTAAAGAGCAGTAGAAATGATTTTAAGATTGGAAAATTACAATAAAATTTTTTCAAAAAATTTAAAAAAATAGTAATAATCGTTATCCACGATCCTCCTGGGCAAAAAATTTGTAGAATCGATAGAAGTTTTACACAAAAAAATTAAAAAAAAAAACTTCAAAAATGAGATTTAAATTTAAAAACTTAAAAATCGCATACTAGAGCGCTTTTAAGA
This sequence comes from Pegoplata infirma, assembly GCA_963921195.1. Classification (NCBI taxonomy): domain Eukaryota; kingdom Metazoa; phylum Arthropoda; class Insecta; order Diptera; family Anthomyiidae; genus Pegoplata; species Pegoplata infirma. The sequence continues at coordinate 221,976,114 of OY992537.1, forward strand.
ATTTTTTGGGATTTTTTTTAAAAAAGTACGTAAAAAACAAAAATTTTGAAAAAAAAAAATTGAAATTTGGACCATTATTGAAGAAGTTATGAGTAAAAGAAGTTTGAGTAAAGGAACAAACTACCAATTTTTAAAAATTTGATATCTTTTGAACGGTTCATCAAAAAAATCTGAAAATTTACCACGAAGGAGTTTTCGAAAGGTACTAAAAACTGAACACAAATTGGGAAAATCTAAAAAAAAATTTTTTAAAGTGTCCAATTTGACATCGAATTCCCCATATACTATATGGGGTCCTAGACCAATATTTCGAGGTGTTTCAAATGGAATGACAAACTTATCTATCACTAGAATGGAGGGTATAAAAAAAAAATCTAAAATTTCAACAAAACATTTTGAAAACAACTTTTAAATGTCATTTTTCCTGGAAAGTGCACCATGGATTTCCAAGAACAAAATTTTGTTTTAAAGTATAGAATGCCCTTTTAAATCTGTTAAAATTTCAGAGAGGTGGTTTTTTGTATTATTGAGCAATAAACTTCAAAGTTTGTTAGAGAGCCAAATATTTGAATTTTTTCAAAATTTTTGGCAAAAAATCAAATAGTTGGCTTGAGACAGTCATTTTGTGCTTTTTTTACTCGAAAACCGTAAGTTGTACGAAAAAACTTTCTGTGACAATATTGTTGATAAAATTTAGATTTTAAATTTAGAAACAAAACAAAAATTAAAAAAATATTTAACAACATTTTTTAAAACAATAAAGGACCTTTATCCTATCAAGACACCCTGGATTTTAAAAACCAAAATTTTTTTATTATAGTCTAGAATGTCCTTTTAATGCTGTTAAAATTTCAGGGAGGTGTTTTTTCGTGTTGTCGATCAATAAATTTTTCAAGTTGGTGTTAAAGCAAAATTTTTTTGATTTTTTGACAAAATTTTGATAAAAATCAAATATTTGGCGATCTAACAAACTTTGGGGATTTAACAAAATATTTTAGATTTTTTGACAATTTTGTTTGCGAGAAATAACATTTTTAGACCTATCATTTTGTGCTATATGTCGCAGCTTAGGCAATATGACATTTACGGTTTTGGGCGATAAGACCTTGGGCGCTATGTCCGTGCGCCATTTCAAACTCCACAAATTAATTTAGCGGCTTCGCTAAATAATTTTTTTTTGGGTAGCAGGATTTACGTGGAAATATATTTCCACACTCTCCGCAAAATAATGAACATTTTTAAAAAAATTTCAAATGAGTAATAAAGCCATATACACACAGGGAAAAAATTATTTGGAACTCAGTCGAAACTCCACAAATTTGGTTTTAGAATATAAGTTTTAGTTAAAACTACTTAAGTTCAATTATTATGATTCAAAAAATAAATTGTAAACCAAATATCTAAGCAAATTACCAATAAACAATCACATTTCCAAAAATTATTGGTTGCATTTATCAATTTGAAAAAAATTTAAGTTCAAAAACGTTCATAATACTCCGAACCATTCATTTAAAATGTTTTTTGTAATGCAATAAATTTTTAAAAACTAGCACAGAGTATTAGTTCAGTTATATTAAAAATCAGCTATAGCAACTGATACTTGGTAAAAATTGTTTCAAATTTTGAAAAATTCAAACAATATTTGAATTTAAAAATTTAGTGCAATACTATCTAAGAACTATTAAGTTTTGGTACATACAATCATTTTTTAATTTTGTATAAAAGTTAATGCAACTAATTGTATGTTGCTTATATAAAAACTCATTTTAATTATTAAAACGTCACAGAAAAATAAAATATTTTTAGAGCAAATATTAAACAAGTAAAAAAGTTAAATTCGGCCTTGCCGAATGTAGTGATACCCTCCACAATTTCAAAAAGATTATTGCAAACAACTTTATTTAAAATTACTTTTGAAAAAAAAAAAAAAAATTGAAAAAAAAATTCCGCGAAAAAAAATTTTGTTAAAAAAAAATCCGCGATTTTTTTATTTTTTTGTCAAAAAACATGTTCGTACTTGTTTAAATACCATTTGGTGTTCAATTTTGTTAACATATGTCAACCAGAAGCCGAATTTAAGCATTTTGTATTTTTAGGTTATGTTGAATGTACTGAAATTTTTGAGGTGTGCTTACATTTTCGTTCACAACTTTTGAACCGCTGAACCGATATCGCTCAAATGCAATACCAAACTTCTCGGGAGAACTTCCAATATATATGTTAAGTTTCAGTCATCTCTGTGCAATATTTTGTCCGCGAGAGCATTTTCCACAGACAGACAGACAGACGGACAGACGGACAGACGGACAGACGGACAGACGGACAGACGGACATCGCTAGAATGTCTTAAAATCGATCGAGGATCATGAATATATATACTTTATGGGGTCCCAGACCGATATTTCGATGAGTTACAAACGGAATGACAAACTTATATATACCCTCTATCACTAAGTGGAGGGTATAAAAAAAAAAATTATAAGGATAAACAGAAAAATCAATAAAATATGCAGTTAAAGAAATTAAATAAAAAACCCAAAAGGTATGTGACTTTTAATCCGCGCAAAGTACTTGTGAATTATATTTCTATAAATATTGTATTTATTTGCAGAAAAAGATCGCCATCTAAAAAAGAAATTTGGATGCAAGCTTCCTGCTGATTAACCTATTGATCTTAACATCAGATGATTATCAACATATAAAATTAGCTGGAGAAGATAAATCTCCATAAAAAGCTGTATTGGGACGAACGAAATATGAGAGGGAAGAGGTTTGCAAAAACAATTTTTCTGACGTATTCTAATTTTCTACAGAAAAAATAGCACTGAACATCAGAATTGTTCTATAGTGATCGGGGACTTTTTCTAAGGAAAAATTCTTGGATTCTTACAGTTTTCAGATTCTGATACTTTTTTTTTAGAAAAAATGTCTTAGAATCTGATACTTTTTCTTTAGATTACCTTAGAATCTGAGATTTTTCAATAGGAAAAATGTTTTAGAAACAGTGACTTTTTCTAAAGGAAAAATGTCTCAGAATTTGAGACATTTTCTATTGGAAAAATGTCTCAGAATCTGAGACTTTTCCTACAGAAAAAGTCTCAAATTCTGAGATATTTTTCCAATACAAAAAGTCTTAGAAAAAATGTCTCAGAAAATGAGTAATTTTCTATAGGAAAAATGTCTCAGAATCTGAGACTTTTTCTACAGGAAAAATGTTTTAGAATCTGAGACTTTTCTATAAAAAAAAATGTTTCAGGATCTGACACTTTTTCTATAGAAAAAAGTTTTAGAGTCTGGGAGTTTTTCTATAGAAAAAATATAGCAGAATCTAACAATTTTTCTATAGAAAAAATGTCTCAGAATTTTCTATAGGAAAAGTTTCTCAGAATTTAAGACTTTTTTATAGGAAAATGTTTCAGGTTCTGAGACTTTTTCCATATGAAAAATGTCTCAGAATCTGAGACTTTTTCTGCATGAAAAATGTCTCAGAATCCAAGACTTTTTTTATAGAAAATATGCCTCAGAGTCTAAGGCTTTTTCTGTAGGAAAAATCTCTCAGACAGACTTTTTCTGTAGGAAAAATGTCTCAGAATCTGATGCCTTTTCTATAGGAAAAATGTCTCAGAATCTGAGACTTTTTTAATAGGAAAAATGTCTCAGAATCTGAGATTTTTTCTATAGGAATAATGTCTCAGCATCTGAGACTTTTTCTACAGAAAAAATGTCTCAGAATCTAAGACTTTTTCTATAGGAAAAATGTCTCAGAATATAAGACTTTTTCTATAGGAAAAATATTTCAGAATCTGAGGCTTTCTCTATAGAAAAAAGTCTCAGATTCTGATACTTTTACTATGTCTCAGAATCTTAGACTTTTTGTATAGAAAAAATGTCTCAGAATTTGAGACTTTTTCTATAGAAAAAATATCTATGAATTTGAGACTTTTTCTATATAAAAAATGTATCAAAATCTAAGACTTTTTTTATAAAAAAAAAGTGTCTCAGAATCTGAGACTTTTTCTATAGAAAAAATGTCTCAGAGTCTGAGACTTTTTCTGTAGAAAAAATGTCTCAGAATCTGAGACTTTTTCTATACAAAAAATGTCTTAGAATCTAAGACTTTTTCTATAAAAAAAATGTCTCAGAATCTGAGACTTTTTGTATAGAAAAAATGTCACAAAATCTGAGACTTTTACTATAGAAAAAATGTCTCAGAATCTGAGACTTTTTGTATTGAAAAAATGTCTCAGTATCTGGGACTTTTTCTATGGAATCTTTGGAAAAATGTCTCAGAAAAAATGTCTCAGAATCTGAGCCTTTCTTTAGAAAAAATGTCTCAGAATCTGAGACTTTTTCTATAGAAAAATGTCTTAGAATCTGAGACTTTTTCTATAGAAAAATCTCTCAGAATCCGAGTCTTTTTCTATAGAAAAAATGTCAGAATCTGAGTCTTTTTCTATAGAAAAAATGTGTCAGAATTTAAGACTTCTTCAAAAGAAAAAATGTCTCGGAATCTGAGACTTTTTCAATAAAAAAAATTTCTCAAAACTGAAACCATTCTATAAAAAAAATTGCTTAAAGTCTAAGAATTTTTCTATAGAAAACGTCTCAGATTTTTTCAATTTTTTTTTGGAATAAGCCTTAGATTCTGAGACATTATTTTTATAGAAAAAGCCTCAGATTCCTAGACATTGAGATTCTGAAACGTTTTTTCTCCAAACAAAATTTCGGATTCTGAGACGTTTTTTCTATAGAAAAGTCTCAAATTCTGAGACGTTTTTTCTATAGAAATAGTCCCATATTGTGAGACGTATTTTCTATTGGAAAAGTCTCAGATTCTGGGACATACTATTTCTATAGAAAATGTCACAAATTCTGAGACATATGTTCTATAGAAAAAGTCTCTGGTGCTGTGACATTTTTCTCAGATTCTGAGAATTTTTCGTAAAAAAAACTATTTTTAAAAATTGTATTAAATATCAACTTAAATTATTTAATAAATATATTTAAAAAAAAACATTATTTTTGTCTTTTTATTAAACGGTTGAATGCCCCCATTAATAAAATACTTTAGTTGTGGTGGTATTATATCGGTCACAACAACCATTTTGTTCCTATAATTTTTCGTTGTTTCAACAGATATATTCAGTTGCTCTTACTGAAATTCGATATAAACACCAATTGACTAAATCGAAATTATTAGTAATCACAACTGATAAAAGTGATAGTTGGCTGGACTACAAAAATTTGGTTGGTTCTAAATTTGGTTGGCACAACGAATCCGTTTTCTGTGTGTATGGCTTTATTTCCAACAGTGGTTGGTAATAACGCCATATGGCCTTATTTCTCAACTCTTTGGGAAATAGGCCATATGGCCTTATTTGATTGAAATTGATTGCTCAACAATACGAAAAACACCTCTCTGAAATTTTAACATCATTAAAAGGACATTCTAAACTTTAATAAAAAAAATTTATTTTAGAAACCCATGTTGCCCTTCCCAGGAAAAAAGGACATTAAATATGGTTTTCAACATACTTTTGATGAAATTAAAAAAAATTGTTTCTAAAGTTTAAATCTTTATAATTTTATATACAATATTGTTTAATAAGTTTTTTCGTACGACTTACGGTTTCCGAGCACAAAAATGTTAAAAAACTGTCTAAAAGTCAATAATTGTCAAAAAAGCGCTTTTTTAAACGCCCATATCTTCCAAAGTATTGATAAAAAAGGTACGGTTTTTAATCAGTTACGAAGCTTTATCAAATAACCAAAAATAAACAAAATCGGTGATCCGGCAGTTAAATTTCCCATGGATTTAATCATATGTTTTTATTTTCGAGTTGGAAAAAGGATTCATAGAATTCAAGAATTCCATGAATACAGAATACTACAGAAGCTCCTTTATATCCTTCACTTTATTTTACAAATTTCCTTTCCCCATCCATTCAAAAACATCCTAATTATATGAATGAAAACACACTTTACAATTCGTATTTCATAGAATTTAATTTTTGCTTTCAGTAAAAACAATAAAACGTCCAAAAAAAGTATATTTATAAAACCGTTAAATACCACAAACATTATGGCATCAAATTGAAACCATAATAAATTTTACAACCCTTTAAAGGTTTTTATTGCTGATGATGCTGCAACTGCAACTGCTGCTTCAATTGCTATTGATGGTGTTGCTGCTGATGTGGCAGCTACTGTTAGTACTGGTTATTATTGAACACCAAATTGATGAGCTGTTGCTGTTCTTTATGTAATAATACCCATTGAATCTACACAAAAAACTTTGCAAAATAAAACTATCAATGTGCATGGTTTTTAAATATAAACTACAGCTATAACTGGAAATGCGGGACCTTAATTTTGAATCTAGAATTTTAAAGAAAATTAAAAAAAAAACCTTCAAACTTTGATTAGATAGAAAAAAAATTAATATTTTTGTTAGATTTAAAAAAAATTCTAACAGCGTCAATCGAGTTACAGCTGTTAATCTAAAACAATACAATATTTCAATTTGAATTTTTGTTTTTCTCGCCCGTCTAAAAACCTCTGGAGGCTTTTTTTTTTTGAAAACTTTTTAATTTATTTTCACAGTAAAGAGGTATTTTTGCTAAATAATTTATTTGAATTGTTTAAAACGGTTTCTGTTTAGAATTTATGGTATTTGGCAAAATAAATTGGAATTTTTAAAATATGTAGAAAATAAATTTATAAATAAAATTGTTATACATTTTTATTGTGTACGTATTTTATTATTAATTTAAAATTTAATTCTTGTTTTCAATTGTTCGTGGAACTAATTTAAATTTTAATATGAACGTCAAAAGGATGTGAATAAAGTCATTTGTAAACTTTATCAAAATTCTGATTTATTTTTATTAAAAAATAAAAATTGTTTTATTTGACCTTTAAAATATTATATTTTGAGTAGGTTTTTTTTTCTAGCTCGAGGTCATTATTAGAATAATTATCAAGAAAATTATTTTTCTGTTTTAAATTTATTTATGTTGGTCATTTTTTGCAAGACTGAATCGACACGTGTTTCCGGACTTGTCAGATCCCATTGTCAAGATTATTTAGCAAAAATAAAAACCCTTTACTACAAGTATAGACCCTTTGCTACTTGTAGTATAGGGTTTTTATTTTTGCTAAATAATCATGAGAATGGGATCTGACAAATCCCGAAGCACGTATCGATTAAGTCTAGCAAAAAATGACCAACATAAATAAATTTAAAACAGAAAAATAATTTTCTTGAAAATTATTCTATGAGAATATCATAGTTTTAATTAGTAAAGGAAATGATGACCTCGAGCTAGAAAAAAAACCTATTCAAAATACTTTATCAAAATATTTTGTTGAAAATTTTTTAATGATTTTGAAGGATAAATTTTTAAAAGGACGTGACTTACCTCCTTTTACCTGATATATAAAAATAATAAAAAAAAATTAGAGAAGATCCTCCTCTTTCATTTGCCATCACAAGTGGCATCCTAGGACAAGTAAAAATATTATAAAAATATTTTATAACTCTAAACTTTAAAGTCCTTTTAAAAGGAAACAGGATCACAAAAAGAAAAACTGTAAATGCAGTTTTATTACATTTAGACTCTAGTTACAAACGTATACTATTCAGTTCGTGTTGAACGAATTTTTTTCATTTTTGTCGGACAGTGTTATCACAATAAATGACTTTTGTCGATTGTTGGGCAAATTATGGTTCGTTTTAGTCTAAAAACTCTGACATCTTTTCGTGTTCTGAAATGTATAAAAAAACGGCAAAAAAATTTGTTTTTTTACCCTTTTTCCAAATTTTGTGTTTTATCACAAAAACATACTTTTCTCGATTGCTTGCAAAATATCGTTCGTTTTGGTCTTAATTAGGATGACCATTTTTTTTCTGATCTCAAATCAGTACGCACAAGTTTTTATATTTTTTTTTCTAGAAATAACTCTCTGAAAACTGTTTTCTGTGGGAAAACACTGATATTTTTGAGAAACATTGATGATTTTTCCAACACTGAAAAAGTTTCGCTTAAACTCCAAACTTGGGGTCAATTAGTATTCAGTAACAATAACTGTTAAAAACAACTTACATAAACTGTGTCGTTATTTTGCGGAAAATTTTGTTGACTACAACAACTTCATTTAAATGTTTTGATCGTTTCGGTGCAGAAAATATAACAAAAACCCACAGGTTTTGTGAATAAAAAGTCCACAGATTCTGAGGACTTTTAATAACTCTTCCTTCTAGAAAACTTCCCAGATAATAAGCAAGTATTTTTAAAATACAACTGATGTTCTGAGCGCTTTTTCCAATAAATTCGTATGGCATTACCTCATCGAGCATTTAAGAATCATTTTATTCATCCATTATCATTTTAAAAAAATATAAAAATTCCATCATCCCGTGAACCCGAGATTCTGTGCGCCTGTCATATAAATTTATGAAGATCAAAATAACCTCACGCTCAGATACATTTTTGCGTTAAGGAACCTCTTAATTTCGAATTCTAAGCTCTTTAGAATTCATTATAAATTATCTTTTTGTCAGAATTAAGTTATAAAAAACTACCTTGAAGACTTATTTTATGGGAACTCAAGTTTTTGTATAGAATTTTCGAATAAAATTATTTTTATGTTGAAATCTTCAAAAATCAGTACAATCAGTACATATTTAAAAAAAGCAGTACAAATCAGTACAACATTTTTTGATCAGTACACGTGATCAAAAATCAGTATATGTACTGATCAAATCAGTACGAATGGTCAGCCTAGTCTTAATACTCTATTTTTTAATTTTTTGCCAAATCGGACAATTTCAACCTGTGCCGCTGAAGGGTTAAAGTTTAGCCCTGAATAATTTTTTTTTTTGGTTTGTACAAGAAACTTTAACCCCCAGGGGCACGGGTTCAATTTGGCCGATTTGGCTAAAAATTAAAAAATAGAGTATTTATACCAAAACAAACGATATTTTGCCAAGCAATCAAGAAAAGTAATTTTTTGTGATAAAACATAAAATTTTAAAAAAGGGTAAAAAAGGGTTTTTTATACATTTTAGAACACGATAAAGATGCGACGCATAGGAATACTATTTTTTTTGGGGATATGTGTTATTAAAAGCAACATGTCAGCTAAAATCCTTTCAAGTCAAAACTAAAAAAAAAAATTTAAAAATTTTTAGAGTAGGACCCAACGGCCATAAATTTTTTTTTTCGAACTCTATTTGGAAGTGGAAGGGTTTCTCCCACCAAAATTAAATTTTTAGTTGTTAATAAGCTATTCAAGCAAAATAATAAACAAACAAAAAAATAGAAAATCAAAAAAATTTTTTGGTTTGTATGGAAAAAAAAATTTGGGGATAACTTTAACCCCCAAAGACACGGGATAATTTGGTCACCCCAACGATATTTGAACCTGGGATATTTCTGTCATGTTCATACCATTAAAAAAATATTGATGAAAAAAAATATTGATTAAAAAAAATTGGTAAAAAAAAATATTGATGAAAAAAAAAAAAATTGATGAAAAATAATTTTGTTTCGTTTTTTTTCACAAGCTGGTGTTTATTTGTTTTTATCCATAACGAGGTTAATTATTGTCGAAGTTACAAACCAAAGTTACTAAAATATTTGGTTTTAAGAAAATGAAAACCTTGGATATTTCTGTCAATTTCATATCATTAACAAAATATTGATGAACAAAATATGGATTAAAAAACTGATTAAAAAGAAATTTACTAAAAAAATTATGAAAAATAATTTTGATTCTTTTTATACGCCAGCTGGGGAATATTTATTTTATTCACTACGAGGTGAATTATTATTCAAGTTACAAACCCAAGTTACTCAAATTTTTGGTTTTAAGAAAATGAAAACAGAAATTCCTATTTTCTTTTAACGTGATAATGTTTTTAGGCTGATGTATAATTTAAAAAAAAGTTGCAGGACGCCACCTCAGTTTGACTATATTAGCAAACGATTAACAAAAATAAAAATAAGAATTACTGTTTTCATCTTCTTAAAATCAAAAATTTTAATATTTTGGGTTTGTAACTTGGATAAAAATTCTCCTAGTGGTGAATAAAAAAAAATATTCACCAGCTGGTAAATAAAACGTAACAGATTTATTTTTCATCAATATTTTTATTCATCAATATTTTTTATCAAAATTTTTTTTTATCAAAATTTTCTTTCCTCTTTTTTTTTATCAATATTTTTTTTATCAATTTTTTTTCTTCATCAATTTTTTTTTTATCAATATTTTTTTTCATCAATATTTTTTTTTCATAAATATTTTTTTTTTCATAAATATTTTTTTTAATAAATATTTTTTTTTAATCGATATTTTTTTGATCAATATTTTTTTTTTTTCATCAATATTTTTTTTTTCATCAATATTTTTTTTACATCAATATCTTTCTTATCCATATTTTTTTCCTCAATATATTTTCATCAAAATTTTCTTTCATCATTTTTTTTTCGTCAATATTTTTTTCATCAATATTTTTTTCATCAATATTTTTTTTTCATCAATATTTTTTTCATTAATATTTTTTTTTACCAATTTTTTTATCAATTTTTTTTTCATCAATATTTTTTTTTAACAATAGTTTTTTTTTCGTCAATATTTTTTTTAAATAAATATTTTTTTTTTATCAATATTTTTTTTCATCAACATATTTTTTTTCATCAATATTTTCTTTTTTCATCAATTTTTTTTGTCGTCAATATTTTTTTTTTTTTTTCATCAATATTTTTTTTTTTTCATCAATATATTTTTTTCATCAATATTTTTTTTTTATCAATATATTTTATCAATTTTTTGTTTCATTAATATTTTTTTCATCAATATTTTTTATCAATATTTTTTTCATCAATATTTTCTTTTTTCATCAATATTTTTTTTTCATCAATATTTTTTTTTTCATCAATATTTTTTTTTTTCATCAATATTTTTTTTCATAAATTTTTTTCATAATTTTTTTCTCAGAATTTTTTTTCATAAATTGTTTTGCAGATTTTTTTTTTTATTTTTATTAATAATCTTTTTTCATAATAAGAAAAAAAAATTAATAACTTGGGTTTGTAACTTGGGTAATAATTCACCTAGTGGTGAATAAAAAAAAATATCCTCCAGCTTGTAAATAAAACGTAACAGATTTATTTTTTTTATCAATATATTTCTTTTAATCAATATTTTCTTTTTTCCTCAATACATTTTTTTTCATCAATATATTTTTTCATCAATATTCTTTTCATCAATATTTTTTTTTCATCAATTTTTTTATCAATTTTTTTTTCATCAATATTTTTTTTCATCCATATTTTTTTTTCATCAATATTTTTTTTTAACAATATTGTTTTTTCCAAAATTTTTTTTCATTATTATTTTTCTTCAGTAATATTTTTTTTTTTCATCAATATTTTTTTGCATCAATATTTTTTTTTCATCAATATTTAATTTTTTTTTTCATCAATATTCGTTTTCATAAATATTTTTTTTCATCATTATTTTTTTTCATTAATATATTTTTCGTCATCAATATTTTCTTTTTCCATCAATATTTTTTTTTTTATTTTCATCAATATTTTTTTTCATCAGTATTTTTTTTTTTCATCTATATTTTTTCTAATTAATATTTTTTTTAATAATATTTTTTCTAATTAATATTTTTTCAACAATGTTTTTTTTTTCATCAATATTTTTTTTTTCATCAAATTATTTTTTTTACCAATATTTTCTTTTTTAATAATTTTTTTTTCCATCAATATTTTTGTTAATCAATATTTTTTTTATCAATATTTTTTTTTTCATCAATATTTTTTTTCATCAATTTTTTTTTCATCAATATTTTCTTTTTTCATCAATATTTTTTTTATATATATTCATGATCCTTGATCGATTTTAAGTCGATCTAGCGATGTCCGTCTGTCTGTGTCTGTCCGTCTGTCTGTTTGTTGAAATCCTGTTTTTGGCAATAATCCGAAACCGATTTAAGCGTTTGGGGTACCAAAAGTTGCGTAATTCTTGTATTTTTTTTTAATCGGTTAAGTATTTTAAAAGTTTAAAGGTACCTCTAAAATTGTGGTGAATTTTACATAAAAAAATGCTATAACTTGACACCTGTTGAATTAATGTGAACGAAATCGCACGATGGGGCGAGGTACCAGAAATTTAACCCAAAATTTTAAAATGATTTATCTTGGCTCATTGTTGACAAATTCAAATAAAACTTTAAATAGGTTCATATTTTATTGTTCTCAACGTCTTTCTGGTTATTTTGGTACCAATTATGGAAAAATCGGTCAAGGGGTTAAGAAGCTATGAGCAATTGAGATGAGTTTCAATATAAACCTTGATGATATGGCGTAGCAGCGCGCCATTTTGTAGTGGTGATGTTTTTTTTTTTTTGGCATGTTGGCTTGTTAGTTTTTTTTTATCAATAGAAGTAAAAAATACGTAGTATGTGTCATACAAGTGGTTGCTTTAATATAATTTTTATAATTTTTATATAATTTTCATACATTCTTATAAAATATTTTTTTTTTTGTTTTTTATATATTTACATTGCACTATGGTTCCGATCATCACTTTTCTTGGCAAAAATTACAAAAGTGGAAAAATTTTTGGTTTGAAATAGGTTTTGTGTTAAAAATTGTTATATTTTTTTTTTGTTTTCCATTCCAAAAAATAATTGAAAAAATTTACGAAAATACGTGTTTTTTAGCTAAATTTGTTTTTGAAGGGTAAATAAGTGTATACAAAAACAAAATATGTTTTCTGTTGTTTGTAAGTGTTTACAATTTTCTATAAAATCAATTTTGAGAAAATTGAATTTTGGCCAAGAATGGTCAAAATGCGAAACCATAGTGCATTGGTTAACATTGTGGAGGGTATTTAAAGATTCGGCACAGTCGAATATATGTAGCTTTCTTACTTGTTTTTTATTAATAAACTTTTTTTAGTAAACCTTTCATCAAAAACTTTTTTTATCGACAAACACAGGCAAACAGATAGATGGATATAACTGGAATGTCTTAGAAACCTTTTCGGATCAATTATAAATAAACATAAGCGGGGTCCTTGACCGATATTTTAATGCGTTTTGCATCGAATGAGAAATTAATTTAGCACTTTTTTTTTCTAGAAAAATTTTGCTTTGGAAAGAACACCCATCTATACAGCAAAACATTATCATGATTCACTGGATTGGGCAAGAGTACAAACTCCGCAGACATTTTTTGTTGTCCTATCAGGAGCAACATCAGTTTAAAGTTCCCTCAATCAAAAGAAAATCAATATGAATTTTGTAGAAAGTTTCGAACAGTATTAAACAAAATTATTTTTACCATTGTCTGCTGCCATGTACTGTCATACAAACAGGTTAATTTATCATTTGCCTGTTTAAATTTCATTTGTTAATATTCCATAGAATATTTGTCATTAATTTTTTTTTTGTCTGCTGCTTATAAGAATCACTGAATATAATTTGTTTAAAAATTCTGCACACGCTTTTTTTTTGTGTTGCTGACAAAATAATAAAAAACAAAAAAAAAAAAATAAATTCGGTCTTGGCGAATGTAGTGATACCCTTCACAAAAAAAAAAATTTGGAAAATAATTATTTAAAAAAATGGTAAAAAAAAACTTGGTCGAAGTACACTGAAAAAAAAATATTTTGCAATGAACGAAATTTAAAGTATTTATGAACAAATATATGAAAGCTTTCATTAAATTTTTTTGACCTTTTTCATAGTATTTATGAAAAATTTTTTAAATAGTTGTTAAATTTTACATATTATGATTTATTCATAAATACTATGAAAAAGTTTATAAGTGTTATGAAAAAGTTAATAAATTTTATGAATTTGTTCATAAATACTATGAAAGTTGTTCATTGGAAATTTTTTTTTTTGTGTAATCAATATTAGGCAAAAAAAAAATTTAAAAATAAAATCAGTGGAAAAAAATTATTGGGCGAAAAAAAAAACGCGAAATTTTGTTTTTTATAAATGAAAAGTTTGTTCTTCTTCAGATGATTTTAGGTATCCAATTCTGTCAACATATGTCAATCACCGCCGAATTAAAGCATTTTGTGTTTTTATGCGCCAGATTTTCGAGGGGCTCTCACATTTTCGTTCATAAATTTTGAAACCGATATCGCTCAAATGCTTTGAAAACTGTGAAATATTTTGACCGTTCAACAGACGGGCAGACAAACATCGCATGAAGGTCTAAGATTCGATCACTGATCAATAATATACTTTATGGAGACCCAAACCGAATGTCAATGAGTTTCAAACGGGATGACAAACTTATATATACCCTCTATAACTAAGTGTAGGGTACAAAAAAAAACATTTATTATCATTATAAATTTTATTCTCACATTAAATGCTTGTACTCATGCATGTTTTTTTTGTAAAATATAACAATGAGATTTTTTATGTAAATTTTCCAGCAAATTTTTTTCTGTTGTTGTACTTTAAAAAACAAAATCAGCAAATTCATTATTCACCCAAAATACACAAAAAAAAATATTTGAAAAAAAGGTTCTCATCCAAAAAAAAGTACTTTCAATATACAATAAGGCAAGGCAATGTTGATTTTGCATACATTTTTTTCTTTTTTTAACTTATTACAAACACATTTTAATATGGCTTCTAGACATAATTAGCATTACATGCTTAAATTTATGACCTTGCCTTTTTTTAATGCTGGAACATAAAAAAAAATTGTTTGCAAAAAAATTTTAAAAACATTTTTTAAATGCCTCATAAGGATGGGTTCTAAAATACAAAAAAAAAAATGTTAAAGCTTTATGTCATTTCAAGTTTAATTGGATTTTTATGCAAAACAATTTAGAATTTTAGACGTGTAATGTTGTAAGTAACAATGTTGCAACAACATAATATAACAAAAAAAATGTTATTCGAATTTAATGGCACCATAAAAAAATGAGGACAACACTGTAGAAGATATTTTATTTTCCTTAAGGGATATAGGAGTAACATTTTAGAAATGAATAAAAATTATTTGTAATTTGGAAGAGAATCTAAATGTTTTAAGATAATTGATTTTCAATGAATAAAAGCATTAAGGGTAGCAAATGAAGTTAAAAGAAATTATTCTTATTAGTTCCTCTAAATAAAATTTGTATTTTAAAGACATAATTAAATATTAAACAATTTAAATTAGTTAAAGTTTTCCCAAAGGAATTGAATATCAACATACTTTTCATTTAATACAATACTGGGCGGATGAGTAATATTTATTTCATATACGTAATAAATATAAATCATACGCCTTGTGATACTATATTTAATCAGTGAGGCCAGAAGATAATTTTGAAAATCCCTACTTTTTTAGAAAAATCCTTTTTATTCACTTCGCCCAAGAAATTTTATAATAATTTTTTAAACAAAAGTATATGGGGCATTCCATGTAAATTCGGACACTTTGAAAAACTTTTTTTTTAGATTTTCCCAATTTGTTTACAGTTTTTAGTACCCTTCGAAAACTCCTTCGTGGTAAATTTTCAGATTTAATGACCCGTTCAAAAGATATCGAATTTTTAAAAATTGGTAGTTTGTTCCTTAACTTAAACTTCTTTTAATCATAACTTCTTCAATAATGGCCCAAATTTCAATTTTTTTTTTTTTCAAAATTTTGGTTTTTTACGTACTTTAAAAAAAAAATCCCAAAAAATTCTTAAAAGCGCTCTAGTATGCGATTTTTAAGTTTTAAAATTTAAATCTCATTTTTGAAAATGTTTGTACTCTTCGATTTTTTTGAAATTTTTTTTTGTAAAACTTCTATCAATTCTAAAAATTTTTTGCCTAGGAGCATCGTGGGATAACGATTATTACTATTTTTTTTAATTTTTTGAACAAATTTTATTGTAATTTTCCAATCTTAAAATCATTTCTACTGCTCTAATGGTGCGTCATAGAGGGGTCCTTTATAAGACCGACCCCCATTAACTTTTACGTCTTAACATTTCTTTGGAACAAACTTATACCCTATCTCCAATTTCCAAGGGTGCTCCCACACAAAACGACATTTTTTAAAATTTGTTCCAACCGCACTAACTGCCCTAATAGTGCCCTTAGAGCAACAAAATGTATGACCGACCCACAATATTTTTTTAGTCCAAACATTTTTTCTGAACACTCCTAACCTCTATCTTTAACTGTTAAGGTGGTCCCCATACAATTTTTTTTATTTTTTGTAAATTTTTTTTATTTCATCTGCTTCTACCGGCCCAATGGTGCGTCCGAGAGGGGTCATTAGTGAGACCGACCCCCATTTATTTTTACCCTACAACATTTTTTCAAAACATACCTACGCCCTATCTCCACTTCCTAAGTAGGCTCCCATACAAATAACAGTTCGAGCAAATTTGATAAAAATTTAATTTTGTATGGGAGCCTACTTAGGGAGTTGAGATAGGGCGTAGGTATATTTTGAAAAAATGTTGAAGGGTAAAAATAAAGGGGGGTCGGTCTCACTAATGACCCCTCTCGGACGCACCATTGGACCGGTAGAAGCTGATTAAACAAAACAAATTTACAAAAAATAAAAAAAATTGTATGGGGACCGCCTTAACAGTTAAAGATAGAGGGTAGGTGTGTTTAGAAAAAATGTTTGGAATAAAAAAATATTGTGGGTCGGTCATATATTTTGTTGCTCTAAGGGCACTATTAGGGCAGTTAGAGCGGTTGGAACAAATTTTAAAAAATGTCGTTTTGTGCGGGAGCCCCCTTAGAAATTGGAGATAGGGTATAAGTTTGTTCCAAAGAAATGTTAAGACGTAAAAATTAATGGGGGTCGGCCTTATAAAGGACCCCTCTATGACGCACCATTAGAGCAGTAGAAATGATTTTAAGATTGGAAAATTACAAAAAAATTTTTTCAAAAAAATTTAAAAAATAGTAATAATCGTTATCCCACGATGCTCCTGGGCAAAAAATTTGTAGAATTGATAGAAGTTTTACACAAAAAAATTTCAAAAAAATCGAAGAGTACAAACATTTTCAAAAATGAGATTTAAATTTTAAAACTTAAAAATCGCATACTAGAGCGGGTTTTTTTTTAGAAAGTACATAAAGAAACAAAAATTTTGAAAAAAAAAAATTTGAAATTTGGACCATTATTAAAGAAGTTGTGATTAGAAGAAGTTTGAGTAAAGGAACAAATTACCAATTTTTAAAAATTCGATATCTTTTGAAACGGTCATCCAAAAAATCTGAAAATTTACCACGAAGGAGTTTTAAAAACTGTAAACAAATTGGGAAAATCTAAAAAAAAAGTTTTTCAAAGTGTCCGATTTCACATGGATTTTTCACATATATTTATTATCAGTGATCGATTCTAAGATATTCTAGCGGTGTCCGTCCGTCCGTCTATCCGTCTGTAAATAAAAGAGCTAGACTCCCGACATTTGGCACGAATATGTCCTAGGCAGCTTAAGTTCGTAAATGAGCAATATCGAACTAGGGGGAAAAAGTTCCCTTTTGAAGAACTTAACCATCGTCTGAAAAATACAATTTTTTTACATGATTTTTTGTGTTTTTATGCTACAAGAAGTTCAAAGTCCTGCATTTGGACCCAGAAGATTAGAAAATGTCGTTTTTTTCGGTCCGCCCCCTTTTGTGGGCTTGGTTAAAAAAAAAAATTCTTTAAATAATGATAAACTTGTATTTCTTTAGTGCAAAAAGCATAAAAAAAAGAAACCGCCCTGTTTTTTTTTGCATGTTGGAGGGTATAAAAGATTCGGCACAGCCGAATTTAACACTCTAACTTGTTTATTTTAAAAATATCTCAGAATCTGAGACTTTTTCGACAGGAAAATGTCTAAGATTCTAAGACTTTATCTCAGAATCTGATTGTGAGACATTTTCTATAGGAAAAAATATTTTAGAGTCTGAGAATGTCTCAGAAAAATTCCTTAGAGTCAAAGATTTATTTAATACGAAAAATATTTCTGAATCTGAGACTTTTTGAAACAACAAATTTCTCAGAGTCTGAAACCTTTTTTATAGAAAAAATGCCTCGGAATCTGTAACATCTTCTATTGGAAAAATACCTAAGAATCTGATTTTTTTTTGCAAAAATGTGTCAGAATCTGAGAATTTTTTTACATAAAAAATTTTTTGCAATCGGAGACTTCTCTTTTTGAAAAATATCTCAGAATCTGAGACTTTTTCTATAGGAAAAATTTTTCGGAACATCAGCATCTGAGAATTTTTTTCTATAGGAAAAATGTCTCAGAGTCTAAGAATATTTCTATAAAAAATATGTCTCGAAGTCTGAGAAATCTTCTACACAAAAAATGTCGCCAAATCTGAGAATTTTCCAATAGATTTTTTTTTTATAAAAAAGTCCAATCATCTAAGAAATTTTCTATAAGAAAAACTTCTCAGAATCTGAGAGTTTTTCTGTAGAAAAGAAACAAATTTGAAATTACGAAAAATTTATCAGAATTTAAGGCTTTTTCTATTCGAAAAATATTTCAGAATCCGAAGTTATTTCGATAAAACCAATGTTTAAGAATCTGAGACTTTGCCTGGACTTTAAATCTGGTTTTGCTGTAGGAACAATTTTAATGAAAAATGTTTTAGATTCTGAGACTTCTTCTTTAGAAGAAACGTCTAAGAACCTAAGACTTTTTCTTTAGGAAAAATATCTCAGAATCTGAGACTTTTTGTATAGGAAAAATATCTCAGAATCTAAGACTTTTTATCTAGAAAAAATGACTAAATGTCTGAAACTTTTTCATTGGAAAAAAGCTCTTAAATTCTTCTATAGGAAAAATTTCTCAGATTCTGAGACTTTTTCTATAGGAAAAATAACTCAAGATCTAAGACTTTGTCTTTGGGAAAAATATTTCAGAATCTGTGACTTTTTCCACAGTATAAATGTCTCAGAATCGGAGATTTTTTTTATAAGAAAAATGTCGCAGAATCCAAGACTTTTCTATTGGAAAAATGTCTTAGAATCTGAGGCTTTTCCTATAGAAAAATTGTTTACTAATTTATAGATATTTGTTAGAAATTTTTTTAAAAATATTTCTAAGTCGATTTTTCCAAGTTTAAACACTAAAAATTTTAAAAATGATCCAATAATTTTAATACAGTTATCAGATATATTTTATAACAGCAAAAACAAACAACTAAATTTTTTAAATACAGTAGAAGAAATCTGCATTTTTTGACCTCCAATTCTTTTGACCACCAATTTTTTGTAAACAAAGAAAATTTTAATTATTCTAATACCTCATAACAATACACTTTCAAGGGAAGTATCTCAACCCTTATGAACCGATTTGCATGAATCGTAAAATATAGATAAAAGAGACAATTCTAAGGTTGAGGTGTCTCGGCTTATCGGCCATATCGGGGATTTAGGTGTTCAAAACATGGGTCAAAAAATGGCGAAAAACTCGTTTTTTCGATTTTTCATCCATTTCTTTCTTAAAAACTATATGATGTTTACATATGAGAAGAAAGGATTTTTTAATGCTAATCCAACGGTGGCACAACCATGCAAAAGTTTGGCTTCGTTAAATACTTTTTTTTTTATGAAAATGTGTAAAGTTTGGGAGGTATTTATATGAATACGTAGACCTACGATGTCCATATTAATACGAAATAATCTTTGTTAAATTTAAGTCGAAACGTATTTTTTCTCTAGAGCAGCGGTTACCAACCTTTTTGGCTCGCGTACCCCTAATTTTTAATTTTATCACCCGCGTACCCCCTAACGAGTTTTTTGTTTTCGTTAAAAAACTTCACATAATATTACAGTTAATTTGGAAATTTTTGATCTGCGGGTACATATTATAATTTGTTTAAGGATTTAGGGGAGATCACAACAATAATGGGATTTTTTTTCGGAAAAAGGTTCGCTCCGTTGGGTGGTTTAATGCATCTGGAAATGCGGATTTTGAGCTGATTTTTCTGCAGAGCAAAAACGGCTAAAAATATTGCAAATCTGACTTCACCAGTCGATTCTATAGAATGTTATGACTGCTATAAACATTAGAGCACCCACAGAATGTATGGGATGTGCAAAAACGTATTTTTTATCGCTCCCCGCTCATTTTCGGTTGGGTTTGGAGTAAAAAATAATATATGTCTAGAAATTGGACTTCTAGGTTGCAAACAGGCCAGGCGGTTTGAACTTTTGACCTCAAAAATGGGGTAAAAAACCTTTATAGATTCATTTGGGTGTAACTCTTAAACTAAAAGTTTTTCGCAAATAACTTACATAACATTTTTTTTGTAGAATCAAAATTCAAAGATTTTTCTCTCATATTGGTTTGACCTAAATATATCCGATCGTAGACTTTTGAGCGGTTAAAGTCGAAATTTGGGGCAGAACTTTTTTAAAAAGAATTCTCGTAAATTTTTAAATTGGGGAAAATTTGAGCTCATTGCATAATTTACTAGGATATTGAATGTAGTTTTCCAAAAAAATTTTTTTTTGCAAAAATATATCGACCCTTCCATGAAAAAATTCCAAAGTACTACTATGAATCTAATTTTTTTACTATTCAACCTCAATGTGGGCGAATACCTACTTTGTAATTCCGTGTGTTACGCACCGAAGCATCTTTCTAGGATTGTCCTAAATATATATGGGGTGTTCAGTGCCAAATCGGACACTTTGAAAAATTTTTATTTTTGATTTTTTAATTATTTTTACATTTTTTTAAAAGTCATTAAAAACACCATTAAAGCTAATTTTAAAATTTTTGAGATCACCCAAAAGATATTGAATTTTCAAAAAAACTATCGTTTTCCGTATTTTTATCATAATTTCTTCAAAAATGGTCCAAATTTATTTTTTTAAATTTTTGTTTGTTATTTAAAATTTCTTAAAGTGTTCTAATATGCGATTTTTAAATTATTGCGTACAATGATTTTTTTTTTTTTCAATCTTTTCTTAAAATTTTTTATTTGATTTGTTTTTTAATTTTTCGTGGTAACCCTAATATTTGTAAAATTTTTAGCTTAAGTAGATCGTGGGATTATGATAATTAATATATTCAGCGGTTTTTGATTTTTTTTTTGCTTTCCTCCAACCTTTATTAAAACACTTTGAAGAAAAAAAAATTCAACAAATTATTTTGAATTTGGACCATTTTTTTAGAAGTGATAAGTAAAAAACAGAAAAAGCTTGTTTTTTCGATATTTTTTGAACAGATTATCAAAAAAGATGTCAAAATTTACTTGAAAGGGGTTTTTGAAGGGTACTAAAAAATTGTAAAAATATAAAATTTAAAATTTTCCAAGCGTCCAATTTGGCATGGAATACCCCATATATACTATGTGGAATCCTAGACCCATCTTTCGATGTGTAACACATGTAGTAACAAAGTAAGTATACCCCCATAACGTGGTTGAAGGTTAAAAAATTGTGGTTCAGAGTAGGTTTTTTGGCAATTTTTCATGGAAGGGTCTATATATTTTTGCAAAAAAAAATTTTTTGGAAAACTATATTCAATTACCTATTAAATTATGCAAAGAGCTCAAGTTTTCCCCAATTTAAAAATTTACGAGAATTTTTTAAAAAAAGTTCTCCCCAAAATTTCGACTTTAATCGCTCAAAACACCGCGATCGGACATATTTAGGTCAAAACAGTATGAGGGAAAAATCTTTGCATTTTGATTCTACAAAAAAAAATTTATAAAAGTTAATTGCGAACAACTTTTATTTTAGGAGTTACAGCCAAATTAATCTATAAAGGTTTTTAGCCCGTTTTTGAGGTCAAAAGTTCAAACCGCTTGGCCTGTTTGCAACCTAGAAGTCCAATTTCTGGACATATATTATTTTTTACTCCCAACTCAACCAAAAATGAGCGGGGAGCGATAAAAAAAACAATTATGCACATATGGGTGCTCTAATAAACATATATGATAAAATTATCTATCATAATATGACGCTCATAAATTATGGTTGCCACAATCATATTCCTTCTCTGAGTTTACATCACAAATTAAAAGAACGGATGTTTTTTGAACTCTTAAAAAAGTTCCAAAAACCCATCACATTTTTAACTTTTTTTGAATTTTTTTTTTTTTTAATACGAGGGCAGATCAATAATTCCGTGACTTTTCGAATGAAACACCCTCGTATATACAATGAAAGGACATTTTGGAGCTTATCAAAATGGTACCAAAAATTTCCACTCTATCACAACCCGGCTCAAAAATGCCCAAAACACGTTTTTTGAGAACTTTGATATAAATTTTCACAACAACCTGACATCATAGAAAAATTTGGGTACCATATTCGGAATCAGCATCGAAAGATTAATCGAAAACAAGTGGTGGGATCTTAAAATATCATCCAAAAATATCGCAAAAAATGCTCTCTAAATTCCACAAAAATGCGTTTTTGTGAATTTTGACCTCAAATTTCTTAAAAACCTGACGTTATGGAAAACTTTGGAAGCCAGATGCGGAAAAAGCATTGAGAGGTTAATATACAACGAATGTCCAAATTACTAAAATTTTGCGTACCCCCGCGGACAGTTTCGCGTACCCCCTAGTGGTACGCGTACCATAGGTTGGTAACCGCTGCTCTAGAGGATATTCCTGTTAGTTCGGGAGTTATCGAAATTTTCCCGGAGGTTCACATTGTTTCATAAGGGGACAACGAAATTTTGAAACACTGATATGGCCGAAAAGCCGAGACACCCCAACCTTAGAATCGTCTCTTTTATATATATTTTAAGTTTTATGCAAATCGGTTTATAAGGGTTGAGATACTTCCCTTGTTAGGTGTATCAAAATTAATAAACAATAAAATATTTTCTTTGTTTACAAAAAATTG
Organism: Pegoplata infirma; assembly: GCA_963921195.1. Lineage (NCBI taxonomy): Eukaryota > Metazoa > Arthropoda > Insecta > Diptera > Anthomyiidae > Pegoplata > Pegoplata infirma. The sequence continues at coordinate 221,998,967 of OY992537.1, forward strand.
GCGGTCAAAAGGGTTGAAGGTCAAAAAATTCGGATTTCTACTACTATATTTAAATTTATTTTTTGTTTGGGTTGTTGGACAATCTATCTGATACTTGTATTAAAATTATTGGATAATTTTTTAAATTTTTTATGTTTGAACTTGCAAAAAATCGACTTAGTGCCAGTTTACAGAAGGCGAACGATACACACGAACGAAAATTTTACATGTATTTTGTTGTTGTTACAATAACAAAACACATGCAAAACTTTCGTTCGTGTGTATCATTAGCCTTCTGTAAACTGGCACTTAGAAATATTTTTAAAAAAATTTTTCTATATTTCTAAGAAATATCTATCAATAACTCTATTTTCCAGTGCGACCCGTGTATCTCATTTAATATTTGCTCAATCTGGACGCTATTAAGCTTTAATTAAAGCTTCAAAAATTTCCTATATAGTATATTCTAAAAAATTATTCGATTGATAGTATTTATAACTTTTTCATTGAAGAACTGCTATCAAATATATGCTGTTTGAGTCACTGTATTTGGTGTTTGAGTCACTTTAGTTTTAGTCACTATATTTTAAATTATACAAATTTTAAATTGTTATATATTTGTGACAGATTTAGTTTCAATTTAAAATATGTTTTTTTTTTTGTCATTTCTTTCCATCCATTTAATGACAAAAAATTTATTATTTGATTTCATGTTTTCCTATCATCATTTTAAATCTTCAGTTTACTGTCGTTTGGTCTGTTGAAATGAAAATGATATTATCATCATTATCTATCAAACCATAAACATCAAAAGTAGTTTAAATGTCAGCCAGGCACTTGGAAATCTGGTCATTTGCCAAAAAAAATACGAAGAAATATATAAATTTCACACAAATTTTGTGCAAACAGCAGAGAGGAAGAAGGCAGGGCAATATCAAAGCAGCAGGAGCAGTAGCAATTGTAAACAGCAGTACCACTAGTAAACAGCATCAATAGCATACACACAGAAAACAAATTTGCCAATTTCTAACTGAAAGTCAGTTGATGTAACTAAAATTAGGTTGAAGCACTCACATATAGGTTGTCGCAATTGAATATCGGTAGTCACAACTGAATAACCTTGATATAACTGACTTTTAGTTGAAACAATCATAAGATATCTTAGTCCCAGCATATTTAAGTAGCAACAATCAAATTTGGAGTTGCTTCAACTGAGAAATTCAGTTGGCAATTTATTTTTCTGTGTGTAGAGTCACTCAACCAAGAAAAGCTCCCTTAAGTATTTCTAATAACAGCACAATTGGGTAAAACTATTTTTGAATTTATATACACTCGAAAGCCAAAATGAAATATATGAGTATTTACATGTACAAAGAGCACAAGAATTTTTATTTTTTTAATTATTTAACAAAATTTAACTAGGTTTTGAATATGTAAATGATAGTTGGAAATATCTGGCAACAACCATATAACAAAATTTCATCATTTCTACAATACAAAAAAAGTATATTAAAATCCTTATGACCTTCTTTCGTCAAAGCCAAATTTATAAAATTCTTAGTATTTTATACAAAAACCAAAGCAAATTACTATGATATACATATATTTCTTACATATTTATCTTTAAATATCCTTGCTTTTCCTGGGTTTCAGCTACTCTTTAGACTGTTGCTCTTTGGCCAACAAAACGACAAGTTCTGTGTCCGTCTGTCTGTCATTCTTGTTATTAACATACTGTCATCATGAGAATGTTGTGATGTACATGGCAGTAGTAGTAGTAAATTTTACTAGAAAATGTATAAAATGTTTGATAATAATCATGTCGTTCATCACTCAACATTTACAATCAACAAATTTTGCTACCATCCATTGTGAAATATCCCCTGCTGTCATGCAACGTTTTCAATTTTAGAGACGAATTTTTGAATAAACGAAATTTTTTTTGACTGACATATATATCATTTTATGGAATCAGGTTGCTTGGGTATTTTTATAAGGTACAAATATCATTCC